>CM028136.1:336430000-336920000 GCA_016271365.2 Neoceratodus forsteri | reverse complement strand
TTTTATTTATTTCGTTTTTGTTGACCGGGTAAGTGCACTGGACAAATCCTGCCTATTTTCAGGCACGACCGGGGAGGGATACAGATGAATGCCAACTGACCTTGAACCAGATTAAGCAGTTGGTTTTGATTTTGATTTTTATGTGTCATAATTCAACAATTGGCTTGCTGCAGGTATCGCTGCTACCACATAAGCATGTGGTAGCAGGAAAGATAGAACTGACACATGCATAGTACTTTTCCGATACTGCTCAGGTATGAAACTAGCACCATTGCATGTTGTTATACTGCTGCATTACCTGGAAATACTCATTAGCAGCATGTTATAGTTAGCTTTGGATGTTACAACTGTTGCTGTCACATGTTGCTAATAAACTGTACTACAAAACATTACTTTTATTATTACTACCATTTGTTATCAGGACTGACTCACTCTATTAGAAAAATATGCAAACATCCAATGACAGTTGCTAGGGTTACCCAAACTCTTATTTACAATACAGCTGTCTATAGATAACATACTGTGTGTTTCATCATTTCTTAACAATTGAAATATAGGCATCTGCTTAAATCTTGTTATTGATGTTTTTAACAGAAAAATGCTTATCGTGGACCATCTCCCATGGTTGCCCAGCATGCATGTGTATCCCAAGGCACACTGATGGCAGCAGAACTCATACAGTTGCTGGACTATGATGATGGATGTGTCTTGTACTATGTTTAGAGAGTTCTGTGTTACTTCTGTTACCTGATGTTGGTTGTCTCTGATTGGTTGTGTTGCCTTGGCCCTTCCCTGCTTGCATGTGTGTGGAGGGATGTGGTGAATGAAGAATTAGGGTTTGAGGATGGGGTGGGGGTTGGGTGGTGGGGTGGTAACCCTAATGTTGAATTTCCACACTTTTGTCACTGTGGAATCAACCCTAACTGATGCAGTAACAGAACTTTTGCAATGAATATGTATATATATATATGTGTGTGTGTGTGGGTGTATATATATATATATATATATATATATATATATATCTATATTATAGTGGCACAGTAGTGCCACTATAGTTAGGATTGAAGAGCCACTTTCATACAAAACCTCAAATGTTGCACCTTAATAACTTTTCCATCGTAAAACAGATTTGCCTAAAATTTGGCATGCACAGTCTGGAACCACAGATCTCAGGATTTTCCAAGTTGCGTTACAATCGGATGTATGGTGGTGGAGCTAGAGAATGCCAAAAAATACAAAAAAAACAGACTTTGTGCATTCCTTTGCTTGTGCCCACAGGCCGCACCATTTGAGCATCTGGTCCACAAACTTCAGGGAACATGCAGCTGGTCACCTATGTGCCTTTGAAGATTTTGTGAGAAAAATATTAAATGGTTCAAAAGTTATTCAAAAACAAGTTTTCCATTATAGTCAAAGGAAAGTTAATAAAATCACAAAACTTTCACAAACAGATGCTTCTAGTGTCATGAAATGGCCCTTTACTTTCATGAGTCAGCCATTTTGTTGACAGTTACAGCTCAGAAAAATGTCTGGTGTTTAAAATTAGGACAATCTAGGAACACAATTCTTGTTGTGTTCACCTAGTTGAGTCCTGAGGATGCTAGCCATGTCTTTTTGGGGTTAAACCCTCCAGAAATTAAGTTTTGAATTTTTATAAAAGTACTTCACAAATTACTTTCACAAATGTGAAACTTTCATAAATTTTTCTGATAAAGTGTTGTAATTTGCGAAATGCTGCGACACTATAGCCAAAATAACAGGAATTATTTACCACCCCTCCTGCAGCAAAACGGTTTGGTCTTTGAGCTGAAATTTGAAGGTAGAAAGCCCCCACAGATGTGCCTTTTGGTGGTTTGGTGCCAAAACACTCAAGGGGCCCAAATGTACAACATTCCAAAGTTGCGCGAGTTTCCCATAGGATAACATTATGGCATCCGTGGAGCCTTTCGGAGCTAATATCTAGAAAGCGTTTTGAGTTATGAACTTTTCTTTGCAAAATTCTTAGTACCCTCACTAGGGGCTAAGTACAGAACTAACCTATAAAGCCATAAATAACATGAATTTGTTTTCTACCTCATACAGTTTATGAGATATCAGCAATTTACTCTTTCAATTGCTCATTTTCAGGTCCAGGGCCTATTATTATAGGCATATTCTTTGTATTTGCTGTCCTTTTTGATGTGCCTTCTCTCACACAATGTGTGTTACAGATCTCTGTTTGTGTTACCATTTGTGTTACTGTTAGCGTTTGAATTATCATTAGCATTAGCATTACCATTTGGTTTGCGTTTGCATTTACATTACCTTTTTGTTACCATTTGCGCTTGAATTTGCTTTTGCATTACCATTTGCCTTACTGTTTCTGCTTGCATTTGCGTTACTGTTACTGCTACTGTTACCATTACCGTTAGCATTCACATTTACATTATCGTTACCGATTGCATTACTGTTTGTGCTTGCATTTGTGTTTGTGTTTGCATTATCATTACTGTTAGTGTTAACATTAGTGTTAGAATTACCATTGCTGTTAGCATTACCGTTAGCGTTAGCATTCGCATTTGCGTTATTTTACCATTTGCATTTGCGTTTGCATTACCTTTTCATTACCGTTTGCATTTGTATTACTGTTTCTGCTTGTGTTTCCATTTGTGTTTGTGTTACCATTACCGTTAAGCGTTACCATTACTATTAGTGTTACCATTAAGTTTGCATTACCGTTACCATTTGCATTTGTGTTTAATTACCGATAGCGTTACCGTTAGCCTTAGCATTACTGTTAGCATTACCATTACTCTTGCATTTGCAGCACCCTTACCATTACGTTACTGCTACTGTTAGCATTAGTGTTACTGGTACCATTTGCTTTGCATTTGCATTTGTGTTAGCATTTCCATTACCGTTCATGTTTGTGTTTTGCGTTACCGTTAAAGTTCATTTATCATTACAGTTGCATTTCCATTTCTGCTTGTATTTACATTACGTTTGCATTACCATTTACGTTTCCATTTGCGTTACTGTTTGCATTTCCATTTGCATTAGCATTACGTTAGTGTTTGCATTTGTGTTACCATTACCTTTAGAGTTACCATTACCATTGGCGTTAGTGTTACCGTTACCATTAGCGTTAGCATTCTGTCACCCTTAGCATGGCAATTCACTGTTACAAGGTTTCCTTACACTACAGGGCTGCGCTATGGTGTCCTGCTTCTATTAATACGTGGGGCGCGGGGCTCAGAGGGCCGTGCTCTCCTAAGCACTGTCTGGATTATGATGAAATGGGCAGCATGGTGAGAGTGCGGGGCCCAAAGGGCCCCACACTCCTAACAAGACATACCATTCACTATTTATAGTTCACTTTCTCAAAAAGAAGGGACATTCATGGCAAAACTCTGTTAATGCATCAGTTAGGGTTGTTACACATCAACAAAAGCAGGAAATTCTGTGTTAGTTTTCAAAACCCTAACTCCATATCCCCACCACCACACACACACACATACACATGCAAGTAGGGAAAGACCAAGGCAACACAACCAATCACACACAACCAGCAGCAGGTAACACAAATAACACACAACTCTCTAAACCACAGCAACCCACCCCACGCTCTCATCTTCTACACAGCAACAAATGTCGAGGTGGCATGGGGTTGTCAGTCCTAACTCTCATCCCAGAACTTCCACGCTTCATCAAACACATATCATTATGGACAACTGGGCAGCTTGGGCCCCTGCTACCACCAACACGCAACACAGACTACACATATGCTTTGGGGGTTTACAAGTCCCAAAACAGCATTTTGAAATTTTCTGAAAATAGTTTTGCAAAACACTTTCACAAATGCGTAAGTTTCATGCTTTATCTTTGCAAAACTTTCGCATTTGTGAAACTGTTTCGAAACGCACCCCATGTTTTTTAAATCTCGAAAGTGTCATGTCCTCGCTTGTGACACTTTCGCGTTGTGACAGTATTTTGAAAACTATGCTCCTGATAACTGCACAGCTTTGCTATACTCCTGCAAGCAAAATGGTTGGATCCTTTGGGCTGAAATTTGCAGGGTGGCAAACCCTGGTCGCACAGACATGCCTTTTGGTTTGGTGCAAAATAGTTAAGGATCACAAAGTTACAGTGTTCCAAAATTGAGCAATTTCCATAGGCTAACATTGCAGCACCCAGCACACATATGTCAAAAATGAATCGAGGTACGAGTTTTGCTACTGGCAGCTTGGTTCACTTTTAGGTGAACTAACCTGCTGAAACAACTTTGGAAATACTGTATGATACCTGCAGTTGAATTTTTCCTTACTTGCTATGGTAACAGAGGTATAGACCTGCTGCTGGTTGTCTGTGATTGGTTGTGTTGCCTTGGTCCTTCCCCTACTTGCATGTATGTGTGTGG
This sequence comes from Neoceratodus forsteri, assembly GCA_016271365.2. Taxonomy (NCBI): domain Eukaryota; kingdom Metazoa; phylum Chordata; order Ceratodontiformes; family Ceratodontidae; genus Neoceratodus; species Neoceratodus forsteri. The sequence continues at coordinate 336,915,604 of CM028136.1, read as the reverse complement.
TGGGGGTGGGGTGGGAGGAATGCAGAGTTAGGGTTTTGCAACCAAACACCAAATTTCCTGCTTTTGTCACTGTGTAACAACTCTAACTGATGTATTAACAGAGTTTTTGCCATGTGTCTATATATATATATATAAAATAGGTAAGAAAATGATCTCAAGTGGTTGGTTGAAACACATCACATGACCATGCATATATCAGAGTGCAACTGCACACACTGCACTTTACCCCTCCATCACAAACATTTTGCCATTTTATAAGATAGATAACCCACTCTAGGGTCTGCTGTCACGCTCTGAAATATGCATGCATTGGTGGTTGATGCACTCTGCCTGCAGCCTCTTGCATAACAATGCACACCAAGGCATGCATATATCAGAGTGTAACCACACACCTAAGAGTGGGTTATCTAATATATAGAGATAAACAACTCTGAGGTGTGCGGTCATGCTCTGATATACGCATCGCCTTTGGTGCATTGCTATGCACGAGGCTGCAGGCCAAGTGCATCAACCACCCAAGGCGTGCATATTCAGAGCACAACCACACCTCAGAGTGGTTTATCTATCTTATAAAATGCCAAAATTGTTTTGGAGGGGGTTAAAAGTGAAGGTGTGTGGTCGCGCTCTGATATACGCACAGTCATGATGTGTTTTATACAATCAGAAGTTTGGAGTTGGGGATATAATTATCTCCATTTTATAATATACATATATATATCTATATATATAGATATATAGATAGATATATATGTATATAATGGCTGCAAGCTGTTTTATCAACTGAATTTAAGCCCCATCCATAGTTTTAATTTTGGGGAGAGTGGCTAAGCCCAGGCCACAAAACACAAACCAAATAAATAAAATGTGGTAGCAACATGGCACCTTATAGATTTTAAAGCAGAAACATAACACTGGAATCAACCTAGAGTTTCAAACAATGAAGTAATGAATCATAACACATTTCTTTTTAAATAAACTGCTGTTTAAAGGGAGCAGTGCGTGTTTATGTATATTTTATTGGATTTGGGTAACTTAGAAGGCTCACTGAGACATACTGTCTGTTTTTGAGGAGAAACCCTGAATTAACTACATGGAATACATAGACAGTGTACATACAGATACTAATTACTTACAGTGCATACAATAAATGACAAAATACAGTGCATAAATGGACTTACATTCCAAAAAAACTTTGAGCAACAGGTCTGGTTGTTAGATACAGGATGCAGAAAAATACTCACTTAGTTCTATAAGAACATGGACACTATTTTAGGCAGTTGTCAAAACTTTTGATCAACACTTTTCAATCCATTTCAGATTCTCCTCTTCTCCTGGCTTGTACAATACCTAATCCTCATGTTGATTATTAGTACATTATTTAGATTTGAAATAATAAAATGAGTACAGCACTCCTCTTAATACAGTATGGCTCAGACGGTGTTAGTAGTCAATGACTTTGGACCAGTATTACATAACTTTTCTTGTGACTAAAAAATGAAGCAGCATGCAGTGGACAGTGCTCCTGACCTTATGGAACAACAGGTATGCAGAAACAACACGGACTAGTAACTAAAACCCTGGCCAAATCCACATTAAAAGAGCAGTCCTTTTATTGTTTCAAATGTAAAAATTAAAGTGGTAAAGGTTAAAGTAGCCTTGAGAATGAAAACAAGGACACTGTGCACAGCAGGAGGTAAAGGGATAATCTAATAAAACTACAGGTTACATTTTTACAATAACATGCCCTCATCTTTAATACAGGTTTATTCCAAATCGACAGTGTACAAACTGTTACTGAACATTCACACAATGTTTTTATTTCTTTTTAGCATTTTATTAACAAAAACTGAAATATGAATGAATGAGTGTGTCATGTGAATACATTATTATTAAGAATGTATTCACATAACACACTCATTCATTTATAATTTCACTTAGTAGAACTGTCTGCTTGAGTGTTCCTCTTTATCTCTTCTGTTGACATTTGACCTTGGAAGGTTTCTAAAGCAGTAGCAAACTAATAGAATATGGTTCATCTATATAAATCTACTTTTTGAAATAGGTATTTTAAACCAATGAAAATTCTTTCTGGGTTTTACCTATGATCTGGGTGTTTATAGAATATGATGCTCTAAACAACTGGCATAGGTCTTTGAGGAAGGACGTGGTTGGTCTGAAAGCTTAGTCACTGTTTTCTTTTTGTAACATCTATGTTGGTCCAATAAAAGGTATCAAACAATTTGCCTCTGGATCTAATGTTTACTTGGTCATTCATTTTAGAACAAGCCAACAAACATAGCACTAGTATTGGTGATAGTGGAGAACCACGAGACAGTGTAGCCAATGCAGCTATGCTATTTACACTACTTGGGGCTACTTGGTATGATTATGTGGGGTTTATTTTAATCAATTTATTTGAGTTGGGATGTTTGCCTCCTCCCACACCTCCATGTTAAATAAAAAACAAGGTGTGGGGACAGAGCCCTCAACTGAAACATACTGATTAAAAAGAATAATAAACCATATTGTCAAACCCCATGTAGTGCCACTAGTATAGTGCACCTCTATGCAAGGCTACACTACTTTTACACTGTTATGCAGTCTTCTGCCAATGCTCTAGCCTCTCAAGCACCCCATGTTCTGTTGTCTGCCTAGCCTAATCCTTTATACAATTAAACAAGATGACCCAAACTGTTCAGAGTATTTTTTGTAACAAAATGTAAGTATTCTATCACTAAAGTTAATATATCCATTCCAGACCCACACTAATTAACATACCCTACAGTGTACTTAGAATTTAGAAACAATAAGTGACCAAAATTGGGAGAATGAAAGAAAAGAAAACTAAATTATAACTTACCTGCATAAATGAAGAAATACCCAGAGTCAGGACTCAACAGTTTGCTGGACTCAATCGGGGAGGACTCCACTTGTCTGTAGAACTAAGCAAGCTGAAGCAGGCAGGTAGCTGTTGATACTTCTCTACTTGGTTCACAAGGCAGCAGTTTGGTGGATGATCTCCAAGAACTCTCTCTCTCTCTCAACAAAGTAGAATGGAAAAAACTAGCCACACGTTGCATGGCCGTTTATCCAAATCTGAGTGAGTTGTGTGAGACCAATGTATATGTCTGAAAACAGCCCAAGTCACTAATGGCCAGAAATAAGGAATTCCAATTGGCTAAACTCTGCACACAAGACCAAACTTCTCCACCCTTCCGAACTGAAATCAGATATTTATTACTCCCCCACACACACACACTTGACTCAAAGATGTAAGAAAGCTGGGAATGTCTGTAAGGTGAGTAATGTCACACTAAAGCAGCCCAAGCCCTCCCCGCCCCACTGATGCAGATATCTAACATGCAAGAAAGCCAGAAATCTTAGTAACGTGAGTCAGTGTAATATCAAACTACATCAATCAATCAATCAATCAATCAATATCTTTATTTATCCAGGCAGGCACCATTGAGCAAGCTCATTTACAAGGTGGACCTGCGGTCCTACCATATATACAGAAAGACAAGTTACAATAGTACAAACAGTAACAAGCATTTGTCAATGCCGAATGTTTGCTTCTGGCATTGGCAGTGGTAATGTAGAAGTTACAGAGCTGCGTAATAGGAATGGCAGTGAAGTACTGAACTGAAGCCAACCCCACCACCACCCTGCAGAGAGTGACAGGTATTGGGGTGTGCATTTGGGTCGTCAGGCATAACGGCCTCGCCATTTCACTCACACCCCACCCTGCAGACACTGACAAGTGTCACGTGTTCCTTGGGGGTCTTTGGCCTTATGCGCACCCCCATTTCATTAGGAAATGTGGTGAGATGGTGCAATTTAGAGAATGGGGTGAACTTTGGGGCTGAAGAGTCCAAGGCATACCTCGATGCCTCTCACTGGCTGCAGGGTGTGGAATGGTATGAGCATTACAGGCAAGAATCCCAAGTCACACCCCTGATGCCTGTCATTCTCTACAGGGTTGGGCATTATGGTTGAAAACCCTAATACCTCAGGCATTCATTGGTATTTTCACTCCAAATTTTCAACACTTTTTTTGACCCCACCTCATGAACAGGGGAATATCAGTTTGTTGTAAGCTGCTTATGCACAGTGACTACAGCATTTAGCACCACAGGTGCAAAAACATTCGAACAGGATGTAAAAATGACAGCTGTACTGTTCATGGGGAGGTGTAAAAAATGGCAATGTTGCAAATCTGCAGTAAAAATATTTAAAAAATGGTGAAGTCGTATGCGTTACATAGAAACTGCAGCGCACACCCGTAATATAATTAGGTTGGGGATATTTTACAGCAGATTGTCAACTCAGCATTTTGGTGCCTCCGATCATGAACAGTGTCACTGTGATTTTCTTTATCTGTGCCGAACAATGATTTCCCACAGCGACTATGCATCTCAGCACTGAAAGTGTGAAAACACACTTCAGCCATGTTGTGAAAAATGACAGCTGTACTGTTCATAAGGAAGTGTGAAAAATGCCACTGGTGAAAATCTGGACTGAAAATATAACAAAGTCATGAACTTACAAAGTGCGTGGAAACTGCGCATTGCTCACTAGTAACACAGTCATTTTATGGACTTTTGTCACCAAATTTTCAACATAGCCATTTTAAGACCTCTGCTCATGAACAGTGTAACTGTGATTTTCTTAATCTGTCCTAAACATTGCTTTCACACCAACAGCACCATTATGCGCTACATGTCATAAACACATTTTGGTGACATATGAAAATGGCAGCTTGTACTGTTCATAAAGAAGTGTAATAAAATGGCAATGTTGAAAATCTGGAGTGAAAATATTAAATTTGCAAACTTACGAGCATGCATAGGAACTGCGCAATGCACGTAACAGAAACAGTCATTTTTAGGAATTTTTTCACCAAATTTTCAACATAGCCATTTTAAGACCTCTGCTCATGAACAGTGTCACTGTGATTTTCTTAATGTGTCCTACATTGATTTTGCACATACTCTGCGCCATTGTGCACTACATGGTGGAAACAATTTTGGGCAAGATGTGAAAATGACAGCTATACTGCTCATAAGGAGATGTGGTAAAATGGCAATGTTGAAAATCTAGGAATGAAAATATTGAAAATTAAGTGAATTTACGAGTGTGCGTGGGAACTGTGCAATGCACCTCGTAAAGCAGTCATTTTTGGAATTTTTTCACCAAATTTTCAACATAGCCATTTTAAGACCTTTTCTCATGAACAGTGTCACTGTGACTTTCTTAATTTGTCCGCACATTGATTTTGCACACCGACTGTGCCATTATGCGCTACATGGACGGAAACACATTTTGGGTGAGATGTGAAAATTACAGCTATACTACTCATAAGAAGGTGTGGTAAATGGCAATGTTGAAAATCTGGAGTGAAAATATTGAAAATTTGCGAACTTACGAGCGTGCATAGGAGCTTTGCAACGCACTCAGTAAGCAGTCATTTTAGAATCTTTCACCAAATTTTCAACATAGCCATTTTAACACCTGAGCTCATGAACAGTGTCACTGTGATTTTCTTAATTTGTCCCGCACATTGATCTCGACACCGACTGCGCCATTGTGTGCTACATGGGCAGAAACACATTTTGGGTGACATGTGAAAATGACAGCTGTACTGCTCATAAGAAGGTGTGATAAAATGACAATGTTGGAAATCTGGAGTGAAAATATTGAAAATTCGACCTTACGACGTGTGTAGGAACTGCATAGCCACGCTCATAAAACAGTCATTTTAGGAATTTTTTCACCAAATTTTCAACATAGCCATTTTAAGACCTCTGCTCATGAACTGTGTCACTGTGATTTTCTTAATTTGTCCATACATTGATTTCACACACCAACTGCGCCATTCTGAGCTACATGGTGCAAACACATTTTGGGTGAGATGTGAAAAAATGACAGCTGTACTACTCATAAGAAGGTGCAGTAAATGGCAATGTTGAAAATCTGGAGTGAAAATATTGAAATTTCAGCAACTTACGAGCCTGCGTAGGAACCGCGCTAATGCACCCTCAGTAAAACAGTCATTTTGGAATTTTGGCACCAAATTTTCAACATGGTTTTGGGACCCTTCTCATGAATGTTGTCAATGTCATGGCAGTATTCAGGCCCAAAGGGTGATTTTGCAGTCACTGCACAGTCACTGCGTAATCACCCCTTCGGGCCTGAATAACGCCATGACAGTGACATAATTCATGAGAAGGGGTCCCAAAACCCCATGCTGAAAATTTGCAAAATTCCAAAAATGCCTGAGATATGCAATAGTTGAAACCCCTATGTAACCCATTATACAGCTTACGGCATTTCCTCAGTTCGCAGGTCGGCTTTGAAGAGTGCAGGCGTGTTCCCGGTCCACGAAGATCATCGCGCCGAAGTCCGGGTAAGTATGGGGTGGGGGTGTGGGGAGGCTGGGTGCGCCAGTGGGTGAGTGCGGGTTGTGGGAGGGTCAGGAGGCGCCACCGCTGGACCGTTTTTGTCTTACAGGTTAAACAAATACAAAAGATGTCATGGGACGTTTGCCCGCGCTGGGGTGGGCTCCCAGTGTGGCACAAGGACTTTGAGGCGTTCAGCCGACGGGGATTGGCACCCCGTGGCCGAAAATCACTGATTGCCACGCTGGGGTGGCTCCCAGCGTGTCACCAAGTACTGGGGGGTGAGGAGACGATGCAGCTCAGGCCGGCGAGTTGGGCACCCGTCGGCTACACACTCGTGTGGTTGTGCGCGCACGCCTGTGGCTGGGGGGAGCTGCGCGTGAGCAGCTTCTTATCATGCTCACTCAAGCCCCGTAGGCCCTTTCAACGGAAAGTTACTGCATTTTGGAGGCGGTCATAGACAGCTCCAAAATGCATTGGCTTACAGGGCCACGCCTGCCAGCCCACTGACTGAATTGGAGGAGGAGTGACACACCAAATCTCCGATGAAGGCACTGTGTTTCTTGCACACGTGCAAGCAAACATAAAAATAGCTGCTATTATAGTAAAAATGCACATTTACAGATAATATACAATTGCCCCCACCCTTGTTCCACATAACAATAAATAGTGCCTATAAGAAGATTGCATTGACACAGTGGAGTGTTTCACAGACGGTGTAGGGAACTGTGATGTAACTCTAAATTGTCATTGTCCTAAACTGTTGTTTGGTAGGAAAGAATGCAAAGAATGCAGATGCCATTTTCTGAAAGCAAAGGACTGCAGCTCTGCCTACTGCAGCCCTAACAAGCATTGTCAGTGCCTAATGTTGCTTGCTTCTATGTGCTGTTTAGGTATTTGGAAGTCATTGGAGTGCAAATATTGAAAATTTGTGAACTTATGGTGCGTAGGAACTGCGCAATGCAGCTCATAAAACAGTCATTTTAGGAATTTTTTCACCAAATTTTCAACATAGCCATTTTAAGACCTCTGCTCATGAACAGTGTCACTGTGATTTTCTTAATGTGTCCCATACATTGAGTTTGCACACCGACTGCGCCATTGTGCGCTACATGGGTGGAAACACATTTTGGGCAGGATGTGAAAAATGACAGCTATACTGCTCATGAGGAGGTATGATTAAATGCCAATGTTGAAAATCTGGGTGAAAATATTGAAAATTCATAAACTTCGAGCATGTGTAGGAACTGCCTAGCATAGCTCGTAAACAGTCATTTTTAGAATTTTTCACCAAATTTTCAACATAGTCATTTTAAGACCTCTGCTCATGAACAGTGTCACTGTGATTTTCTTAATTTGTCCGTGACATTGATTTAGCACACCGACTGCGCCATTCTGTGCTACATGGGCGAAACACATTTTGGGTGAAATGTGAAAATGACAGCCATACTATTCATAAGAAGGTGTGGTAAAATGGCAATGTTGAAAATCTGGAGTGAAAATATTGAAATTCCCTTGAACTTACGAGCCTGTGGCAAGACTGCGCCACTTGCCTAAATAAACAGTCATTTTTGAAATTTTGGCACCAGATTTTCAACATGGAGTTTTGGGACCCCTTCTTATGAATGATGTCACTGTGTGGTGGTATTTTAGGCCCAAGGGTGATTTACGCAGTCACTGCACAGTCACTATCGCGAAATCACCTTCAGGCCCAAATAACGCCATGACAGTGACATCATTCATGAGAAGGGGTCCCAAAATCCCATGTTGAAAATTTGTGCAAAATTCCCAAAATGCCTGAGATATGCAACAAAGTTGAAATCTCCTATCTAGCCCATTATACAGCTTACCGGCATTTCCTCAGTTCGCGGTTGGCTTTGAAGAGTGCAGACATGTTCCCAGTCGACAGAAGATCATCACACTGGAGTCCGGAGGTAAGTATGGAGTGAGGGGGGTGTGGGAGGCTGGGTGCGCAGTGGGTGGGTGTGGTTGTGGGAGGGGGCTGGAGGCCGCTGGACCGCTTTCGCTTTTCAGGTTTCAAAATAAGAAAAAGACGTCGTGGGATATTTGCCATGCTGGGTGGGCTCCCAGCACAAGATGTTGGGGGCATTCAGCCGATGGGGGATTGGGCACCCCGTTGTATAGGGCTGCTTGCCCACGCTGGGGTGGGCTCCCAGCGTGGCACCGACTACTGGTGGGGAAGCAGCTCAGCTGACAAGGATTGGCCACCCCATCGGCTATACAGTGCGTGGGGGCACACACACCTGCGGGTGGGGGAGCTGGCGTGAGCAACCCTCTTATTGGTGCTCACTGAGCGTAGCTCCCCTTTCAACTGTATGCCACTGCATTTTGGAGCGTATCATAGACAGTTCCAAAATGCATTGGCTTCAAACGCCCTGCCAGCACACTGACTGAATTGGAGAAGGAGGTGACACACCTCCAAAATCTCTGATGATGGCACTATGTTTCTTGCACATGCGTGCAAGCAACATAAAAAGGGTTTAATTGTCATTGAATTACACTGTTCCTTGCAGCATACTGCAGCATTTTGTGATATGCTACAGCAATACGCTTTGAATCTTAGCTGGCACCACTGTATGTACATAACATAACATAACATAACATAACATAACATAACATAACATAACATAACATAACATGATTACAAGAACATTTAACAGAATTAAAAAGTGCAATTTCAAATATGTATTAAAAGAAAATTAAGATCTATAATTTCATAAATGGAAAGGTAGTGAATTACATATACTGAAGACTAATGTATGAAGTGTACATTATTCATTATTTTTACACATGCAAGATGTGTAATATCACATAAACCATGGTGCGAAAGCATGAATGGTTTATGATAGTATCACACACTGAAGATGTGTAACAAAATGAATGTTAACACCCATCATTTTTTTATAATTGCAGTTTGGGGGGATTGAAACAAAAAGTAGCAGTAAAAGCACTGTGAAAGTTTGATGAATTTATTTGCTTTGCCATTTATTGTCTTTAATAATGAACATATTGCATAAACACAAGCATTTATACATTGTGAAAAAGCCTCTCTGGCAAAACAAACATACATTTGTAAATGCTTTTGTTGGGGAGAACTTATTCTGAAAATGAGAATGAAAATGAAGAGAGTAACTTGAAACACACACTGAAAAGACAAGCAAGTTCACTAAGAGATACAGTGCTTAAAATGTTTAGTGTGGTACTTCACAAACTTTGTGAGAATTGTTTGTTTAACGGCTTTTTCTACTGAGAGCAGAAGCCCTGTAACGTGCAACTAGAAGAAATGGCAGTTTGTTTGTGTGGCTTAAAGGACACAAGGGAAAAATGTTTTATTTACTAGAATGGGTTTGACTGACAACTATGTCATAATAACTGTCCAATTATTATGGCAAAAGCCAGTTATTATGCCATTTGAAAGTGTTGCCAACCCAGATATTAAATAACCTAACCAGTAATTACAAGTTTTACAATTTAATAAGAAAAGGTTTGCTGCCATGTCCTCCTAAGAGAATATGAAAAACACTATGCTAAAATTACTGTCCACCAAGGAAGCCCTAATGTACAAAACAAGAAGAACAGTACCATAAGATATTTTCATGCAATGAAGCCTTCATAATTTGATATGCTATGGTCCAATAGATCTACAATTCCATAAATAGAAAGGTAGTTAATTATATATAGGCTAATGTATGAAGTGTTGTACATTATTAAATGTTTTACACACACAAGGTGTGTAATATCACATAAACCATGAGTGCGAAGCATGAATAGTTTATGATGGTATCACACACTGAAGGTGCTAATAAAATGAATGTCAGCACCCGTAGTTTTTTTTAATTGCTGGGGTTTTTGGGACTGGAAACAAAAGAGTAGCAGTAAAAGCATGGTGAAAGTTTGATTAATTTATTTGCTTTGACATTTATTGTCTTTAATGATGAACATATTGCATAAACACAAGCATTTACACATTGTGAAAAAGCCTCTGGCAAGAAAACATACATTTGTAAATGTTTTTGGTGGGAGAACATATTCTGAAAATGTAACAGAAAATGAGGAGATTAACCTGAAACACACACTAAAAAGACAAGCAAGTCCACTAAGAGATATAGTACTTTAAATTTTTAGGGCCAGATATTTAAAACTTTGCCCTGGGGCTAAATTAGCACTGCCTGGAGGGTAAACTTAACCTGGAGCACAAAGCAAGCTATATTCAAAGGAAATAGCCGGTGCAAAACCAGCTGAATATAGCAAGTAAAGGAAGCTGAGCAATCAGGGCCAGGAGTGCTTGCAAAATTGTCCGGGAATAAGACAGCACTGAATATAGCAACAGGAAGTGCACACTGCAACTGTAGCTCGTTAGACTCTGGAGCAAGCCAGTGTTGCAGGTGGACAATATTGTGTGTGATTGCACAGAAATGTTTGACATCTACTGCAAACAACAATGTAAGCTACACACTACAGAACTGTGCTATGCTGAAGTGGCGTTTGCCCGGGGCTAACCTGATTACACAGTGCTAACACATTGGCCGGTGCAAACTGGTTAGCCTGGGCAAACAGGAGCTTCATTCAAAGCTCCCATGCAAATGAGCCCACTTAGGTAATCTGTGGGCAAACAGGTACATTGCATCTCTTAAGTTCTGCTTAGCATACAATACCATGCAGTTTGCCCAGTGCTACTGCATGGAGCACAAAGCTCCTTTTGGTCAAAATGGAAGTACAGGCTGGATGCTGCAGGTCATGGCATGTCCACAGCATCCCTGTTGGTCGGAATAGAAGCACAAGCTGGAAGCAGCAGGAACTGTGTGCTGGCAGGTACAAGCAGTGCATACAACATATCTATGCAACACTGCAAGCACTACATAATGATATATATATATATATATATATATATATATATATATATATATAAATATATGTAGATCTGTAGCAATTTATAACTATAGATAGATACAGAGACACATGCACACACATATATATATTTATATCTATACACACACACTACCAGTGGCCACACGTGCCCTGGATGATGCCCCCACCCCACCAACAGGCGCAGCCCACAACTGGTGTGGGTGGAACCTAATATGCATGGGGCAGGCATAAGGCAAACCTGCTGGGGGCGGTGTCAGCTGTGGGTCACTAGGCTGTGCAGCGCAGCCATCCAGTATATAGGGACCTGGGCAGACAGGCTGGGCCAGGCATCCCTTCTCAGCTGTCATGGTCCCTGTTCCCACATGTGTTGGTTCCACTCCTGGGTAGTCCAGTGGTCCCTCCACCCCCTCCACACGAATCGACCCGGTACATGTACAAAGCCTATTTATCCCTAGTAGTCTACTGGTCCTCCCCTCCAGCACAAATCAGACCCCGTACATGTAAATCACGCTAGTTTCCTGGTAGTCTAGTGGTCCCCCACGCGCCCCCAGCATGAATTCCAACCCGCATTGAATGTAAAATTAAAGACTTTTCCTGGTGGTCTAATGGTTCCCCCTACCCCCAGCATGAATCCGACCCTGTTAAATGTAGAATTAAAGACATTTCCCTGGTAGTCTAGTGGTCCCCCATCCCCACAGCACATATTCCAACCCCAGTATTAAATACAAATAAATCCGTTTCCCTGGTAGCCTAGTGGTCCCCCATGCCCCCAGCATGAATCCAGACCCTGTTGAATGTAAAATTAAAGACTTTTCCTGGTGGTCTAGTGGTCCCTGCACCCCCCAGCACATATCCTGACCCCGATGAATGTAAAATTAAAGACTTTTCCCTGGTGGTCTAGTGGTCCCCCAACCCCTATCATGAATCCAGGCCCCAGAATGTAAAATTAAAGACTTTTCCCTAGTGGTCCCCCCACACTCCCAGCATGTATCCTGACCCCCATTTAAATAAATTAAATCCATTTCCCTGGTAGTCTAGTGGTCCCCCACCCCCAGCACATATCCCAACCCCATTTTGTATCAAAAATAATTTCCCTGGTAGTCTAGTGGCCCTCACCCGGCAGTGACACTCCGCCCATCAAATAGCTTCCCAGAACAGAGCCAACGGATTGGCCAGCCCACCTCTCACCACCACAGCTGGCTGCTGACTGAGATACCACCTTCCTACCTCAGTCATCGGCCAGCCATGGTGGTGAGAGGAGGCTGAAACCGCTGCCAACCTGTTCTGGGAAGCTATTTGATGGGTGAGGTGTCACTGCCGGGGCACTAGACTACCAGGGAATGATTTCTTTAATTGGAAACAGGGCTAGGATACATGCTGGGGGGGTGGGAGGCCAGTAGATCACCAAGGAAATTATTTCTTTGATTGGAAACAGGGGTCAGGATATGCTGGAAGGTGGGGGTCACTAGACTACCAGGTAAATTATTTCTTTTTGATTGGAAATGAGGGTCAGGATACATGCTGGGGGGTGGGGGACCACTAGACTACCAGGGAAATTATGTCATGGGGTGAATACCAGGATCGGGAATTGTGCTTTGGGGAGCGGGCACTGCCACCATATTACCGCCAGCACATTATTGCGGCCTTTTCTGAGCAGTATTCAGCTGGCTGCCTACAGGTTAGCTTAATGCCTATAGCATGGTGCTTTACTTTTGAATATGCCAGTATGCCAGCATTCAGGGTCTCTCCTCTCAGTCCCTCCCTTGCATACATTATAATTTAGTGTCGGCGCTAACACCCTAGTGCCAGCACTAAATGTCCTTTTCAACATAGTAATTGGGAGCAAATTCCAGCACTAGTCCAATTACAATGGATTTCGCCCACACTAACCTTTGAATATCTGGCTCCATGTGTGGATAGTACTTGCAGTTTGTGAGAATTGTTTGTTTTAAGGCTTTTTGTACTGCGTAGTAGAAGCCCTGTACTGCAAACTAGAAGAAATGGTAGTTTGTTCATGTGGCTTGAAAGAACATAAGGAAGAATGTTTTCTTACTAGAATGGGGTTGATTGACAGCTATGCCATAATAACTACCCGATTATTATGGCAAAACCAGTTATCATGCCATTTGAAAGTGTTGTCAACCCAGTTATTAAATAACCTAACCAGTAATTACTAATTTTTTACAATTTATTAAGAAAAGTTTTGCTGCTATGTCCTCCTAAGAGAATATGAAAAATAGTATGCTAAAATTACTGTCTGCCATGGAAGCCCTAATGTACAAAACAAGAAGAACAGTATCATAAGATATTTTCATGCAATGAAGCCTTCATAATTTGATATCCTATGGTCCAATAGGAGCCACTGAGTTCAGTATAAAGATGACATTTATATGTTCTAATATTAGCATCCAGAGCAAAGCAAAAGGCCTTGTTATACGATCCTGACTCCCAGTGCTTGCCTCGCTATGTAATATGTATTTGAATGTTTTTGTCTTCCCAAATCTGCCCCCGGTTACTACACTATGTTTTGAATTTGTACTGGTGATGTGTATAATCTTTCCTCATACTCATAGTTCTACCATTGTATTTTTCTTTTTCTGAATCCACTGAAAAGTATTGCATTGTACTACATTATTTTGTATTGTACTGAATTGTACTGTATCTCTCCCATGTCGTACCTGAAAAATAGGCAAATGTCTGCCTAGTGTACCCCACCCAGTCAACAAAAGGTAAATAAAATAAATAAATAAATATACTGTATGTTGGAACTGTTCATGGAAAGACAGGTGACATTTATATGAGGACACTCACAATTTCAAGCATAGTTAGTTAGTTGGTTAGCTAGTTAGTTAAGTTTATTAGACTTATTAGACTTCTCCTCCAGGGCTCGGAATGCCTGTACAACGAAAACATAAATAGAGCAATCATAAATAAACACAAAAGAACATACCAACTGCATACATAAATACAGTCATCCTAGCTCCCTCTACAGTTCACATCTAACAAACACAGCAGCAGCAGTCAAGTGAGAAGCTCTAACTGAATTAAGCAAAGCTAAATGGAGTTGGTAGCATTTCAGTTTCTTTTTAAAGATAGCACAGATCTAGCAGTGCATTGCTCCTATGGTAATGAATTCCAGAGGGTAGGGGCTGCCACCAATAAAAGTTTGATTGCCAGTGGACTTTAACCGGGATGGGTGGCACACTCAGAAAACCCGCCCTCTGGGCCTCAAGTCCCTAGATGAAAGGTGGGTAATCAAGAGCTCACTGAGGTATTGGGGCACAGTCTGTTCGAGGCTTTAAATGTCACTCACAGTGCTCAAAAATCAACACACCACCTAAATGGCAGCCTGCCCAGAACTCGTAGCAAAGGGGCAATATAATACGACCTCTGAGTGGATGATCAGTAGCCTCACTGCCACAGTCTAAACCAACTGCAGGTGACGCTAATTGACTCCCCCCATAACCTTTGCAGAGCACACAACAGTAGCTGAAACATGAGAAAACAAGGTGTTGACTAGTGTAGTAAGATCAGCATAATCAAGCAGTGGTTGCCATTCAACAATGTTTTTAGATGGTAAAAATAGTCCATCAAGAACTACTCCTAGTCTGAAAACTTCTGCTGCCTTCTGAAGTCAAACCCCAATACCTGAGGGAGGGTGGACTTAGGCTACTGTGGGCAGCCAATATCTGCTTCTCAGAACCTACCACTAGTAACTTGGTCTTGGAAGGGTTTAGAGACAATCAATTGAGAGGCCATCCAAAGAATGATTTCTCCAAGCTTTACCCTAATCTCAACACCCGCAAATGATCAATCAGAAACAAAGGATACACACAGCTGGGTGTCATCTGGGTGACATCTGCATAGCAGTGAAACTCCACACCATAGCACCTGATAATGTCTCCCAGCAGGAACATATACACAGAGAACAAAACAGGCAAAAGCACAGAACCCTTGAAAACTCAACAGTCCTGAACCACCATCTGTTCTTGGCAAGAGTCAAGTACTACCAATTGCTCTCTACCACTAAGGAAGGACCAAAACCACACCATCCCAGACAACCCTTCAAACTTCCCAAGTCTGGCCAACAAACCTGCTTGATCTAAAGTGTCAGATGTTGAAGAAAGATCTAAAAGGATCACAGTAGAGATTTCTCAACAGTCATTTGCCAGAACAGATCATTGCATGCCCTGATTAGGGCTATTCCGTTCTGTGCTTGGTATGGAAATGATTGTAATGGCTCAGAGGTCATTTTTCTCAAGATGACTCATGAGCTGGGCTGCAACCAACTTCAACAACTTCAGCCAAGAAGGGAAAGTTAGAGAAAACATAGATTTCATGGTTTCATTTAGCAACTGGCAGCTCATTAAAACTTAATTTTCTGAACATTGTTGTAGAACTCATACCAGATGAGTTCCAGCAAAAGAACAACAGTGATAGTATGAAACTCACTGAGGGCCTACAGAACACACTCACAAATAGCAGGGGTCGAATGCTGTGTTTGAAAAGGAGCACCATATGTTGTCATAACTGCTTGGCCCATGTTTCAAGAACAAATTAAAACTGATTCTCGCTTATGATTGGATATAGAGAAATGGAAGGGCATTTTCTATAAACATGTGAGTGAGTCACCAGCACTACAGCCCTAGAAGAGGGCACATCATTGACTGAAAAAGAAAAGACAGTCAGTAGCTGTATGAATTTTATGAAGGGCTAGGTCAGCCTGACAAACCAAATCAAGTTCCTTGGGGATGGAAAAATTATCTATGTTGTTACATGCAATTCTGAGACATTGCCAGCGTAGTGTAATGAAACAAACAACTTTCCATCTGGGCTTAAACAAATGTAACTACTATGTTGCCAGAGTATGTCACAGACACAACAGTTCTCAATGTACAAGGTGAGGATTTATTGCAATTCTAGAAACATTGAAACTGTCTGCAGAAAAGGACAGCTTGGCCCACCTAGTCTGGTCAAAGATGTCCTACCTATTTTAGCTCTGTGGACCTTAACTGGATCCTGGGGTCCCCCCATTTTTATTATTCTGCCCATATGTCTATCCCATGCATGCTTGAAGCCCACCACTGTTCTAGCCTTCAGAACATTGACTGACAGTTGATTCCATGTTTCCACCACCTTCTGTGAAGAAGTATTTCCTCACATCCCTCTTCAACCTGCCCCTCCCAACTTCATCAGATGACCTCTAGCTCTGGTACTCATCTGCACTTGAAGGGCACTTCCCTGCATCCTGTGTACCCCAGTGAGGTACTTGAAGGTCTTGATCATATCAGTCCTTGCTGTCCTGTCATGCAGAGTGTATGTGTTGAAGTCCTTCAGCCCTCTGCTCATAGGGCTTCTCCTACAACTCCTACACCATCTTGGTTGCCCTTCTCTGGACTGCTTGCACTCTGTCATTATCCTTCTGGAAGTGTAGTCCCCAGAACTTTATACAGAATGCCAGGTGGGGTGTACCAGCAGAAGTACAAGGGCAGAAAAACCTCTCTCCTCCTGCTGGTGAGGCCCTCCCAATACAACCCACCAATCCATTAGCTTTGCCCATGGCCTTGTCACATTGAGCTACCACCTTGAGGTCCTCCAATATAACAACCCGAGGTCCCTTTCTTGTTAATGACTTCCAACACCTCCCCCATACTCAGATCCGTATTCCTCTGCCCCAAATGTATGATTTTGCACTTTGTGGCATTGAATTCCAACTGCCATGTCCTCAACCACTCCTCGGGTTTCCCCAGATCCTTCTGCATCGTCTCTTTTCTCTCCTGGGTGACTACCCTATGGCAGAATTTAGTGTAATCTGCAAATAGGTAGACCTTCCCATCCAGTTTTCTACAATCTGCAATGTCTCTATTAAAGGGCACTGTTCTCAGCACCAAACCTTGCAGTACACCACTGGTCACCTACCCCATCAATGCATTGGCGCTGTGCCATTTACCACTACCCTCTGCCTCCTATCCTTAACCAGTTGCACACCTGATTTACCATTTTATCTCCCACCTCCAAATTGATCAGTTTCCTTAGCAATCTCTGTTTGGCACTATGTCCATGGCCTTGCTAAAAAGCCAGATAGGCTCTGTGGCGATTTGGCCACTTCAGTCATATTGCTGTTATATTTCTCTATAATTTTCTTTATGTTTAATTTTCCCAAAAGGCCAGTCAGAAAAGATGCCCATTTTACTGCAAGGGCACTTGGGAATAGTTGATGTGTATTTCAATGTCTGACATCTCCCTTGCCTAGGACAAAGGCTTGCTTAGAGGTAAACAGGAGTTAAATTGCAATAGGGGATTGGAATTTTCTGGTAGCTGATCAAAGGGAAGATTCTATAAATCACAGGAAAAGGAAGAGTCTTCTCCTCTGTTTATGACACTCTGACTTTCAAAGATAAATAGCTTTATGGCAGGGTTCTGCAGATGCCCAGGCTAAAAGCTATTGCTACAGTGAAGCCCACCAGGAAGAAGCAGAGTGTCACAGCCTATTTCCATTTTAAAAGTGTCAGGAAGGAAATGCATCTCAAAAGCAAGTCCAGGGAGGTGGGGCTATGGGAAAGCAAAATAATGTTAATTTTGGTTCACTTAAAATTTTGGGAAAGAGCAAGAGACCTCTGCTGGCCTAGAGGTGAACAACTGGACCTAGAAATATTAAGACCACTAGCCAATCAAAGGCCAGTTTTGCAGACTACAGAAAAGGACTATAAGCCCTCTTCAACAGAGACTCTGGGCAGAATCCAAATTTCCTGACACACTGAAGACTGCCAAACACACTGAAGACCACTGCAAGAAAAGCTGGAACTATGAGACACAGCAGAGAGAAAGAGAGACTTTGCAAAACTCACTTATTTTTGGGACTCTGATTCTCTATAGAAAAGGTAGAAATTATCCTGTTAATTCACTGGTTCATTTTATATGTATTTCCAACTTTTTTGTAGCTATCCTGTAACCAAATATCTAAATCATTTATCTGTAGGTTTTATGGTAATTATTTAAGTAATCAGTAAAAGCTATTGCTTTTATTTTAAAGTACTACTGCCTAGGAGTGATTTGTTGTGTGTGAAGATTTTGGGAAGGTTTATTCAATCTCTGTCACACCTGTTTAGCACTAAGGTGCCACACGCTACTGAGACTAGGATCCTGGAAGGAATCTGCAGCCCTAAAGTAGGGTACAAGTACAAAAGGTCTCTGAATGGGGTCTGTAAGGTTTAAATCAGATTCCTGCACCCCTGTGGAGAAGACACAATCAGGGTTACAAGATCATTCTCTGAAGGTCTCATAATGCCTGGGCCCCCAGTATAGCAACCAAAGAGGGTTCTCATTTGTACAGGAATTGAGACTGTTTTTTCCAATACTGAGAGAAAAAGCCCTGGACCCTCGTGGCGAGTGTTCGGTTGTGAAATCAGCGAGCACTCTAAAAGGACATGAGGAGAGTACTTCCTGACTCCTGTCATGGGTTACACTTAGGGAGGGCACTGGAACTCAGTGAACCCAGTCCCCAGGAGTGGGTTCATGACAGACACCATCCACCACCCTTCCTTGGCATATGTCCTTGGTCAGCCAGTCAAAGAAATCTTTCAGATTTGTTTGGCATGACCTTCCCCATGAACCAGTGCTGCTAGTAGTCCCACAGCCCATTGGATTCCAGGTACTCAATCAGTCTCCTCTTTAGTAGGGTTTCCATTAGTTTCTAGAAGGAAAGGATTCAGCATTCAGGTTTGATAAAAACACACAGAACTTCTAACTGTGTATACAAATGGTTTTCATTTTTTGCAAACAAACTCATTGTAACAGACTGTAGCATAAGAGGGCCCACTGGAGCTCCACGGTTTGCAGCTGTTACTCCTGGTGCTTTGTTAAGGTGTGTGCACCTACTGTCAAGCCAATATATAGCAGACATTTAAAGACATACTACAAAAATCAGTGAAGTGCTTAAAGTGACCACCACATTAAAGTGCATAGTAATATAGAAAAACAAACACATATTTAAGAAAATCTCATTGCTTTTAAAAAACACAACGTTGACTGCTATATAAAATCTAGTACTCATATGAATGAACACTGATAAACTGAAAGATTGATAAAGCTCAGAACATCATCCTGTAGTCCATTTTCCAAACTAGGGTACAGCTGTAAAATATAAACAGAGGGTGGGATATTCAGACTGCACCAAATAAATGCGCAATAGCAGGAGCAGGCGCAGTGCAGTGCGCCATGTCACAATGGGCATGATATTCAAACCATGCACAGACCAAGGTGCACCTGTACAATGTAGCTGAATATCACACCTGATGTGCCTTAAGCGCAATGAGGGTTGCACAATGTAGCAGGGCTGATGCGCAGTAGCACCCTAGGGATGCACAGGGACAAAAACAGGAAGCAGCTGTGCACCAGCCATGGATGCGCCATGCATGGGGGAGCACGCAGGACAGACAGACCAACCCCCACCCCACCAGGAAAGGCCCCATGAACTGCACAACCAGACGTGAGCAGAACAGACCACCAGCCCATGAACTCTGGCACCAATCCAACAGCAGATGTGGGCTAGCAGTCCCCACCCACTGGGCAAGGAGCTCCTGCACTGTCCCCGGAAAACAGTGACTGGAACACAAGGATGGCCAGGACCCACCCATGCCACGGCACCACACCAATGCCGACCACCCCCAGTACAGCTATCCAGAGAAACCCAGCCCAGAAGCATGACCAAACAGTGCATGGCACTAAAGGTATGCCATCATCACTGTGACAATGCAACCCATTGCCCCATGGCACCATGCACAACATCCCCACCATGACCCCTCCCACATGTGGTGACACCATCAACTGATGCCACCACAGCATACAAAGGCCCCCTGCATGGCCCCCACAGAGGCAATGCAAGGAGGTCGACCTGGCATCAGTACCGAGGACCCCGCATGTAACAAGGCCCATCCTGGATGCCACCACCAGCAGGAAGGCACCCGAACACCCACCCATGCACACACCTTACCCAGCACTGGCCCCACCAGACAGCACAGCACCCTACTGTGGAGCATGGAGGCATACACCAAACAGAAGGCAACACAGAGCACATACAAAGCCCCCAACACAGCTCCAAGGGTACCTCATCAAACAGCCACACATAGCAGAGCAACAGATGCTGCCATCGTGAGTTTCATCGTGCCATGTACCTATGGCCTCGCACCACCATGGCACCCGCGAGCCTGCCATGTGGTGTGCACACCATGAACCAGGCCACTGCCTGCATGCAGCAGGACCCCATGTGACTGTCACCAGACCACAGACACCACCCCAGACATCATAGACTACATGGAGGGGACAAAAACAGCACTGCCCAGAGTGGCAACAGAGGCAGATGTGCAATAGACCAGGGGTCAGGATGCCAGCTGCCAGGGCTCTGTGCCTGGAAGGTGGCTGGTATGGACTGCCACCGATGTCACATCAGCATCCATGCATGCAGTGGTGGAGTCAGCATGACTGTGTGAACCACAGACACACAAGATGCACAGCTGCATGGGCATGGCACACACTGCCAGGGGCGGCTGGGACACAGCACATACACCAAAGCCCGCTGCACATAGGGCAAACAATGCACAGGCGCACCACACATACCCTGGAGAGAGCCCGTGGCCTCCACCCACACCAGTGCAGGATCCCTGGCAGACACAAACATGGCCAGGCCAGCACCAGCCCACAGTTGCCATGCACCACTGCAGCAAAGGCACCACGCTGCCTGCAAAACGGAGACTGAGACAGACATAGTAGGAAAAGCATGTATTAAATAACAATAAACATCAACAGAAACTATGTACAAAGATATATATACAGTGGGGAGGGATGTGCAAGACTACAACAAGGGGAAAGGGCAGGGGCAATGGAAAGGCAAGGTGGGGACATAGGGGTGTGGGTACAGTCCAGGAGGCAATGGTACAGTGCAGGTGCTGCAGGCCCTACTGGTGGCCCCTGTCATCCCTGTCCTCCCTGTGGCACCTTCTGTACCACCCGATGTTCACCCTATCCATCCCTGCAGCAGTTCCAGTGTGTCCTGGATGACCTGCAGGATCTCCTGATGTTCCTTTCTAGCTCTGTCCAGTGTGGTCCACCTAGGACAAGGGAGCAGAATCAGTATGATTGACTGGCCAGACCAACGCAGCCCACTCACTGTGCATGATGTACATCAGTGGCCTGTGCCCCTGGGATGGCATCGACCACCACAGTGGGTGCACCCACATGATCAACCTTCCTGAGCACCCGCAGCCGTGCAAACCGTTGCACACCCCACTGCCCATGCACCGCTGACAGCACCATCGTGGCCATCCGACATCATGGCAATGAATTGGGATGGCAGTGGCACAACAAGGCACCCAGTGCACACACAGCCCACCTGCGACACCCACCCACAAGTGCAGACCCACAGGATGGTGTGTGGAGGGCACCACGGGATGTGCACAGCAGTGGGGTCCATGTGCAGGGGCCAGGCCTCACTACCACTCCTGCAACCCACCATGCACAGTTGTAAAGGAAAACATGGCACTCACCTGCATCCCAGTCAGCAGGGCGCTGCTGACCCCGGCACTTCACTGTGCCCTGCCTGCATGGCCACACTGCCAGCGACGTCCTGCCCTCCATGCTCTCGGGCCATCAGGGCCCTACAGCAATCCTCTGGGCCTAGTGTGGAAACATGGAGAGAGTCCCATCAGTACATGGCTGAACCATAGCTCCTTCCTAGCAGTGTGCATGCCTGCACAGCATGTCTGTGCTGTGGTGGTGCAGGGTGTACTCGATGCACCCCACAACCATCAACACAGGTACCGGCCCCCACCCCGACAGCATGGCCTGCCAATCACCGTACCACCAGGAAAGATGGATATTACTAGTGTGGTGAAGGGCACCTACCTGGCTGTGGCATGGCTCCCGCCCGGCATGTGCCTGCAGTCTCCCTAGGCAGTCAGGGTCAAGCAGCTGGAGGTCCCCATAGCGGTGGTGACACTGCTCTGCAGTTCTGTTGCTCCTGTGGCCTCCTCAGGCCCACTGCCACCTCCTGCCACACCACTGTGCATGGCCTCAGGAGGAAATCTGCCCAAACAGGGCACCTGCATGGGGTCCTCAAAAGCAACCAGGTTCGCCAGTTCCACTGAGGTCCATTCTGGTGCTCTGGTGCGTGGCATATTGCAGACACTCGGAAGCTCAAATGGCACATTCGTAGCACACGCGTTCCACGTGGTGGAGGCGGCTGGTACCGCACTGCCAGTTGCAATTGTGCTGGCACCAGATTGTACAATAGGGGGCAGCCATGCTGATGCATTGTGCCTAGAGGGCAAGGGCAGCCACAGGGTCAAGGGTCTGTCTGCACACAGGCGCCACAGTGCTGTGGGAGGCCTGTGTGGTGCACGGTAGGGTGCATGTGTGTGATGCCAAGCAGTGGCCTACTGCGCTGAGGCACCATGGTGCCCAGTGCACCATGGCATGTGCACCCTTCGGACATATAGCGCACAAGCACCACAGGCATAGTAGTGGGCAGTGCCCTGTACTGCCTTCCACCCACAGTGCATCAGCTGCTCCACTAGCGTAGGCATCAGCACACGGGCATGTGTGGTGTGGTGCCAGTGCGCATGTCACAGTGGTGTGCCACAGCCTGAGCATGCTCAACACCATTGTGCAAGGTGCAACAGTGTGATATTCAGCCAGGTTATGCTAATCAGCTCATGAGTCAATCCACAGTGCATCCACTGCATATGCATCCCATTACAGTTGCACCTGCCCTCATTTGCATGCGATGCACTATAAAAGGGACCTGGGAATGCTTAGGCCATGGATCGGCATTGCAGTATTTTTGAGGTAGGTGCCATGCTGTGGAGATGTGGTGACAGTGGTCTGGGAGGGCTGTTGGGACTGCACAGTCCCTGGTAACACCTGTCCATCCCTCAGGCACAAGCATGACCGAGGAGAGGATAAAGAGGAGCAGGGAAGAGTGCGGAAGAGAAGGCCCAACTTCACTAGCCCAGTTCGAGGCCTACCTCAACAGGGAGCCACTGCTCCAGTGGACAGAGGGCACACCACAGGCCCATGCGGTGGCATGGGGAGAGGGTGGCACATGCTGTCAACTAGCAGGGCAGCAACCAGCATTCCGTGCAGGACTGCAAGAAAAAGGCTGGCATGGACAGGAGGCAGATTAAGGATAAGGTGGCTGCCATCAGGGTGGCACGTGTTGCCACTGGTGGGGGCCAGCAGGATGTTCCACGCCTGATGCCACTTAAGGAGTAGGTGGCCAGCAGCATGCAGCATAGTGCCATTAAGGGTGTTCCTGGCTGAGGCTTCGAGATGAGCGGCAGCACATCACTACATGGTAGGACCGGTGCGGCCAGTGTGTGGGTGGCAGGGGCAGGCCCCAGGGCCAGGCAGAACCACTAATGGTACTGTGTTCCTTTACAGCTCCTGATCGTCTGCATGGGGCAGCGGTGGTGGTGTGTGTCTGCTTTGGGGGCGGACCTGGACACAGTGGAGCACCCATCCACCTCCACAGGTGTCGGAGGGACCGACAGTCTGCAGCCCTGCACATCTGTCTGGACTGATGCCAGTGCTGTGGGTGGAGACATGTCCCTGGCTGTGTTCCAGCATGATGATGCTCACGGTGTCCTGTGTGCTGACACACAGATCAGGGCCGACTCCAGCACTGATGATGATGACGTGATGCACATCCTGGACAGTGTTGTATGTGGGACACAGGGTGATCCATAGATGGCATCCACCCAGACGGATCTGCAGGTAGTGCTGGCATGGTTGCCTGCACAACAGCCCTTGTCCACGCTGTGTCTGTGGGGTTCCATGGGGCAGCACTGGTGTGCAACCATGGTAGTGGGGCTGTTGTCACCGTTGAGGGCGCTGTGCAATAGGGCCAGGAACACCACGGGGACAGCATGCTGGCCATGCAGATGACCGCTTGGATGACAACAGCTGTCTTCACCAGGCCTCTGTGGATCAGCAGGTGCAGCTCATGGTGACAGTGGATGTACTCTGTGGAGCTGCTCCAGGCAGAGAAGCAGTGAAGCAGGACCATGCCCTGCTCCTGGCAGAGTTGGCTCAGCAGTGGGCAGATGTTACGTAGCCATTGACAGGCAGACCACCACAATGGCAACTGTTGTGGCTACACTGGCCAACTGGCTGTGTGCCCAGCCACTGCACACCCGCAGAGTGCTATGTCCACCCTCATTCTCGGCATTGGGTGACCCCTGCCATGTCGATGCTGGGTTCAGCTTTGGGCATACCTAGCATGCCTGGTGCGGACATGTTTGGTGGCCTGCAGACCCTGCGTGGACACGGTCGTGTTCATGCAGCGTCACCCCTGGGGCCCTTTGTTGCCACCCATGAGGCCACTGGTCAGCCTGGTACAGCTGGCAATTCTCAGCTAGGCCACCCATGCATCCATGGTGGCTGTGCTACTGTACTGCATGACTAACTCTTCCCCATCCACAGTCACTGTCTGCCGCTGCCCTGTGTGTACTGTGGTGTTCTGTGTCGCGTTGCATGGGTGTGGTGCCCTGCCCTGCACACACATGAGTCCCTGTGCACATCCTCTCAGCTGCTGGCCACTGTGGTGTGTGCATGATGATGCCAGTGTAGTGCTGTCTGCCAATGTGCAATGGTGCTCAGCGTCTGAGGCACGCACAGAGCCAGCCACTGGGTGTGGTTGTGTTGGGTCCTGTGGGGGTGTGGGGGCCTGTTGGGGTGTGCGTGCATGTGGCCTGGTGGGCATGGATAGAGGTGTGTGTGCCTGTGTGTGCAAGCCACATGCAGCCCTGCTGTTCCCTGCCTTTTTGTGTAGTCCCCCCCATTCCCATGTCCCTGGCGCTGTCCTGCCCTGGTGTCCAACTTTGCCTGTCTGTGGGTGTGCCCTTGCTCTTCATGGTTGCCGTGGCCTGTTCACCTACCTGTGTTGTCCGGTGATCCTCTGCGATGGTGTCCCAGTGCTGCTGGGCCATCCGGGCCAGCCGGGATCCCTTCGCCCAGGAGTGGCTGCACAACACCAGCTGGACCGATGTCCTCATCGTCCCCACTGCTGTCCCCTCCTCGACCTCACTGTCTATCCCACAGTTGGTGATCATGTTGTGCAAGATATAGTAGGCCAGGAATAGCCCACAGGCCTTTGAGGGGCTGTATTGTAGGGCACCGCCTGACATGTGCAGACAACAGAACCATGCCCTCAGCAGCCCAAGCACCCACTAGATGACATTCCGTGTTGTGGCATGTGCCTCATTGTACTATTGCTGCTTTGGGTTTGAGGGTGCCAGTATGATGTGAGCAGCCAGGGCGTGGCGGTGTAACCACTGTCACCTGTGTGTAGAGGGGTTTCATTAGCATGGTGGTCTGTGACACTGTGCCATGGGCCTTCATAGCCATTCCCGTGGCACCCCTACCCAAACCCCACAGACACACCCCCATCTGCACCCATCGTCCAGTGTGCTATGCATACTCACCTACCAGATGGTCAGTGGGGTTGTCCCTACTCTTGAACCTATGGCACAGTGCAGACTGGTGCAAGATGAAGGCATCGTGTGCTCCCCAGGGTGCATGGCACAGACACTGATTATCGCCCCTGGCATCGCACACCGCCAGGCAGTTGACACTCAGGTAACCCTTGTGGTTGATGTATGCCGCTCCCTCGGGACAGGTGGCATGCAGATGCCTACATGGATGCAGTCTATGGTCCTGAGCATGTCAGGCAACCATGCTAGCCTGTGGCACTCCTACATGTTTGCTGCGTGGTCCACCTGTGTGCTGGGAAATGGATGTACTCCACAGCATGTGGCAGCAGTGCGCTGAGGAATTGTGGGAGTAGGTGTGATGCGGCTGACTGGTTATGCCTGTCGTGTCCCCTGTTGGTCTCTGGAAGGTGCCCGTGGTGAGCAGGCACATGACAGCTGTGATCTTAGTCTCCACGGACAGCGCATGGCTCTGTTGTGTGGGTGCCTGCATCTCATCACTGCACAGCTCACAGTGCTGTATCAGAATCACCAAGTTCTGGCGGTACCGACTCACAATCTTGGTGTCACTGTACTGTTCAAAGGTGGTGCAGGCACAGTACAGCCTGTTCTGGGCATTCTGCAGCTGGTCCCTTCCACGGCCATGCCTCCCTGCTGCCTGCCTTCTCACCCCTCATTACTGCCTCCATCTGGAAGGTGGCACTGGCCATATCCCTGGTTGGTGTTCCCCTCTTGGGCAGCTGTCTACCTGGCCCCCAGCTGTGTGCTGCTGGTGCTGCCCTGCACCGTGTACAACCTGGCTCTTCACCACTGTGTGCCCTACCTCTTGACCACTGCCCTCCATCCTCTGTGGCACACTCAGGCCCTCTCGCACACACACACACCACCTTCCACTCACACACACCTCCAGTGACCCTCCCTGTCCACCTCCTGGCCCACCTGCCCCTGCTTGGATTGCCTCCCTGCCACACTGTCTCCATGCTCCCCACTATGGCTCTTCTGTGGCACATTCATCCTCCATTCACTTGCTCCCTTTTGTATTGGCTAATTTCCGCTTCAACCAGCATAATTTCCCTTGCTCCACTTTATTACATAGCTACCTACTGTTGAATATCGCTTTCTTACATTATTCCTGGTTACTCCTTGTGCACTTGCACATGCATTCATTATGTTGTACTGCGGTGCATTGGGTGTTGTGCTGCACAGCCGCTCTCGCTGAATATCGCACATTGAAAATATCCGATCTTGCGAGGCACATCCCTATTGCGCATGGCGCATCTGCTCTGAATATCCCACCCAGAATGTAAAAGTAAATTTTAACTGGACAGAGGAATTACAACACGGAAACTAATTCTACCTGATTGTTTAGACCAGGCCATGATAGTGCTCCCAATGGTAAATCCATCTTCTCTAAATGCTGATTTTTTTTTCTATGCCCCCACCCATTGGCACAAGATGATTTTTCTATACCCATAAACACACAGTGGTGCTAGCCACAATGCACTGCGGTACCTTGCAGTAAATGAAATGTTACAAAATACTGCATGCCAAAAGGGCTTAACTAGCACTGAATTACATTGTACCCTGCAGTATACTGCAGCATCCTGCAAATTTATTGCACTAATACTACAAGGTACTGTGTTGCATCCTGGCTAGAACCACTCTAGGTGTATGTTTATTCTCCACCCCATTTTTCCACATGTGATGTCGGGTTAATCTGCTATTTCCCTCATATGTTCCTCCATCCACTGTAAATTTCCTCTTAGTGCAACTAACACAGAATGTCCCATATGGACATATGGCAAGGTAAACTATGTTGGTGGAATCACAATTTATGAAAGACTTAATGGCCACCATTTCCCTTTGTTTTGGGATTAAGGTGAGTGTTAGTTGTGGAAACAACAGAGCAATATTTACATCTATCACATTTTCTGGGGGCATGACTTGCCTGCTAGAGGAATAGCTGTCTGAACATTCAGCTCTCAAACCCTGAATACAAAATCTGTAACTATATAATGTCATAGGCAACTTCTACTACCTGCAGGTACAGTATATACAAATAAAGACTGTAACTTACTACTATCAGCTGTCTGCTTCTGATCTTGCAGTGTAATTCATTCTGGAGCACCTGCATGTCTCAACAGCCATGAGTCAGGGCCAACTGGGCAGACCACATTCCATAGATGGCAGTTCCTCCTCTCCCAAACATGGGAGAAAACCTGCAAGAAATACAGGGATGATTGATCAACTCTTGAACAAAATCAGCAGCCTAGAAGTATCAGCTCAGCACACAGTGGAGGACATTCTTAATATCTCCCAGCTCACTAATGTTAATGAACAAATGCTAGTGGACATGGGAGATAAGACATTGATGTTGGAGGTGCATATAAGAGAGCAAGATCACACAATTATCTCCTCTGGCAGCGGGTTGAGGATCATAAGAACTGCAGCCAGAGGAACAATTTATGTTTTGTGGGCTTCCCAGGAGACACTGAGGGCTCACATGCCAGCACATGTTTGCAGAAAGTGTTCTCTGGACTGTTGGCACACACCTGAGCAAGCCTGATAGAGATGCATTGGTCTCACCACTCCTGACCCCTAAACCACCACCTGGAGCTTGACCCTGATCCATTCTGGTCTGGTTCCTCTGGTTCCAAGACTGAGAGGACATTATCAATGTGGCCCAGGGAAGAAGGCGCTATCCTGGAGAGGGCACAGGATCCAGATTTTTTGACTACTCATAAGAGCTATCCTAGTGTAGGAGAGACTTTACTTCAGCTTGGAGAACCTGTGCAACCATGGGCCTAGGTACGCTCTATGGTACCCTGCAATACTGCACATTAACTTCCAGGGGTCCCATTGATCATTTGATACACTGGAGGCTGCTGAATGTTTCCTGGTGGTGCAAGCCCCAGCTGGACTGGGAAAACTGGGGATGCAAATCAACCCTGCAGCCACTGGAGCCGCTAATCCCCCAAAGAGGCAGGCCCACAATCTCCCAACATGGCTTTGCAGTACATGAGGCACCAGAGCCTCTCCTCAAGATATGGAGATGGAGTACTAGACACCGGCCCCAAGGCCTAGAGACATAACAAAAGAAAGAGACCTGAGGAGGGGATCACTTGAACAAAGCTCCCCAGCTCTGGTCCAGGAGCTGCAGCAATAGTGGGGGACAGTTTCTCTCACTACATTTAAAGAGGGCCTGGGTGAGATCAAGTTCACGAAACAGATATGATGTCCTACAAGACCTATCTGATGAGCTCCCAGCACATCCACTGATCTGAGATGGGAGAAAGGACTCTCCGCTGAAGGAGGCCATGCTGATGGGTCTCGATGTCACGGGCTGATGTAGCCACAAGCTGAGCATGAAGGAGGCACAGTTCTAACTGGGAGGTGACAGCTCAGAGAACAGTCCACCAGCTGTACCTCTCAAACAGGATCCAAGAGTCACAAAAATGGCCTGGGGTGAGTGTTCTTTTGAGGCAGAGGGTGATTTGCTGATGCACCACAGATGAGAGGACTAAAATCAAGATAGGCCACATATGCATAATGAGCTCACATGGCAAGCATGGGACTAAACCCTTTAGGTCCCGAGACGAGCTGTGTGGCCACTCTGTATCACCCTATCTGGGCTAAGGCTGTGAATATTACAAAAGCACATTAGGAGTCATCTGAACTTAAGACTTCTGATGCAAATGTTTATAGCTGAAATTGTTTAATTGCACCAATACTGTTATTGACTTGATAACCAGGAGATGCTCAGGCCAGGCATGCATTCCAAAGCATCACAAAGAGAACAACTAAGAGAAGTCCCAATAGGAGGGAGACCTAAGATAGCCAAAGCTGTGCATAAGGGCACACCTACCACTAGTGGGACCTCTCATGGAAAAGCAATAAAAAGCAAGTCTGATCTAGGCTGGCCAGAATGGGGTGAGGTGGGTTGGGGTAATCAGGACACAATGGTTTGTAAATATTTACTGCAATTGAAATGAGGATCCTGCCCACCCCCAGAATTAAAGGTTGCCTGTCCTACTACCCAGCCACCACTATGTCATGCATTCCCAAACATTAGGCAAACAGGTGCTTATCTCAAGCGTGGGTTAATGGGTGCCCACATTAAAGGAAAAAATAATTAAAAAGGGGAGGCACAAACTACCATATTGAAATGGGGCTGAAGGAGACTCTGCATCACAGGAGGTCAGCTCCTATGGCTACCCACTAGATGTGGAAGGGCGATCTCACCACCGAGGGAATGCAGCTCCACCTTATTACTTAGCTGAACCCATGAGGGTTTGCAGGTATCATGCATGTATACTTGCAGATTAGCTTACAGTGGAAAGAATGGGCATGACCAACCTCAGGAGGAGTCACCCCAGGAGTGTACTAGAGGTTATGGTCTAGAACAAGACCAGTAGCACCCATAGCAATGATTGCAAACACCTGGGTCACTAATGAGCCCATAAGACTTGCGATGGCTAGTTTCTGAAAAGGAACAAGAGGGAGGAGGGAGACACTGGGGAGATAGGTCAAAAAGGGCATGGAGTGTACATAGTTTTGATTGTTTGTTACTGTTATTTTATTATAGATGGTGATGGAGGATGTGAGGTTCTCACAGGTAACTGGGGAGTGGGGAAGGATGTGACAGCAATCTGGGGGGTTGAAGCTCTGTGGTAAGCATGTACAAGTGAAGCCCAAGGGGATTATTGGTCATCACCCATCCAAAAATGATACCCTGAAGCCCATAAATGGAGACTAGCTTTGTGGCATGGAATGTACGAGGTCTCAACTCCTATTAAGAGAAAAAAGTTCTGTCACTGTTATAAAAGTTGAGATATCAGGTGACATTCCTTCAGGAAACAAAAGTATCCTCTGTGGAGCGAAGAAGCTGAAAAAGGATGGGTTGGAGAAGAAATCCATAGTGTGGCAACAACAAGCAGAAGAGAGGTGTCCATACTACTCCAAAAGGATTTGGGGTGGAAAATTAGGAGGACCAAAAGGGATAAAGAGGGCAGATGGGAGAAGGCTGAAATCCACACCCAGGAAGGAATCCTGATATTACTTAATACTGTATGTACGCCCCAACCAGGGTAATCCTGGCTTCTTTCAAGATTAACCAATACTGTCAGAATTTAATGAGCAGCAGGCCCCACTACTGGGGGATCTTAATCTAACTATGGACCTGATGGTGGACTGCAGTAGAGGAACACAGAACCCCATAAGCAGGCAGTGAGAGGCAGTGTATAAGCTATCAGAAGAGCATGGCTCTTGGTGCATGGCACACAAGGACCCCAGGGAAGGACTGCACACTGGCAACTCTAATGATAATGTGAAGAGTGCATTTATAAAGTTTGAGAAGAGTTACTAACTAAAGAAATAGAAATTACCTATAACATTAGCACTCTAGAAGAGCACCTAGATCGTGATCAGGCTCCAAGGAGCTGAATTTCATTGTGCCTTCATGTGGTTTAGACCAGTTTCAATTTAAGGAGAGTGGAAAAAGCAGCAATAGAATGTTCAAAATCTTTCTTGAATTATTAGTAAGAGACAATTTAAGCAAACATATTGAACTGTCCAATGAGATTCAACAATCTTAAATAGCAGTGACTAGTTACAAAGACTGTGCTAAGTATTCGGATTATAATGAGCAACTGAATAACAAAATAAGAAAATATGAAGAAGAAATGATTCAGAGGAAAATTACAAAGCTTGACAGAGATAAAAGTGATTATGAAAAATGTGATATTTTGATTTGGCATAAACTGTGATCCCAAAGCGAGGTAGATCCAAGTCAAGGGTTAGATTTGAGCAAGCTAAAAGCTGAAAAAGGAGACAATTTCAAAAAATAATAGCAGTACTGAAGAATCTGCTAGAAAATCGGCCTGGACATCTAGTAAAGAACAATATTTTGAAGCGACCAAAAAGATACAGAAAAGGCTCTGAGGGAACGAAAGAAGGACATTACCTAAAGATACTGAATTTAGCACAGTTGAATTTGGACATGCATCAGGAGTCAGTGCTTGCTAGGGTTTGAGCTTTATCCCCAACCGCACTATTAATGACTTTAAGGTGTTTGTGGATATTGATAAATCCTTTGGGAAATTACATTTAGAGCTGCATTTCCAGAAAGAAAAAGGAGTGGAATTATTTGACTTTGGTGATACTGAAGTTGTTTTTAGCAGTAAATGAGCCTTGGTACATGGAAGACTTGGATTTAATACTACAGGAGACTGCATTAATGGGAGCAGACTTAACAGCTGATGTTAATACAGGACATTTGAATACTTCAGTGCCAGAAGATGAAGGTACTTACAGTATATACCAGCTGGTAACATAGAAACTGAAATAACGGATGTGGACATGGATTTACAAGCCCTTGAGGAATTATTCCTTGAGAATGAATTTGAGCAGGACCTTTGACCTCCCAGGTAGGAAGTGGAACAGGTCTATCTATAGTTAACTGGGACATTAAAAATAAGAAAGCAGTTGTTCAGACCCAGTTCAGGGTTTTGCCCTAAACACACAATAGTGTAATTACTGCATATGAAAAAGTTGTCTCAGGCATGTTAAAGATTTGTTAGCAAACAATGTTGTCCCATGAGTATAATTTAATTAAATTTGAGAGAATGGCATTAGATAAACTTGTAAAGAATGATACAGTGGTAATCAAGCCAGCAGATAACAGGGGAGCAACATAGCTATTAATTTTTGCACTTGCCCAGCTCCACGCTTTCAGAGGAGGCCTCGTACCACCTCCTACTCCGTCCACCTGGGCATTCTCTCAAGGCTACCCCTTCCTTGGGTTTCATCTTGCTGGGGGCTGGGGTGTTACATTTTCCCTTTTTCTCCCTTTGATCCCCGAGGACATTGATATGAAGGACGACATCCAGGCAGACAACGTGCTGACACACACCGCTGCCAAGTTCCCACAGCATCCTTCCTCCCGACTCAAGAGCCACTGTTGCCCTGAAGCCCATGCTTCCACTGGTCCCAGGAGCATTGAGTGCATGAAGCATCCCTGGTAACCTACCCCAGGAGGATGAGGGCATCCATTGTGATGCTCGATCCTCCTTCCCCTTTGGCCCCTGGCAACCGAGTTCATTCCTGAATCCAGCACCTCAGTGCCACTGAGCTGGCCAACATCATTATTTTTGATAAAGATTTATGCAGGGACATAGCGATGCAGTTACTAGAAGACAGAGAAAGTTATGATACATTATCTGACCCCACTTCACATTACAAGAAAGAACTGTATGTTTTACTAAAACATGCTATGGAAAAAGGAGAATTTCAGAAAATAAATATGGCTTTTTGTGGAAGGAGTATCCCATGATACCAGGCTTCTATATACTCCATAAGATCCACAAAATAGGGAAAGGCCACTGGGACAACCAATAGTCTCTGGAGTGTCTGCACTCACACAGAATTTGGGAAGTTCGTGGACTTCTTTTTACAGCCAAGTGTTAGTGGTTTGAAGTCTCACATTAGAGATACAGCAGATTTGTTGGGTAAATTGGAAGATGTTAAATGGAACAGGATTATTGTTGGTTAGGCATTGATGTAGAGTCACTTTAATCTTCCATAGAATATGAAAAAGACATTAACGCTACTAAATGTTACTAAGGAGGCAGTATGGCGCAGTGGGTTAAGGCTCTGAGCTGCAAATCTGGAGACCTGGGTTTTGAATCCCACAGCCCCTAGGTGCATACTGTGTGACCCTGAGCAAGTCACTTACTTCCTTGTGCTCCCAGGTTGCCCCTGCAAACAAGCTTTCAGCTTAGTGTGTCTCACCTGGTAAAATAATTGGTTAAAAAAATAAAATAAATGTGTTCTGAATCAGCACTAAGATAAGGAAGCAGTGCCAGCTAATTTCATTTTGCAATCTTTAGATTTTATTCTTAAAGCTTAATTAGTTTGAGTTTGAAGGACTTTTTGAGCAGCAGAAAGGTACAGCAGTGGGTGCAGCAATGGCACCATGCTATACTGTCAGTTTTAGGGCACTGGGAACACACGATTGTCTTCAGTAAAAGTAAATCCTTATTACAACCATATGAAAAGCTGATACCGCTTTATTGATGACATCGTGTGTATTTGTGTGGTGACCAGGATAAAATACATGAATTCATGGAGTGGCTCAACATCAATGCACTGAATCTGAGATTCACATGTACTAATGATCCCATTACTTGTAATTTTTGGATCTAAGTTTAAATGTAAACAAAACAGGGACAGACACTTACAAGATAAATACTAAAACATTTAGGAAGCCAACTGCCACTAACTCTGTACTACACTATAGCGTGCCCCCCAGTTTGAAGAAGTAAATTCTATACAGTCAGTTATTGTGGTGTGAAAAGAAATTGTAACACAGAGCAAGACTTTGAAGTACAGGCTAATGAACTTATTGAAAGGTTTAAAGTAAGGGGTATGATTCAGAGCTACTGGAATCATCAACAAGCATTTGTCAATGCTGAATGTTGTCTTGCTGGCATTGGCATTGGTAGTGCAGGAGTTAGAGAGATGCATAAGAGGAATGGCAGTGAAGTATGGAACTGACACCAACCCCACCACCCTGCAGAGACTGACAGGCACTGAGGGTGTGCCTTTGGGTGTCGGCCATAACGCTCATGCCATTTCACCTCACCCTACCTGCAAACTCTGACAAGTGTTGCATTGTGCCTTGGGGTATCGGGCTTCACACTCACCACATTCCATATGGAAATGCATGAGGTGAGCTTTGGGGCTAAAGAGTCCAAGGCACACCTTGATGTCTGTCACTGGCTGCTAGGGTGGGGTGAAGGGTGGAATGGCAGAAGCATTACAGCCGACAATCAAAAGTCACACCTCTGGCACCTGTCAGTCTCTACAGGATGGGATGTTATGGTTAGAAACCCTAACTACCCGGGCGTTTGTTGGTATTTGCACCCAAATTTTCAACATGGGCTTTTTGTGATCCCACCTCATGAAAGAAATTGGGACCTCCGCTCATGAACAGCGTCACTGATTTTGTTAATCTGTCCGAATGTTGATTTCCCACAATGACCATGCCATTTCTGTGCCAGATGTGCGAAAACACATTTTGGGAAGGATGTGAAAAATGACAGCTGTACTGTTCATAAGGAGATGTGAAAAAATAGCAATATTAAAATTTTCTAAGTTATGAGCATGCATGGAAACTGCACAATGCATGCTCAGAATAGTCATTTATGTATTTTTTCACCAAATTTTCAACATAGACATTTTGAGACCTCTGCTAATGAACAGTGTCACTGTGATTTTCTTAATCTGTCCCAAACATTAATTTCCCACGACGACCACGCCATTCTGTGCCAGATGTGCGAAAACACATTTGGGCAGGATGTGAAAATGTCAGCTCTACTGTCATAAGGAGGTGTGAAAATGGCAATGTTAATCTGGGTAAATATTAAAATTCTCAAAGTTACGAGTGTGCTTGGAAACAATGGATGCTCATAAGAGTCATTTTGTGCAATTTTTTCACCAAATTTTTTAACATAGGCATTTTGGGGCCTCCGGTCATGAACAGTGTCACTGTGATTTTCTTAATCTGTCCTGAACATTGATTTCCCATATCGACCGTGCCATTCTGCACCAGATGTGCGAAACACATTTTGGGCCAGATGTGAAATGATAATATAGGCTTTTTGAAGTCCACCTCTTGAACAGTGACACTGTTGTTTCGTTAATCGGTCCTGAAAGGTGATTCCACTCAGTGACTGCAAAATCACCTTTCCAGGCTAAATAACGAAATGACAGTGACTGAGTTGATGAGGCAGGGTGCAAAGAACCTCATGTTGAAAATTTGGAGCCAAAAGTCACAAAAATGGCCAAGATATCCACCTAAGTTGATCCCCATTGATGCCATTATACAGCTTACCGTGATTTTCTTCAGTTTGCAGTCAGCTTTTGAAGGTTCAGATGTGTCCTAGACCACTGAAGATCATTGCACCAGGCTCCAAAAGTGAGTATGGGGTGAGGGGTGTGGGCAGGTGGGTGCACAAAGGGTGGGTGCGGGTTTGGGAGGGGGTACTCTGACTCAACGACAGACCGCTTTCTTATTTTCAGGAATGGACATCATGGAAAGGTTTTCTTTATTTACAGGTGAAATTAAACAACTTTTGGGCACACTGAGGTGGGCTTCTAGTGTGCCCATGACTTTGGGGGAGTTATGCTGGCCACACTTGAGTGGGCTCCGAGTGTGGCACACAATGGGGGTGAGTGGGGTGAAGACAGGAACATGTCGATGCGGTGGGCTTCAAGAGCACAAGCAGGCACACTGGGGTGGGCTCAGTGTGCCACAATCTTGGAGGTTATAAACATGCCAACAGGGGATTGGGCACCCGAAGTTGGCTTGCTGGGGATTGTGAGAAGTAGGACGGCAGCAGCCCCTGCCATGTTTATTGAAATGTTTCAGCGGGCGGAAGGCATGCCCTGCAATGACAGGGCACTCTCCCTCGTTGCAGTGGCAAAATTCTTTCAAGTTGGTGGTATGCTTCTAAGGGCTCATAGACAGGTGCTCATTAATTGGTGCAACAGAGACCAGCCCAAAAAGTAGTGGCACCATTGGCCACAACACCGGCGCACCTCCACAACCTGCTAATCCAGCAAGTTGACACAGAATGTTGCTTGTGCTGCGCACACAAGACAATAAAAAAGAAGGTGAAAATTTGAATAGGAGTAACCTACTCAGGAGACAAATGGTACCATCAAGTAGAGATTCCCCTGTACTTTTATCACTGAATACAATGATTTGGCTGGCCAAGTGGGAAATATTATTTATAAGAACTGGCCATTTTGGTGGGAGATGAGGCAGTGGGCAGAACTGTTGACCCCCAGCCATGAGTTTCTTTTAGTAGGGCTAACAACCTTAAAGATACGTTGGTTCATAACGTTTAAGGAGAGTAGCGGCTACTGACAGGCAGACCTGGCTACCAGAAAGGTCTAGTGGCTTCTATAAATGCCAGAGATGCAATATTTGTAAATATGCATCTGCCAGTACTATCTTCCAGCATCCAAAAATCAGAATGTAATGTCCAAGTTAGAGAGTTGATAATCTGTGGCACATCTTATGTGGTGTACATGGTCTGGTGTACCTGCAAACTGTTATATGTTGGGAAAACAGTGAGACCTTTAAAGCAGAGGATACAGGGGCACATAAGATCTATTGTCAATAACAGATGAGACACCCGGTAGGTAATCACTTTGCACATTATCATAATTCCAAGCCAGATGATCTGAATGTTATGGGGCTTGAGTGAGTCCCACCTCCCAGTATGAGGGGTGGGATAGACCTTATCTGTTGCTTGAGAAAGTATGTGGATTTTCAAGCTTGATAGTGTGAAACCAAAAGGTCTGAATGAAAAGTGGAACATTAAACCCTTTTAGAAGAAAAATGAAAATAGGAAACATGACATAGAAACACTATGAGTTTGTACTTTGTATATTTGTATATTAGGTTATACTTGATTTCCATATATTAATCTTGTTGCTTTTCTTTTCTCTTTCCTCTCTAGGAATTTTTCACCACTAAACTTATACAGTGCCTGGGAACCCCCACTTACCCTGGAATATTTAAATGGGGAGTGAAGGTTGCATCAAGCCATGTGAGCAGTCATTCCAGGGTGCTGTACTTTCAATTTTCTTTCTTCTTTATTACAGTATATGTAAAAATATTGCTTTTTGGTATGAGTTTAAACATGACTTTTTGAAAACAAGTTTGGTATATAAGTAATTGTCTGATGTAAATAGAACTGTCTCTTTAAGCAACAGCAGAAGGTTTGCTCCATATTAAATATAAATGCAACAAATCAGTTGTTATGGCAACACTGTGTAATGAGTACCTGTATAAAATGCCTGGGTCCAGGATTCACAAAAGAAGCCGAAATTCCGCGGCTGCGGAAAAAGGCTTGCTGAGTGCAGAAAGCAATTGGCGCTGTTTTCTCAAAGAAAACCAGCGCAGTTGCGGATTTCTCCAAAGTGCCACAGGTAGTGAATTAGTTAAGGCAGAACTTGCACAAGTGCTGCTAATCTGCAGCTGCGGAGGCTGTGAAGGCACAGCAATAGGGAACCACAGCAGCTAAAGCAGCAGCCTGTAACAGTGCTGCTATAATATGAAGCTGACAGCACACACACAGATCTGCAAACAGTCCCCAACTGGGACCACAGCAGGACCACAGGTGCCAGCGATACCTTGGCACCACAGTGGCTGACTGTCTCTGCTGGTCGTCCCTCCTGGGGTGTTCCTGTGTTCTGTGGGGTAGCACTCACTGCTGTCTGGTCAGGCTCTACTGCTTGTGGGCTCTGTCATAGGCTGCACTGGTTCTAGTGGTTGTTGCCTGTTGCCATATCATGGCAATGTGTGCTTAGTGCTGTAACATCAGCCACTGCTCTACTGTCTGAGATGCTATTACCTGTGGTACACCTCCAGCTTAATTGATTCCAATTGCTGGGGCACTACTGCAGTGTGCTGAGGGAGAGTTACACCTCATTCCACTGTGTGTAACATTCTTTCCTCAGCTGTGGAAAACAATGGCTGTGAATAGCCTTTCAGGGGCTGTGCTTTACTTATCTCACACCTTTTTGTCCTCAGGGACTTCCACAGCTGCACTTTTTCCACTGTCCATAGTGCTTTTCTCCACAGCTGCGGAGGTTTTGTGAATAGCACGGAGCAATCTCCCTTTTTTCCATAGCTGAGGAAGTTTTGGGGACTTAGGGAAGGTTTGCACCTTCTGAAGGCTTTAAGAATCCTGCCCTGGTCTCTTGCCTAAGCCTCACCCCGTGAAGACTTGTTTGAGTTGAGGTACTTGGGATTTGCCTTAACCAGGAAGTCTGTTGGAATACCTGCATGTATGCTGTAATGCAGAAGCTGAGTGAGAAAGTAAAAATATTTTGCAACTATATCTGCTTCAGGGATTTATTCCTTGTATGCACTCTGCTTATTTGGAACTTTACACATATTTATCTCCTGTGCATGGCTCAGCTAGTAGGCTGGACATGTGGTTCCTCACACATACATGGTATGAAAAGGTCACACTCATGCACATGCACCCCATTATAATATCTGATCATGCCCTGTAGAATTATAACTGAGACTGTGCCCAGAACCCCACAGTCATTGTTCTGGTGATTAGACCCCTGTTGATTGAGGACCCTCAGTTCCTACAGTGGTTTAAATTAGAAACAGCCAAGTACTGGGAGGCTAATGACTCTAGGGACGTATTAGACTCCACACTACAGGGGCATACAAAGTCACATTAAGTGGCTACATTATGGCCTACACATCGAGACACTGCAAGCAAAGGAGGCTGAACAGGAGGAGTTGAGAAACAACTGAACAAATTGGAAACTCGAAGAGCAACCCCGGACTCCAGACCCTGACCTTATAGTGCAGTTGAATAGCATCCATGTCCAGCTCAACTCGTTTCCTCAACAGGAAGGCTGAACTGGCACTTAAGATGGTAAGTCACTCATACGGGAAGGGAGAAAACTCTGGGAAGCTCCTGGCATATAGGCTTAAGAGCAAGACAGCGAAAGAACCATCATGAGTCTAAAAGGGGACAATGGAATCCTGGCATGCTCTCAAGAAGGAGGAACAAAGGAGGATTAGAGATCTCTCATAATGCAGAAACTGATCAATGACACCAAAATGCTTTCAGAGCTAGGAATGACTTTTAACAATCAGGAATGTAATCTCCATAGTCATAAACATCAATTGTCACAAACATATCAAAAAATAATAAAAGGCTGCCTTTTTCACCCAACGAATAATCCTTGTGGAACACCCTACCCGAATCAGTGGAGGGTAGCACTATAATATACAATTTAAAAACAAATTTGACCAACATTTGTTAGCCATGGGAAGATGATCCAGCTTGCTGGAGATGCACTATATGGGCTTCAGCCTTCTGTGTATCTATCCTTTTATGATGACCTTCAGTAACTCATACATGACAAAATTCTATGAGCAGCTATATGCATCACCCAACTCCCAGACAAGGCAAAGATTGAGGCCTTCCTGGCCACACTTCAATCCATAGGATCCAGCCCCAGGCCGCCACCACTGGATGAGCCCCTAGCAGAGGCTGAGCTCTGACAGGCTATACAATCTTAAATTCACACCAAGCCCCAGGGAGTGATGGATATCCATTGATTTCTATAAGGTCCGTACAGCAGAGCTTTTCTCCTACCTGAAGAGAATATTCCTAGACCAGGAAGACAAAAAGAGGATGCACATGGAAACAGTTGCAGGAATATGTAATTAAATCAAAAACAGGAAAATCCCACACTCTGTTAATAGAATAAAAGGACTGCTTACCAAAGACTTTCCATAAAGTGCTTCATTTTATTTCAGGTGCCATGTGCAAGGCCTGGCACATTTCAGAGTGAGTTCCTTCATCAGATCCTTTGATTAAGGAACTCAGTTCCAACACATCAGGGCCTTGCACATGGCACCTGAAATAAAATAAAGCACTTTATGGAAAGTCTTGGTGAGCAGTCCTTTATTCTGCTAACAGAGTGTGGGATTTTCCTGTTTTTAATGTTCCGGACTCTTGAACACCCCCCATGTTAAGGGACGCGGTAATTACTGTACTCCCAAATAAAGACAAGGATACTATTGACCCAGGAAATTACCGACCCATATCCCTTATCAATGCTGACACTAAAATATTGGCCAAAATACTGGCAACCCACTTGGAACATCATCTATCAGGCCTTATCCGTCCAGCACAAGTGGGATTCATAAAAGGAAGAAAAGGGTCAGACCACCATAGAACCCAGTTATCACTAATCCACTACACCAAGTCATCGCCCTCCCACTGGCAGCCCTGGTGGTCGATTATGAAGACATTTGACTCTGTCAAATTTCCCTATCAGATGGCAACACTTGAGACAATGGGATTGGGTCCTAGACATAGAGAGTGGGTGGGACTATTTTACTCAGCCCTTTGGCTAAGGTACTAACCAATAGAACCAATTCATTACCCTTTCTGCTCTACAAAAGCACAAGAAAGGGGTGCCCCATCACCATTACCCTTCATTTTGGCTACAGAACCACTGGCTATCACACTCAGGCAAACCAAAGACATCCCGGTCATTCAGACAGGTGACACCAATCTCAAAACCTTCTTATA
This sequence comes from Neoceratodus forsteri, assembly GCA_016271365.2. Classification (NCBI taxonomy): domain Eukaryota; kingdom Metazoa; phylum Chordata; order Ceratodontiformes; family Ceratodontidae; genus Neoceratodus; species Neoceratodus forsteri. The sequence goes on along the minus strand of CM028136.1, from coordinate 336,874,687 downwards.
TGCAGATGACCTTTTGATCACATCAGCCCTTACCCCAGAATCAGTAGATACAACTCTAAATCTACTGTCCCATTTCACGGGTGTCATGCCTCATAGTCAATCAAAATAAGACAGAGGTCCTCCCACTAAATGATGTACAGTATGTACAGAACAAAGGACTAAAGACAAAGGGCTGAAATGGGCACTGGCGGGTATAGTATATTTAGGGTAAAACTACACAAGGACCTCCAAAACTTATACACTGCAATTTTAACTCAGTCCTCAATCGTTCATTGGGGAAGTAGACAAGTGGAGTCCCTTATCTCTCATTGGCAGGCAAAATTGATTTCATAAACATGATGCTAGCCCTGAGACTGCTGTGCTTACTAGCACAACTTCCTATTCAGATCCCTCCAAAGGGGTTCCTTAAGATGGATACACTGGTGGGTCAGTTCCTGTGGGAGGCTCACCCCATGGTTCAGTAGGATAAACTCAGACAACATTGGAGTAGAGGGCTGGGAACTACTCTGGCTCCAGGGCTACCACGTGGCCTTCATCATGGCACAAACTACTCAATGGTCCTTGCCCATTGGAGCGAATCCCCATTATGGCTTGGGCTCAAAAGCCACCTTAGTGATGCACCCTCACCAGTGGTGTGGCTATATAGGAAAAAAGCCACTAAGACAAACATCACCGGTTATAGCGGTCTCTGACTTCTACTAGAAAAGGATGCAAAATGATAGGTGCCCACAGTATGCCATGGGAAATGACACCACTTCAGAATAATCCAGACCTCAAAATAAGGAACAGTATGATAAGATGGAAGAACTGGGAGCTCAGTGGGGGTAGAATGATTAAGGACCTGATAGTCCTGGGGAGCTCAGTTATAGATACCTTTCGGGTCCTAAAGGACAGGCATCAGATCCCACCAGATCAATTTTGGAGGTACTGTACCTGCAGATTAGGGATGCCATCCAATCACATTACAGAGCAGCCCATAAGACAATGCCTGATCATACACTGCCCTACAAACCGAGCTAGGCTAAAGTTCAGACCCCCAAGTAAGTACAATATATCAGGACTTAAGGGATGCTGCACTGGACCCTACCCTAACAGCCAAATCCCAATGGTAGGAGGAGACTGATACTGTAATAGCTAACTCCCAATGGTCTCACTGCTGGTCCCATATACACCATGCCTGTAGGGATGGCAGAACCAGATTCATAATGAATAAGATCCTGCTGATCTGGTACTACACCCCTGCTAAGCTCAAAAAGTTGGGCCTAAGGTTGGAGGATAATTGCGGTGGTGTGGCCAAAGGGAAGCACATCTATATCATGTTGTATGGGACTGCCACAAAATCCACACATACTGGTGGGATGTCATCTGGATCTGCAAGAGGGTGGTACCCCATATCAACATATCAGCCCCACTATTACTACTTGACTTCATATAGAAGGACATCCTAAAAATGAACTGGCAGCATTATGAGTCACAGTAGCAGGTGCTCTGGCAAAGAGACTTCTTCTAATGAAGTGGCAATCAGACCAGTGCCCATCCTCAACAGAATTTATTGCATCACTAAGTCACTAAGGTGACCGACTATGAAAGAATGTCTAGTAGGGCAGCAGGTACCCTCAAAAATGTTATCTGTTCTGGCAGCCCTTTCTGACCTCTGAATACTACCACAAAGCCCTGGGTAACACAACAACAGCACCCTAGAATGCCCCATATGTAGAATGCCTTACAGATAAGGACTATTGACTAAATAAGCAAAGACCCTCTCCTTTGGTTATCAGGAGGTGTATCTCTCTCTCTCTATATACATATATATATATATATATATATATATATATATATAAAATGGTGTGGTAAAATCATAGAAATTCCAGTAACATGATTGGACAGAATGCATCACATGACCATGCATTATTTCCCAACGACCGCATACGCCTCCCAGTGCGACGCCCGCGCTAAACTACTTTCCAGCCCTCAAAACCTTCTCACCAGCAGTGAGATCACTCCACACTAATGCAGTTAAGCAGCCACATACAAACACACACACACTGTTACTACTGCACACTGTCTCACCACCCTAAATTCTAAAACAACATAATACAGCCCATTTAACAGAAACCTAACTGTGTATAAAAAAAACAAGAGAAACTACAGTTCTCTTACATCCTACTCTCACTTTCTGTTAAAAAATCTCCCTTCTACACAGACTTGCCCGATCGTTTACCCACTTTCACTTTTCCTACCTGAAGTATAAGCGTGACCGGTGCGCATTGCGAGAGTAACAAGCTGTTACCAGTTGAAACTAAGTCCTTTGTGTTAAAAAACATATAAAGTCCTTTCCTCCTGTTACTTTCTCTTAATTTCAGTAATACAAGGTGCAGAGTGTATTTAGATCGGGCGAGGAGGCAGTGAGTCTGCAGCTTCTGAGCAAGCCAGAGGCGAGTGTTAAGTCCTTTGTGTTTAAAAGATATAAAGTCCTTTCCCTCCTGTTACTTTGTCTTAATTTCAGTAATACAAGGTGCAGAGTGTATTTAGGTCGAGGAGCTGAGGAGGTGCTTATTGAGTCGCGCAGCTTGCTGCTGGGCGACAACCCCCGCTTCTGGCTTGCGCTCACCTTCAGAAGCTGCCACCACACGGCAGCTTCCTCGCCCGCCTAAATACACTCTGCACCTTGTATTACTGAAATTAAGACAAAACTAACAAGAGGGAAAGTACTTTATATCTTTTTAAACACAAAATGACTCTACTGTCAATTCACAGAATATTAGTAATGCGACTACTATACTTAATCACCGCCTCTCGCTCGACTACTTTCTAAACTCTGCCAACATATAATTTACACAAAGAGCCATTACAATAAACCAACACAACCTAACAGGAGGCACACACTTTTCATCCTTTTAAACACAGGACTTACTTTCAACTCTGCCAGCATATCATTTCCCACCTAGACAAAGGGATTATTTTTCCACCCAACCCCAAAACATGTGTGCCTATTTTATAAGATAGATATACACTCTAGGGTGTGTGCTCGCCTGATATATCGCGCCTTGGGTGGTTGACACTCGCCTCGCGGCCTCGTGCATCACAACGCACACCAAGGCGTGTATATCAGAGCATGACCACACACCCTAGAGTGGTATATCTATTACATATATATATATATAGTTTGGTTTACCCACAAGGTGGGGCAACCTATATCAGATGTACTAGATTCTCAGAAGTACATTTTGTGATGCTCTGCCATCTGCTTATTGTTATATTGTATAATATTTGTGTTATAAATAAAATGTGTATGGTATGTGACTGCCTGCTTAAGGTTGGTAGTCAGTGAGAGGAGAAGTGACCTTTGATCGCCAAGGCGTCAGTGCTGCTGAAGTGGCATTATGTTAAACTGACCAGGAAAGCCCTAATTAAAAGCTTTCCTTCCAGAGGGACAGTTTATCACCCCTTATAACTTGCTCCTGCTTTTGAAGTTGGAAACTAAATATTAATTTTATGACCACAGCAGGAAGGAAGCCATCTGGCTTATCCTTTATGGTTTTCACCCACAGAGAACTAGTGACATGCCTGTGGGATTGTGAAACATCAAAGGGATGTTTTGATCAAAGCTGTCATATTTTGGGAAATGGTTAGTTGCTGATTTTCACAGTAATAACATACATCCTTGTGGATGGTTATGTTAAGAAGTTAAAGTTATAGGAGGATCAAACTGTGACTTCACCAAAAAGGTAGGGAGAGGATTTTGAAATGGGCAGGCATCTGAGGAAAATATATTTTTTATTCTGGACTCAAGAGATTTAGTTCTCTGGACTTAAGAAGGCACTTTATGGTAACATCTAGCTAGGCAAGAACTTTAAGTATTTGTGGTAGGCATATTTGTGTTCTGTAACTTCCCATTTATTTTATGTGACTGTAAGTTATTGATATAATTGTTATGTGTTTGATTTACCGTTTTACAATTTTAGTAAACAATATTTACTTTAAAATATTGCCTGTGCTTTTCTCAGTTCTTTTGCATGTGAATGCTGAACTTGTGTATACGCCTGACAGCTATTAAGGGCTTGAATGTGTTACTAATCTTGCTAAAGGCAAGAATATATCTAGTTCTCATATGGAGTCATAAGGGTACATTTTGGAAACCTGGCTGGGTGCCACTGGGTGAAGGGATTGTACTGCATTCCCAAAGAGGGTACATATCTGAGCTGGTTAACTGGGTGTGCTAGCATAAGGTTCACATTTGACCCCAGGACTCAAGACAGTAGGTGATTTGGACCCAAAACAGACAGGGGGTTACCCTGTCTGCATCCTGTTCACACTATTGCACTTCAAGGTTGGCACTGTGGAGCAGAGGACCAGACCAGTGGAATGCATTTGTGACACTCTTCATTAAGCTGGAGCTTGAAACTTTGGCACACCCCGAGCACAAGAGGATCCTGGCATGGAACCCTCATAGAAGCATACAAATGTTTGATCTACAGTACCTTCTGATGCCCAGAACTCAGGACTCCTCTCCTCCTTTCATTTAGGGGTCCCTGAGAGGGAGAAATAAACAAAGAAGCCACAGTATACTAAGTTTTATAACTCTTATAAGGTCTATGATTTAGAAAATGTGCCAGCTAGTACAGGAAAAGTAAAAGTGAATCATGGTACTATGTCTGGATGTGTTGTATGGTTGCACTATTGCTGTTCTTTTGCATTGTTCACATATGTATGTAATGCCTATATGTACTCAATAAAAACTATTAACAAAAACAAAACATCTGTCACACTTTCTCATACCTGGTGGGATTGGGTTAACCAAGATGTTTTGGGATGTACCAATTGTGTACTGGCCACAAGGGTATCCTTCAAATTCATTGCCCTACTAGCACAGTTCTGTGTGGATTTCCAACACATTCCTAAGTATTGGTTCTGCTTTTAATATATCCCACTTTTTTAAATGATGTTTTCCCAAATCTTTGCATCGGTTGAGTAACAAGATTCAGCCTATTTTGACTGTAATATTCTATTTGGGGATTAAAAGTGGCTCCCTCAGGAGTACATCAATCTCCATTCTAGCTTTATTGACAACATCTCTCCATAGCCCCTTTCTAGGATGTATTTTTCCTCAAACGTTCCTCTTCCAAATAATATCCCTCCTTTTGATCTGCATAAATTGGCCTTTGGGAATATTAATTATGGTGGAGCTGCAGCAGCTATCAGCTGCTAAAAAGGTATTATGATCCATGGAAGGTAATTTCTTTACTACCTCACGTGGCTGTAAACCTGAACCCTAGGTCTATGGACTCTAATAATATAATTTGAAATCCATAAACTGTTCCACCGTCCCCCACCACAACACAAAGCTGTAATCTATATATCATTCCCAACACTCATTTTTTGTCAAGAAATGGATTGCTGTTGAAGTATACATTTCTACACTCACAAATTCCCATGGCAAAGTTTACGTAAGGGAGCTAATGTCTCCCCTATAGCAGTATCACATTGTTGGATAAAAAGTCCCTCTAAAATGAAAAGAATTGCATTCCAGCACACATTTTGCCATTTCTACTACAACATCTGTAAGAGGATTATTTGGGTCAATTCTCTCTTTAAGAAATATTCCACCCACAAATCAGATTTCTGTGGTGTATTTGTATAGAGGATTCACATCAAGGATAAAAAGAAAATGTGTTTCCCGGTGTAGATATCTCCCAAGATGTTTAAAATATCCCTGCTATCCTGGACAAAAGCCCTCAACACAACTGGTTTAAACTGACAATCTATAAATTGGAACATGGGCTTTGTAAGGCAGGGTTTTAAATAATTGATTAGCAGTTTTTCCTTGGGGCAATACTAATAGTACAGAAAGCATTTATATATGTTTTCTGGAAGTGTTATGTTTGTTAAACACAGTGAGGCAAGTGCTATTCCTTTTCACATTGTTTTAGAACTTTTATGAGCAAACGCTAATCAATTTTAGAGTTAAATAAAACCCTGTAAGGGAGCACACCCCAGATATGATGGCTCTCCCAGGGAGGTTACTCACAGTTTTATGCCCTTTGCCAACAAATAAATGACTGGACAAAATGGATGATCCACTGCCAAAATTCCTTTGTCTTTTCATCAGTGTGACCATTGGTATGTGCTGTTCGTATAAGTATGTCTGCTCATGTTTTAGCATATTTGAAGGATCATAGGACAGTGTACTGTACACTTTGGTATCCCCAAGTTCACAATGCACTTCACTAACATAGGCGTCTGTGTCCAGTGCAACCACACTGCCACCCTTGTCTGCAGGCTTGATTGCAAGGGTGGCATTATAGGACAATACATTGATAGCTGTTCTCTCTTCTGATTATAAACTTTTGTAGTTATCACATGCATTATTTTTAAATATTTCTCCAGATTGTACTTGCATACCTTGGAAAATGTAAGTACTATGTTGTTCATGGGGCAAAAGTACATATGTTTTGTGGGTGTGACCACTGGGATATGTCCCTCCTGAGTATCTGGAGAGGTATTTAAAGATGTAGTAGTCCCCAGATAGTCATCACTGGTAGGTCAATGGCACATAGCTTCTACAGAAAAGAAGTACTTTTGGTTTAATATTCTTGTAAATTTCTGCAAAGTTCAGCTAAGTCCCAAATTTGTTCATAATGTTCAAGGGCACATAACGCAACCCTTAATTGAGTGCTTTTTCCTTGGGGTCACTCAACTCTATCTCTGAAATATTTATCATGTTTCTTTGAACTTCAAGCTTCTGCTGAGCAGGTATAAACTCTGAGTCTATTACTGATGTTGTCTCCTTCCTGTGACTCAAACCCTTTTGCCTTTGTTTCCACTGCTGTTGTTACAATGTCCTGTTCTCTGCCCACCTTCTACCCCTCCTTGTCCTCTCTTTTTATGTCGTACACATTCTTGATCTTGTGGGGAAGGGACAGTAAAAACTCCTCTTATAAAAAATAGTAGATTGACTGTCAGAGTCCACTCAGCTCACTCCATTATATGTACTGTATCTGTTTTATTCCTTTTTAGGATGAAGCAGGGCTGTTCATTGCAGTCAGAAACCCTGTTGTGCTCATAATCTTGCTCAACATAGATACACTTCTTTTTATTTGCACAAGTTTTTAATCCAACTTTTCAAGAGTTTCATTCAAATTTTTTCTTAATTGGGCTAACTCTGGAGACTCAGCAAATGCAGATAGGGCTTGTTATTTTGTTTTTGACTCTTCAGTCAACTCCTCTTGTGTTTAAAGTCACTTAATATGCAGCAGATCAAGTCCAAAGAACCGATGTATAGCTGGTCCCTTCACTGCAATATAAATTTGCTTTTGTCTTTGTCAAATGTCAGATTTTTCATAAGATGTAAGCCATTGGAACTTGAGATGCATTAAGGCATGCGGCATAGTTCTCTGCTGCCTTCTTTTCAGTGCTAATATCTCATAGCTGCTAAAGCTTTTTAATGTCAGTTGTGTCTTGTTGTTAGTGGGTGCTGCCACTTCTACCAGATGCTTCCCATCTTGTGCTGGGATAACAATAGGATTTTCCCAGTCTGGATTCTTGAAAAGCAAGAGCTCTGCCATCCCTAGTCATCCCCATCATTGAGGTGAGGAAAAGAATGGAACAGTTCACATGCGCATGTATTTCAGAACTCTCAATAAATGCACACTTTTGGATCAATAAACAATACCCCAAATACAAGATGCATTTGACTACTTCAACAGAAGCTGTCGGTTCTCATTACTAAACTTACGAAGTAGGTATTGCGAATCCATGCCTAGAGATAATCAAAATAACTGAATTTGTTTGCTGTTGAGGTTTTATGAGTTCCTCCAAATGTCCCAGGGCATCTCTGGTGCATCCCATTATTTCAACACTTTATGAAATGAACAGTTAGCTACTGTACATGAACCTGTTAGACTGCTTGGTTTATCTGGCTGAAATGATCTTGCTTGGAAGGTCTTGGAGGAACTAACTGTTCAAGGTGCTCACCTGATTGTGAGGATATGGACTCATGTTAGCCATGGACAAGTGCCAGATTTCCCAATCTTCTGTACAGTATGTCAGGCACATCAGATTGGCCCATGGAATTCAGATGGATTGAATAAAGTAGAGGAATTAATGACCTGGTCTTGACTGAAAATGCCAAAGACCTTTAGTTTCACTTGGGCTTCTGTGGGTATTGCCAACATTTCATCAAAGATGATACCCATGTGGTTAGGCCTCTTGATCTTAACCAAAGGAGATCTGTCCACCAACAATGCTTCAAGATCAGGCCCAATGAAAGAAAAGAACTCCACTCCTACTTTAATTTTCACAAGTACTTTAGACCCTGATTGGATGCTGCCTACAAAGGGAAATTATCAACAGTCTGACTCATACACCATTACTAGTATATACAGACCTGCAAAAGCCCTGTGTGCTGTATAGGATACCAGTCTCAGTGGGCTGAACACCATCCTTTATTAGAGTCACCCAAATGCTTAAGACTTGTCACTTAGCCAGCAGAAGCTTGTCTTCAGCTAAACACAATTACCCAGTATACATGCTGAAGTTCCTGACACACAAGTGGACTATTCTGGATCAATTTCATGGTTATTTGTATGGTGTCCAAATCACCATAAAGACAATCTACTGAACTATGTGCAGACCACAGAACAATTGGATGCAGAGGGACATCGATGGTGTTTGCCCTGTATACATACAATTACTCCATGGAGAACTGCCCTGGTCACAACTGTGTGGATGCAGATGCCATGTCTCTGCTCCCATTGGACAGTTGCATTTCTGTCATAGAATGGATTGAGATCCCACAGTCAACTGTCAAAGCACTGTTCAAAATTTTGACATGGACATGCAGCCCACCCCTACCAAAGTAAATCTCACTGTGGACATCTTAAGGCCTCCAGTGACTGCTTGCTTTGCACCCCAATTATTGCAGCTTTTCTGCTTCATGAAAGACATCATTGACCTCCAAAGTCATCCAGATCTAGTTCTTCCAGTAACTGTACTTGTCCTTCCCCTCCCCATGCCAACCTGGTAGCTTCTCACTGGTTCCCCATCTCTACAGCTGGCAACATTAACAATACCCTGCAATTCTTCTCCTTCTTCTCCTCCAAATTCATGTCTGTGTGGGATTATTATGCCTGCCTTTAAAAATAAGGGTCTGAGCATCTTACCTCCCAAGGATCACAGCAGAATTGCTGACTTGTCACAGCATGTATCACCTTGCCTGACAGATACTCAAGTCCACTGGTTCTCCTTCTGATCTACGTGCAAGGTCTTTCTCAATATATGTACTAGAGCTGCTAGGCTTGAGAATTCTGAACACTTGATATCCACACTCCAGAACAACCTTAGAACAACTTTAACCACACATCTAAGTTCTGGAAGGTAATGCATGCCCTCTTTTGACTTCCAACTCAGTCCTGCCCCTGTTCTTAAGGTGGGCAACTTTTGAATTTTGCAGCAGACACATAACTTCGCTGCACTATTTTTTAACAAAATCTGAAACTTAAAAACGTCCCCAACCCACTGTGCTGTAATGCTTCCCACCTCCCAAAAATGTCTGATTCATGATAAATGCCTCCCATCCCTGGTGGCACCCTCTTCTCCTTCCCTCTGCCCTGGTGAATTGCAGCAGCAGAATAATAAAGTAGGAGTCAAATGATTCTGTCTGAGACAGTCTGAATTAATGATGAAATACCCACTGTTTCCCCACCAGCACACCTGAAACACCCCTCCACCTCCACCCACCCAAGTCCCACTGAGTAAGTCATCACAAGTCCCCACCCAACCCCTTCTGATCCTCACCACCTCCCCCACCAGTACCCAGACAAAAATCCTGTAATAAAGAAAACAGTCCCCAGTGCAGAGTGTCTGCTCTGTTCAGTTCAAGCAAATGATTTGATACCTTTTATTGGACCAACAAAGATATAACAAAAGAACAAAGTGCTTTAGCTTTCAGACCAATCCAGTCCTTCCTTTGAAACTTCCAGGAAGGACTGCGTTGGTCCAAAAGTTAAAGCACTTTGTTGTTTTTGTTACATCTAGGTTGGTCCAATAAAATGTATCAAATCATTTCCTTCCAGATCTGTTCTCACAAGAACCAATATGGCAAAGACTAAATCTGCTCTGTTCAGTGTTCATCTCAGTAATGGCATGAATGAAGGAATGGAGATGTCTTTGCTCCTAGTAAACCTTATTGCCTGATGGTCTTGACCCCAAACTTCTGTATCTCTGCTCATGCCACTTCCTCCCTATCACTTACCTCCTCAACCTCTCCTTATCCTCTATTCCTAACTCATAGAAGCTAGCTACAGTTAGGGGTACCATGTAGCTTCAAGTATGGTGACTGAATAAATATTTCTACTCTTTGCATTTAAGATGCTCTGGTCGGTTCAGGTTTTATTCCAGCTGTGGATTATTAATTCCTACTCAGCTCCTGGGTGTGGCTACTTGTATGTGCTTTGTCTGCCTGCTTCTCTGCTTGCACTCACCTCTTGCCTATAGCATGTGGGACACTGTGGTTCCTTCAGCTACAGTTATCCCCAAAAGGGTGTGACCCTCTTTTCCTGGAAACTACCACCCTATTTCTTGCATCCCACTCTACAAAGAAACACAGAATTTGACAGCAGATAAGACAACTTGGCCCACCACTGTGCTCACTTTCACTACCTACAGTCTCTCAGCAGATACTACTTGATCCTTCAGCCAATTCTCATCCCCCTTCCTTTCCCTAAAGATTCCTTGTGCCTATCCCATGCATTCTTGAATCCCACCACAGTTTTCACTCCCACCACCTCTGCTGAAAGGCTGTTCCAGGAATCCACACTCTTTCTGTGAAGTATTTCCTCACATCTCTCCTGAATATACCTCCCTCAGCTTCATAGCATGTCCCTTTTTCTCAAGCGCCTTCTTCTGAAAATTACTTCCCTCCTGTACCTTGTTACCCCATAAGGTATTTAAAGGTCCCTGTTATATCCCCTTTCCTCTTTTTCTGGAATTGTACTCCCGGGGTCCTTTAGTCTCTCCCTCATAGAGCATCTGATACAGACTCTGCAACACTTTAGTTGCCCTCCTCTGGTCCACCTCCACTCTGTCTATGTCCTGCCAGAGGTGTTGTCTCTAGAACAGGACACAGTACTCTGGTGGAGTCTTACCAGTGAGCTTACAAGTGCAACACCACCTCCTCTTTCTGCTGGTGATACCCCTCCCTATGCATCCCAGCATCCCACTAGCCCTTCCAACTGCCTCATAGCATTGCCTGGCCATTTTAGGTCATTAGATAGGATTACTCCCAGGTATCTTTTCTACTTGGTGGTTGTCAATACCACTCCACCCATTTTGTTCTCCACCCATGGGTTTCTATTCCTAAGTGCATTATTTGCCTTTTGCATCAAAACTCAGCTGCCATATCCTTGACTACTCTTTAAGTTTTCTCAGGTCTCTGTTCATCCTTACACCTCTTCTGGAGTGTTCACCCTATTGCAAAGTTTTGTGTCATCTGCAGAGAGGAAGACCTTCCTTCCAGCTCCTCTGCAATATCACTTATGTATCTTGTGTATATATTAAAGAAGATCAGTCCCAGAACTGATTCCTGAGGCATCCTGCTTAGTCACCCTTCCTCCCTTCCTCAGAGTGGACTCCATTTACCACCACCCTCTGCTACCTGCCCTCTAACCAATTCTTACCCAGTTTATCACCTTTGGACCCACTCCTAAGCTACCCAGCTTACTTGATAGCCTCCTATGTTTATTTATTTGTTCAAGTGTTTTATCAGGAAGGCACACTGAGCAGAGCAGCTCCTTTCCAGATGTGTCCTGGGGAAAGGAAAATGGGAGTAGTGCAAGTACAAAGTCTCATGAATACAATGAGTAGATGTATAACAGGCATACATTACTAAATATTACATCAACTTTACACAACGGTTACATCAAACATAATACAGGCAGAATAAGTACATGGTAGAACATAGGTGTTCATATTTGGACAATAATAAAAAAAATACAAATAGCCAAGAGAAATCCAAGAGATAGCTTAGGGTAACAGAAGAGTTCCAATTGGAGTGGCCTAGTTAAGGTCAAGCCCTTAGGAGCCCAGGTGAATGAGCATTATGTAGGGTGACAACCCAGTCAGAGCAAAGGCCTAGGTAAGTTAGAGCTTGAGGGAATGGATTAGAAAGGAAGATGAGGAGGGTGTGAAGTGAGGCTGGAAGGTTTTGCAGGTAGGGGTTGTGAAGACATGTAGTAGGGAGGAGAGAGAAGTGTGAAGTGGTATTATGGATGGAAGTGGGAGAGTATTCCACAGTTGAGGACAGTGGAAGGAGAAGGCAGATTGGTCAGTGGTGGTAACCTGATTGGGGAGAGGAAGGACCTGAGATCAGAATTGCAGAGGGAGGAAGGGTGTAGGGAGGAAGCAGAGATGGAGGTGGAGGAAAGATAGGATGGGAGGTTCCAGTCCAGTATTTTGCAGTGAAAGTGGCAGTATAGGACAGACGTCTGAACTCCTGGGATGGGAGAGATAGTGCTTTATACAGGTCACAGTGATGAGTGTGAAGGGGCAGGATAGAATAAAGCAGTAAAATGAGTTATAGAGGGAGTCCAATCTGGCCAGTATAGTTTTAAGAGTGGCACTGTAGACCATGTCAGCATAGTCAAAAGTGGGAGGATCATTTTCTGCACGATTGCCCTACGGGCATCTCATGGAATGCAATCCTTGCTCCTATACAGAGCACCTAGCTTGGGGTGTAGATTCTTTTGGATAGCATTCACATGTGCAGAAAAGTCCAGATGTTGGACAAGTCAGACCCCAAGGTATCTAAAGGTAGTTACATTTTCAATAGGTGAACCATCCAAGGTGTGGAAGACAGAGGAAGACAGAGAGTTTAAATAGCCTCTGTCTAGTGCTGGGGACATGGAGACTATCTTTTGGTGTTTAGGAACAGCTGGTTTGCTTGTAACCATAGCTGGACCTTATTGAAATCTTTCTACAGTCTGGCCTCCACATCAGAGGAGAAGTACTAAATGTATAGAGGACTGTGCCATTCACATACATGTGGATTTGAGATGAGATGCAGGCAGTAGGAAGATCATTAAGGAAGACAGAAAATAAAATAGGGCTGTGGACAGTTCTCTGAGGAACCAGTGTTGATGGTGAGTGGAGGAGAGGAGGAGGCATTATTCACCAATTGAGATCTGTCTAATAGATAGGAATGAAACCTAGCTGTGGCTGAGGTGGATAGCCCAGCAGCTGTGAGTTTTGGAGAAGGCAATAGTGGTATACTGTGTCAAAGGCTTTTGCCAGGTTGACAAATACAGCAGAGGTGCCGTCCCTGATCCCCGATCCATATTGGTGAGTATGGCATCAGTGAGCCATATAAAGGGGTGGCGGTGGAGTGGGACTTGTGGAATCCAGACTGGAAAGGGATGAAAATGAAGTAGAATCAGCATAAGGGGTGAGCTGAACTAGGACAATACATTCTTGGAGCTTGGCAAGGATAGGAAGTAGAGAGAGAGGATGATAGTTCCTGGGGCTGTGGAATCACCACCTTTGGGAGAGGGATAACTGTGGAGTATTTCTAGGAGATGAGAACTGAGGAAAGAACAAATGATAGATTTAGCAGAGAGGCCAGAGGGGAGGCTTTAGCAGTCGAGGATAGGTAGAGCAGTTTGGGATCCAAGCCACCTTAGCTGGGGTTCAAGGCTTGGAGGGCCTTGAGGGCAATGTTTGGTGAGATGAGTTAGAATGAGAAGGAGGGGTGGTGGAATAGACTGGAATATGAAGGGAGTTTAGAGGGCAGTAGGTGTACATGGGGGAGAGTGGTTAGTAGAGAGGAAGCACAGGATGTGAAGAACGTGTTGAAGGTAGATGCAACCGATGGAGGATCAGAAAGTGTGATATTTCCATGGTTGAGGGTTGGTATAGGGGGTAGAAGGGAAGGGAAAAGAGGGATGTGACTACTTTCCAGAACTTGAAAGGACAGCTTAGGTTGGTGTTAAAGGAGAAGTAGAAATATTCTCATTTGGCATATTTGGTGGCCTTAGGGCAGGCATTCTTAAGGTAGCAGTACTGGAGAAGAAGTGCATGGTACCTGTATGACATGTAGGCCTTCCATGCCTGGTCCCTGGCATGCATGCAGGCCAGTAGCTCTGCATTATCCCATGGGAGATGAGAGCCTTTGACTCTAGTTAGTTTTAGAGAGTGTGCTGGTTCCAAAGTTCCAGAAATTTTATTTGGAAAAATCTAAGGGCAGTGTCCATAGAGGATTCTGATGAAATGGAGACCAATCAGTGTTTTAGCTTGGTTAGAAGTGGTGCAAGGTTTAAAAATTAGAAAAATGCAGAGGATCAGTTTTGGGGAGCTTTAGTCTGATGGATTTTATGGACACAGTAAAGCATATGATGGTCACTGAATGAATCTGGAAGGATACGGAGGCAATAATGTGATGGGAATGAGAAGTAAGGGTCCAGTCTGACAGGGTCTGCTTTAGTGATTTATGGTTAAGGCGAGTTGGTGAGGATATTCATTGCATAAAGTTCAGGAGTTTACTGTGGAGCAGATTTTGAGTTTGCAGAAGAGGTTCAATCCATGTTTATGTCCCCTAGGGATGTATAACTTGCCAGAGGTAGTATGAGGAGTAATGGTGGTGATGAGTTCAGATAAGGTTGATGTAGGAGACCAGGTCAGCAGTAAGAGCCAGCTATAAACATAGGCAGGGTGAAAGGGAAGGAAAGTTTGATGATGAGTTCATAATCTGAGGGAGGAGAGTGACAGAATAGGAGAGTACTGGAAGTTAGAGGAAACGTAAATAGCAACACCACCACCTTTGCTGGGTCTGTCTTGCCTGATGACAGAGTATCCTGGGATAGTGAGAATGTTATCAGATAATTTGTGGGATAGTCATGTTTCAGAGGACCAGAACATCGAGGAGTAGATCCATCATGAGCGGCTGGAGTAGGGTTAATTTGGAGAGTAGGCTTCGTATATTGAGGTGGGTGATTGTTAAGCCCTTTGGGAGGTGTGTGGTGGGGAGGTGGGATAGGACCAGGGTTGAATTCAATATCGCCTGCAGGAAATGAGTGGGAGGTGATTAGCAATTCAGAAAGTATATTTATCCATTTAGTAGCTTTTGGGAGTATGTGGAGCGGTGTTGAAAGACTTACCGAAATCTAGGTAGGCCATCCACCAATCCACCATGATCCTAATTCCTTTGTCACCAGTCATAGAAATCTATCAAATTAGTTTGACATGACCTGCCCCTTGAATCCATGCTGCCTTGAGCCATGTAACCAACTAGATTCAAGATATTCCACAATACTTTCATTCAGCAGTGATTCCATTAATTTTCCCACCACCGATGTCAGGTGGACTGGCCTATAGTGTATAGGGAGCCTTATTATTAACTGAAATCAAACAAATTACAACCTTGTTATGCCATTGTTATGACATCACTTTGTGGTTAACCCTTTTTGAGTATGTCATATCAATGGTATAACAAAATGGAATGCTCTCAATAATCGATGTTCTAACAAAACGAATGCTCACAACAATCAATGTTATAACAAAACAGAATGTTCACAACAATTAACGTTCTGTAAAGTAATTCAGTCTGCAATTACACAATCTTGATAGCCTATATATTATAAAATATAATATATGATCTTTGGTTAACAACTAAGCTGAAAACACTTCTCTAGGTTGCCATAACATCTGAAAACCTCTCGAGCTGTGCTCTCGAGGTTTACATAATGTCATGGCAACCCCTCAAGTGTTTACAGTGTGGTTATTAACCAAAGACCATACATTATTCTCCATATAATTGCCAGCCTCCTCTGTCTTACCACTTTTGTGAAGTGTGACAACATCTACCCTCCTCCAGTCCTCTAGAACCATTCCTGTTTCCAATGAACTGTTAAATAGGACTATCAGAGGTGCAGCCAGTACCTCCCAAGCTCTCTAAATACCCTTGGATACACTCCATCTTACCCACTTCTTTGTTCTCTTTCAGATTAATGATTCCTTCAGGTCTCTAGCCTCCAAAAGTGAACTTGAGTCCACCTCCCATCATTGCTCCTGTTACTTGTTGTGGCCTTCCTTTTCCTTCCTCTGTGAACACTGAACAAAAGTATTTGTTCAGGATGTCTGCCTTTCCAGGTCCCCTCTGCACACTCTCCACCTCTTCAATCCTTCCCTGGTCTTCCTTTTTCACTTACATCCCTAAAAATATATTGTCCCATTTCATCACTGCTGGGGCTGTTCTCTCTTCAGTCTGTGCCGTTGCTTTCCTCATGCCCTCCCACTTCCCGATGTTCCCTTGGTACACCTCCTATCCTCGTCCCTCTGTATCTCCTTATACCTTCTGAATGCTATCTTTTACAATTTACTTCTTCCACCACCTCTTTGAGAACCATAGCAGTCTCTTTTCCTCTTGCTTTTGCTCACTTGCTTGATGCAGAGGTTTGTTACTTCAAATGACCATCTTTTAGCTTTTCCCATTATTTCCACCACTCTGCCCAGGTCATCTCCTCTGCCATGTCATCCCTGAGGCATTTACCCATCTTTACAAAATCTGCCTTGCTGAAGTCAAGGACCCTCACCCTTGTGTGGTTAGATGCTGCAGCCATCCTTATATTGAACTACCTTATATGGTGATTACTGGTCCCAAGGTGGCCTCCACCTTGATGTCTACAATACTGTTCTTGTTAGCGAGTATCAGGTCTAGTTCTGCCCTATCATAAGTGGGTTCACTGATTAGTTGCCCGAGGAATGGCCCCTGCTGGGAGTTCAGGATGTCCCTGCTTCTAGTTCAAACCACAGCTGGAGGCTGTGATTTACATTGACAGATTGAAGTCCCTGCTGGCAGCACCTCCCTCTTTTCCACCATCTTGCTAATGGCTTCCACCAGTATCTCATCTAACTCCTCCCACTGTGCTGAAAATCTGTAGATCACACCAGTGTGAATAGTGGCTCTGTTCCACATCTTCAGGGTGCCCTACTGTATTTCTGCTCCTCCATATTCCCTGTATCTCTGTTGCTTTTATGCTTTCCCTCACATAAAGCACCACACCCTGTCCTTCCCTTCCCACCCTGTCATTCCTGAACAGAGTATACCTTGGTATGGCCATGTTCCAGCCCTGGTTTCAGTGAAGCATGACCCAATAATGCCACAATATCTAGGTCAAGATTCATCATGATGGCCTCTAGGTCCATCATCTTATTTCCTAGACTAATAGCATTTGCACATGGCCTTCCAGATTTTGTTACCACCTGCCTATTACCCCCTTTTCACCTTTTGCCTTCCTCCTTCCCACTCTCTTCTTAATACTCCTTTTCTATCCCCTCAATTCTACCACTCTGCTTCCTTTTTATGTTGGCTCGCCACTCACACGCAAGCCAACATCTTGTGCTAGTAGTACATTTCAGAGCGTCAGTGTTGGCGAATGCAGGGCACGCTTTAGTAGGTGCATCCTCATTCACCAATTAGCCAGCATGCTGGTGCTGACACATGTATTATGTAAAGTGGACATAACTTCTAGAAAATGCCACTGCAATCAGAGACAAACTTGTCATGCAGCAGCACTGATGACATGCCTCGGCGTGCCCTTCCTGGTGAAGCATTTAAATAAAACATGGTGGCAGCTGCCTCTGCCACACAATGCCCTAAAAGCCAACATTAGGGTGCCCAGTCCCCTATCAGCATGTTAAATACCCCCAAAGATTGTGTGGCACAGTGGGGCCCACCCAGTGTGCTTCTGTGTTATCAAAGCCGACAGCAGCCAGCATGTTCCTGCCCCGCCCCACCCACATTGTGTGCCACAGGGAATCCTCCCTAGTGTGTCCAACATCACCCCTCCCCCAAAGTCATGGGGCACACTGGGAGTCCACCCCAGTGTGTGTACAGTTTTCTTACCCTGTAAAAAGGAAAACTGTTTGTGGTGTTTTTATTTTTAATTACCTGAAACAAAGAAACGGTCCCACGTTGTCGAGTCCCTCCCCAACCCGCACCCACCCTCTGCACACCTCACCTCTCCACACACACCCCGACCCCTTACTTACCTCTGGATGTCGTGCGCGATCTTCAGTGGGCGGGAGCATGTCTGCATTCTTCAAAGCCAACCGCAAACTGAAGAAATGCCGTAAGATGTGCAATGGCATAAATGTGTGGGGGTTCAACTAGTGGATATCTCAGTCATTTTTTAATTTTGCCTCCAAATTTTCAACATGGGGTTCTTGGGGCCCCACCTCATGACACATGCACTGTCATCTTGTTACTCAGTCCCAAAAGGCCATTTAATGGTCACTGCACAGAATCACCTTTTGGGACCAATTAACAAAACAACAGTGCTGCTGTTCATAAGGTGGGTCTCGAGAAAGCCTATTCTTGCAAATTTGGTGAAAAAATTCCAAAAATGACTGTACTATGAGCTACCATGCAGTTTTAATGCACACTCATAACTTTGACAATTTTAAATATTTTCACTCCAGATTTTCAACATTGTCATTTTCACATCTCCTTATGAACAGTACAGCTGTCATTTTCACATCCTGCCTGAAATGTGTTTTCGTGCATGTGGCATAATGGCATGGTAGCTGTGCAAAATCAATGATCAGGACACATTAACAAAATCACAGTGACACTGTTTATGAGCAGAGGTCCCAAAATGCCTATGTTAAAAAATTTGGTTAAAAATCCCCAAAATAATTGCATTACGGGCGTGCATTGCGCAGTTTATACACACGCCATGACTTCACCAATTTTTCATATTTTCAGTCCAGATTTTAAACATTATCATTTTGTACACCTCCTTATGAACAGTACAGCAGTCATTTTCACATCCTGCCCAAAATGTGTTTTCACACATGTGGCACACAATGATGCAGTCACTGTGGAAATCAATGTTCAGGACCCATTAACAAAATCACAGTGTTGAAAATTTGGTTAAAAATCCATAAAATAATTGCATTACGGTGTGCATTACACCGTTTCTATGCATGCTTGTGACTTCACTAATTTTCATGTTTTCACTCCAGATTTTCAACAATGACATTGTTTTACACAGCCCTAAGGAACAGTGTAGCTGTCATTTTCACATGCTACCCAAAATGTGTTTTCACACTTGTGGCTAAAATGCACAGTCACTATGCAAAATCACCCTTTGGCTAATGAACTCAAAGTGCCACTGTTCATGAGGTGGGGCCACAAATAGCCCTGTTGAAAATTTGGAGTGAAAATATAACAAATTCCCAGGACATTAGGGTTTCAAACCATAACACCCCACCCTGTAGAGACTAACAGGCATCAGGGATGTGACTTGGCATTGTCAGCTGTAATGCTCATGCCATTCCATCCCACCCTGCAGCTAATGACAGGCATCAAGGTGTGCCTTGGATTTTCGCCCAAAGTTCACCCTATTCTCCTATACTGCACCCATCTCAGCATATTTCCTTATGGAATGAGGTGAGCATAAGGCCAAGACCCCAAGGCACACTGCGGCACTGTCGGTGTCTGTGGGGTAGAGTGAGATGAAATGACATGAGCGTTATGGCCGATGATCCAAAGCACACCCCAATGCCTGTCACTCTCTGCAGGGTGGGGCTGGGGTCAGTGTCAGTTCACTACTTCACTGCCAGTCCTATTGTGCATCTCTAACTCCTGCACTACCAATGCCAATGCCAGCAAGCCAACATTTGGCATTGACAAATGTTTGTTTTCACTTGCACCCTGTGGGATTCCTTTTCCCTCAGATTCTCCCCACCGTCTACTTCAGCCTGTGGGGGTGGGGAGCAGTTTCTGCCTCCCTGATTTCTTATGCTACTCTGCTCTACTAGTTTAAATGTTCATCAAAGTAACATTTAAACCACCCAGTGAGGACTGTGGTTACCCTCCTGGATGGATGCAGGCTATCACCCATGAATAAAGTCTTATCCCTTAATGTGAATCCCCTGTCCCTAGTGTAGCTGAACCCCTCCTCTCTGCACCATTCCCTCAATCATGAGTTTAAGCTACTGGTGCAGAGATCACTCTACTCTCCCCATCATAGACAGGCAGCACCTCAGCAAAAGCTGCTGGATGCACTACCTGTCTAAGACCCCTACCTAGCTCCCTAAACTCCACAGCCCAGTTCCTAGTCAGGTCAGTACTGTGACCTGACTGGGGAACTAGCTGAGAGTGCTCCATAGTGGAGACCTCAAGGAGGGTGGAAGAGACCCCAGTGGAGGAGGAAGAAACTTCTGGCTGAGGACCCAATTGTGACAGTGATAGATTTGGGAATAGGAAGGGGAAAGTGAGGTTGGATACCTATGCAGTGCCACTGTCAGGAGGGATGGGAAGTGAATCCTGAGGATAGCTAGGACAGCAGTACAGAGAGGCAAGCTACATGCCATTTGTCCACTTTGGACTAATGATTCATTAGTCTAAAGAGTGGACTCAACATGTAGCTTGCCTCCTACTGTCCTAATATCCTCGAGATTCACTTCCATCCCTCTGACAGTGGCACTGTAAAGGTCCCCCTCTCCCTTCTATTCCCAAATCTATCACTGTCTCAATTGAGTCCTCAGCCAGAGTTGCTTCTTCCTCCACTGAGGTCTTTCACCACTCATGGGGTCTAAACTATGGGAGCACCCACACAGCCTCCTGGCCACTACTACAGGTACCCCTCCTGGCATTTCTGCCCACAGAGTGGTGTAGGAAATCTGTGTGGTACTGGTTGAGGAATGTGCCTCTGACCCAGCCCCTATCTTTCCAGTGCCCACCATAGTCCAGCTGTTCCTCCTATTCCTTGGCATCCTCTGAGGTAACAGTAGCTGACCCAGTGGCCCTGGGTGAGGGAAGAGGTCCCTGTATGCTAGTTAAACTCAGTATAAAGTCTAGTGACCTTCTCCTTCAACCCAGCGAGGTTGTACAGATGGGGATTACCACAGTCTCAGGTCTCTGAAAACTGTTATGTCACAGCCGCTCACTGCACCACTCCCAGCATTCCCATCTTCTATTCCCCTGTGTAACCTGGAAATATGTTTGTGCCTTACCCTGATAGGGTGTTTCTAATTTTCCTCCTTTTTGTTGCTATTTGTATCCCCCACCTTATTTAAATCTCTTTTATACCTCTACCCTCAATAGGGTTTTGCTCCTATTCCCTGTTTTGGTCCTCGTTTTACCTTCTGCCCTTTCAGTTGTGACTGTTACACAGCCGTGAACAAGTGCCTTACCTTAGTTGACCAGCAGAGTCCCCACTTCCCGCCTCCTCTTGCTGTTGCCTGTTGATATCTAAGATGCCAATCTTACACCTGTTCCACTCACGTGCTGAGACATGAACATGCATGAGGATGCGTTGCAGTGGCTGCTTTTATCCCCCAAGGAACTGTCCTCCAATCAGAACTTCCTGCAGTTGTGCCTACTTTAATTGGCTCTACTGCCCATGATCCCCTCTGGTGCTCTCCATCGCTGACCAGGAGAGAGAAATCACAACCAGGAGCTTCTGTGCTGGCAAAAATATCACTACAACAAATTGGTTAGTTATCAAAAGACCTCAAACCTCAAGCCCCTCTCCATTGCTTTTTCCCACAAAAACACAGATTTGCACCATTGCAAATGTCTATGCCCACTTTGTATTTAATCAAATTTGGCTTTTAAGCCCTTACCTAAGTGGTTGTAGGTTTACTTCTTCATGTGCCCCAACTACTCCTTTCTATTTCCAGTTTCCTCCCACTGTTCTTTAAACTCCCTCCTGCTGTAGTCAAAGATGGTGCTAAGCCAACAAAAATTCCAGCTTTTTCCAGTTGGGTTCTGGCACTGTGGGCTAGCCTAGCTGAGGTGCTAGCCGAGAATGTATGCTTACACAGACTTCCAGAGGTTTGTTTTTAAAATACCAACATGGCCCATCTGATTGGCTCTCCTGGATCTTCCTCTGCTGCTGTTCATTCCAGACTAGGAGAGAGAGATCACAACCAGGAACTGTTGTGCAGACAGAAAAATACGACTACAACACATACGTTAGTTATCAAAAGTCCTCCAACCTCAAGCCCCTCTCCATTGCTTTTTTCCCACAAAACACAGTTTTGCCCTTTGCAGCTGTCCATGCCAGCTTTGTATTTAATCAGATTTGGCTTTAAGTCTTTACCCAAATGACTGTAGGTTTACCTCTTCATGTGCCCCATTCAGCTGCTTCTTTCTGTTTCTGATTTCCCACCCACTGCTCATTAAAGCTCCCTCCCACTGCAGTCAATGATGGAGCTTGGTCAACAAAAATCTGACTTTTTCTGGTCTGGTCCAGGTGCTGTGGGCTAGCTTAGCTGAGGCTGCTACCTGAAAATGTCCCAGCTAAACCCCAAGTACATCTTTTCTCTCCCATATATCCCTTTCCTTGACTCATCAACTTCTTCACTCCTTTCCAATTTGGCTTCAGGAAGTCCCACTCCATCTCCACATCCCATCTGTGGCTCACTGACACTATCCTCTCTGGTACAGATCAGGTACTGATCCCTCTGCCATCAGTCAACTTGGCCAAAGCCTTCAACACTGTTGCCCACCCCATTCTCCTAGACAAGCTTAAGGCAGCAGGACTCTGACTCCTCAGTTGAGTGATTCCAGTTCTACTTTGAGGGAAGGTCTCAAGCTGTCTGAATTGGAGATTCCTTCTCCCACCATTCACAGTCTGTTCAGTCATCCCCCAAGGGTCCGTCCTTGGCCCAATTCATTTCTCCATTTTTCTAAACAATCACCCCACTGCCTGCTTCTCTGCATCCATTCACATGTATGCAGATGATACGTTACTCTTTACCAGTGGCTCCTCTGCCCCTGATCTCACTGCCCCACTCCAGCAGGACTTTAATAATGTCCATCACTGGTTCCATGTAAACAAGCTGTCTCTCAATACCAGGAAAACAATCTCTTTGACTTTTTCCACCAGGTAGAGGCTTGCTAGACTCACCCCTCTCCACTTCTTCCATACCCTTGGTGCTCCTCAGTGAATGGTTTAAATGCTACATTTAAACTAGACAAGGGGCAGATAAGGCAGGCAGACATTAATGCCCCCCCACAGGCTCATGAGCTCAGCAATGGGAATCCTGAAAGAGTGAAACCCCAAAAGGAACCAAATAACAAAGGAATCCAAGGGGTAAAAGGAAAGAGAGATAGTAAAAAATCAAAGGGGAAATAAGGAAGGGCAAATGAGAAATAAGGGTGAGGGTGATAGAAATCTGGAGAACCATGTCTGCAAATGCTCAAAGTCTGGGCAATAAGATTGCAGACCTAGAGACCACCATGGCAGATGTGGACCAGGACAAAGTAGCAATTAACCAATTCTGGTGCAATGAAAACCAGGACTGGGACGTAGTCATACCAGGATATACTCTGTTCAGAACAGACAGGGTAGGGAAAAAAGGGTGAGGAGAGTCTCTTTATGTCAGGGACAATGTAGAGGCTATGGAATTACTGGGAGAGCAGGGAGGAGCTGAAGTACTGTGGGTCACCCTGGAGACACAGATGGAGCCGCTTTCACACAGGAGTGATCTACAGACCTCCAGCATAAGGAAGTTGTGGATAAAGATATGATGGAAGAAATCCAAGGGATGGCGCACAAAGAGGAGGTGTTGTTGGTAGGGGACTTTAATCTACTGGGCTTGGATGGAGCCTACCAGCTGCAGCAACAAACAGAAGTTGGGACAACCTGAACTCTCTGCAAGGGCGTTACTCAGGTAACTAATTAAGAAACCCCTTATGGGAGGAAGCAATACTGAACCTGGTACTGACACATGGCAACAGTGTTGCTGATGTCACAGTAGGTGGCTACCTGGAACAGTGATCACTGTACTGGTGTGGCTCAGTATTAGAACTGGGTCAGAATCAAGACACGCTAAGATGGCGTCCTGGACTTCAGGAAAGCCAATTTTAAGAAAATGGGAGAATGCCTCATGGCCACCCTAGCAGGTATAGGAAACTAGAGGGAGTCAAGGAACAATGAGCAAAAATAAAGGGAGG
Organism: Neoceratodus forsteri; assembly: GCA_016271365.2. NCBI lineage: Eukaryota > Metazoa > Chordata > Ceratodontiformes > Ceratodontidae > Neoceratodus > Neoceratodus forsteri. The sequence continues at coordinate 336,850,728 of CM028136.1, read as the reverse complement.
CATTGAAAGGCAACTAACCTCTGAGTCAGGCAGGTTAAAAAGGCAGGAAAATAGGAGAATATTGCTCAGTCAAAAGGGGATAAAACATTCTATAGATATATAAGTGAGATGAGAAAAACCAAAGGAGGGATAGTAAGGCTAAAAGGGGAAGGAGGGGTTTGTGAGAAGAGGACAAAAAGAGACATATTGAACAATTACATTTGTTCAGTGTTTATGGAGGAAGGGTAGGTGATGAGGCAAAGATAAGGGACAAAAGCATTAAATGAAGGGAGGGACACTAGTCTTTTACAGAGAGAGAGCCCTCAGAAACTGGCACAATTAAAAGTAGACAAGGCAATGGGAGCTGAAGAGGTGCACCCAAGGATACTGAGGAGGTGAAGAAAGTGCTGGCTGTATCTATTACAACTCTGTTCAACTTGTCACTAGAAACAGGGAGGTTCTGGGGGAATGGAGGAGGAGGACAGATGTGGTCCCACTGTAAAAGTGGAAATAGGAAGGAGGCAGGGAAATTACAGACCAGTCAGCCTGACCTTGGAAGTAGCTAAAGTAATGGAATTGCCTCTGAAGGAAAGAATTGGGAATACCTTGTAACCAGTGGATTACAGGATCTGAGGCAACATGGTTTCACATGGGAGGTCTTGCCAGACAAACCTCATCAAGTTCTTTGTCTTGGTGACTTGGGAACTGGAACAGAGGACGGTAGATGTGGCATACCTGGATTTCAGTAAGGCTTTCAACACCATTCCACATAGAACCATTCTACATAGAGGACTGATGAGCAAACTGGGCAACTTGGGAGTGGGTCCAAAAGTAGTAAAATGTGTAGTAAGTTGGCTAAGCAATAGAAGTCAGAGGGTGGTGGTAAATGGGGTCCACTCTAGAGCAGGCAAGGTGACCAGTGGGGTGCCACAGAGGTCAGTACAAAGTCTGGTCCACTTCAATTTCTTTATTAGCGACATTAAGGCTGGAAGAGAAGTTTGCCTGTTTGCAGATGACACAAAATCTGCAACAGCATGGACACAACAGGAGGGTAGAAAGAATGAGGATGACCTGAAAAGCTGTAGGAATGGTCAAGGAGTAGCAGCTGTGTTTAAATGAACAAAGTGCAAAATCATGCACTTGGAGTACAGAAATCCAGAGGCAACATACCACTTGAGCGGAAGGTATTGGCAACACAGAACAGGAAAGGGACCTAGGAGTAATCATTTCTGATGATCTGAAGGTAGCCAATCAGTGTGATAAGGTAGTGGGAAGGCAAGCAGGATGCTCTGTTGCACAGGAGGGCATCACCAGCAGAAAGATGGAGGTAGTATTACCTCTATATAGATCACTGGTACCACTCCACCTTGAGTACTCTGTTCAGTTCTGGAGGTCCCACCTCTGGATGGACAAGGAGGACTACCAAAATGGTGCAGAGCCTGTATCAGAAATCCTAGAAGGAAAGACTCAATGAACTAAATATGTACCCTCTTGAGGAAAGGAGGGAGGTGGATATGATAGAAACATTCAATACTCTCACAGGTATTAATAGGTACAGGAGGTAGCATTTTCCACACAAAGGATGCTCCTGGACAAGGGGTCACACTATGAAGCTGGAGGGGAGGCTCAGAGGAGCTGTAAGGAAATACTTCTTCACAGAGAGGGTGATGGATGCCTGGAACAGCCTCCCAGCAGAGGTGGTGGGTGCTAAAAGATTAACAGGATTGAAGCGTGCACGAATAGGCACAATCGGGCCTTAGAAGAGAGCAAGCGGGTGTAAACGAGGGATCAAGTGGGGTCTGCAGTGTGTAGTAGGTAGGGAATATAGGTAGATTAGGTTGGCCAAATGGTCCTTATCTGCAAATAATTTATTGTTTCTGTGTTCAGTGAATGAAGATGCTTCCTCCTTCAGCACCTCTGGGTCCGACTGGACTGTCATCTTGATTTCTCTGTTCACGCAGCTACAATCTACCAGAAGCTCCACTCTAAACTTGGTACACTTCACACAAGAGGAGCATCCTCCTTCCTGCCCACAAAGGAGGCTGTTGATGTTGATACTCCCCATTTTGACTATGGTGAAATCATTTACAGTGCTGCTCCCAAGTCTACTTTAGCCAGACTGGGTTTCATCTTTCACTCCCTCTGTTGATTTGCCCTCGACAGACTCCCACACACTTACCACTGTTCTTTATATACCTCCCTCCTGCTTCCCTCCCTTGACAACAGGCACCTTGCCCACTGGACCTCCTTAATCTTCAAATTCTAGCTTGGATCTCTCCTCTCTTAGCTTGCCTCTCTCTATCTCTCCCCCAACTACCCTTACTCCCTTGCAACTCTTGCTCTCACTGTCTTGCTTGCTCCCTAGTGGAATTCTTTGCTTGTCAAGTTGTCTTCTATCTCCGCTTCCCTAAACTCTGGTGCTCTCTCACCCCTTCCATTCATTCTACTTATTTATTTATTTATTTATTAATGTGTTTCACCAGAAAAGCACACTGAACAACTATGTTGCTTGTCTCCGGTGCATACTGGGGGGAGGAATACATAATCTGACAGTAACATTTTACAAACATAGTAAAATAACATTTTTACAACATAGAAAGAAAAACAGGTTTGCACATTTGATACAGAGATTTGATAAGTGCAGAAACATGAAGCAAAAGCAAGGATAATTATTTTAAATACTGTAGCAGAGGAACAGGGGTGTGGTGGAACAGGGAGATGGAAAGGAAAAGGAAGCAGGGTGAGATTCAGGTTAAGTCCTGAAAAGAGGAGGTAACCATAGGATAAGCATTGAGGGGTGTAAGGGTGAGGATAGGATGGTGGATTGTGCACTGGCAAAGTAAGGAGCTTAAGCCCTGAGAAGAGGAGAAGAACCATGGAGGTTATTAGGGCTAGCAGTGAGAGGAGTCCTTCATACTCTGAAATCTCTCATCCGTGTTTTCCCTACTCTCTTCTGCAGTTGCCCTGACAATTGGGTCCTTGACTTTTGCCCACTGCCCTCCATTCTGCACTGTCACTAGTATATCCCTCCAGCCACCATTTTTCATCCAGTACCCTTCCCCAATTTGGTATCTCATGGTTGCACACTGCATAGTGTTCAGATTGTTTACTTCTGCACTTTTATTTGTATTGCATATTTCTTGCTCTGAAGCATTACTATAAATTTCTCATTTTGTTTCACTTATTTGCATAGTCTTGCATTTTCTGAACATTGTATTTAGTAATTGCACTGTACTCTCCCTTTCGATCCCCCAAAATGCATCTGGAAACATGCTGCTACCAGCTCAATATGTCTTTCCTGGTAAAACTTTTGAAATAAACAAATATATACATTCTGATTTGCAGAGAGAGCAAAAACAAAATATTGGACTTTGAGACATCATACACGTGTACTAGAGGGAAGACATTCTTTAAAGATTGTGTCGGGACATGGGGATACTTGACTGTTACTGAACACATGGGAAAAGTAGCAGTTAAAAGACAATTTGTTATATTGAGAGACTTAATGCCCACATGATTTCCCTAAACAACAGTTTGTGTTGACTACAAAGTTAAAAGGATGGTAATAAAGTCTTTGCATGATGACATGGGACATCAAGGAGCACAGCAGACTCTAGATCTGGCTTGTATAGTTCTTCTCGCTCATGCTGAGAAGTGTAATTGAGACTTGTGAGAAATGGTGTGTGCAGCAAAACACTTTATCTGCAAGGCCCTCTTGTCAATATTGAAACAAGTGCTCCCATGATACTAATATGTACTGATCTAAATTTGGAACCTGATTCCAAGAACAATGCAAACATACTGGTGGTCACAGACCATCTCTCCAGATATACACAGGCCTACCCAAAAATAATCAAAACCCACCACTGTTACCCCCAAACTGATGGACAACTTCATTGTGTACAGTGGAATTTCCCAAGTTAGAGTCCTGGCTCACTGGGAACAAACTAGTTCTAAACACCACTGAAACGAAAGCAATGGTATTTGGTCAGAGAAACCTAGGCACATTCAGAGTACCATGCTCCCTCTGACTTCATCCTCAGGCTGCCACTTCGAGGTTGTGAGTTCCCTCAAGTACCTGGGGCTAACCCTGGATCAAGGGTTTACCCTCAAATCTCAGCTAGACCAAGTAACAAAGCTATTCACATAAACTGGGCCTGCTGTACTGATTGACCAGTCCATCCCAGATTCTGGAATCTCCATTACCAATAGCCTAGTCCTGCCAGCACTGACCTCTGCTGCCCCAATTCTCCAGGAATTGGCTACACAAGAGATGAATAGGCTGCAAGTTCTCTACAACAAAATTGCTCAGTTTGCATCACAGTCCCACAAAAGATGGCATCACTGTGAAGTCCTTGCTGCCCTACAATGGTCCTCATTTGAGGGTCAACTCCAATACCCTCTGCTGTGCTATGCACACAAGCTCTTACACCGCAATCCCCTGTCAGCCTGGCCAGTCTCCTGTTCCCAAGCACTCAGCATGTACACTACGAACCACTGGGCATAACCTCTAGTTAAATCCAGAGTTTGGACCACGCCAGCAGTAAATCCTTTGCCACCACGGCCCCTGCCCTATGGAATAATCTTCCTCCCTCCTTCAGGATGCCCCTCCCTTGAAAAATTCCACAAGGGACTTTGGGCTCATCTACTAGAAGCTAGTGTCTGCTCCTGTCAATGAGGGCCCAACCTTAGGCCAGTCTCTCTCTAGCCTAGACATGCACTGCTCTATAAAGTATTACCTTCCCTCCAGATTGCTGCAGTCCTACCCAAGCATATCCTTGTAATTGCCATCCCTGTAAACTAATTTTGGCACACTGCCAGCTCTGTTTTATCCAAGTATTTACTCTCCTTCAATTGCCCTGAACTTGTTTCTTTGTTGTACCTGTACTTTTCTGTAACTAAATGTTGTACCAATTACACCTCTTGAATTTGCTCTGAACTTGTTTCTTTGTTGTAGCTGTACTCCTCTCTAACTAAATGCTGTACCAAAACATCTCTGTAATCAAATACTGTACCTGTATACCTCTGTAACTAAATCTGGATTGCCCTGAAAAGGGACCTTGGGGCTCAGTGGGCCTACCCAGTTACCAAAATTGAATAAATAAATAAATAAAGGTACTACCAAATGGATCCTTTTGGATGAGGGCTATGATTATGAAAGTCATCTGATAAAGGAAAAGCTGTCATTTAATGGGCTTATGCAACCACAGTAGTGCTATGCTTGTGCAGCGGTGATAACTGTTTGGCCTTCGCATTCTCTATTCCATAGGGCATTACCATCCTGTAGGTACCAAAGGAAAGGAACCCTCAAAAGGGTTCTACTCCTAGAGGAGCCACAGGAAAGATTCCCTTGGTTAAAGGTACCTTAGGAAGGAGATCCAAAAGAACATTGAGCAGTAAATGTTGACTATGATATAAAGAAGAAGACTAACAGCAACGTAGACTGCTTGAAGAAACAGAAATGAGATGCAGTTTGTCAGGATTGCACTGATAAAATGGACTGCACTGATGACATTGGGGGCTTCCTAAGAAGAGAGGAACAGAAAGTAGGTCCACCATCCATTTCCATCCAACAGCAGAAACCTACCTAAGGAAACTAGGGAATATATTATAAACAACTAACTACATAATATGACCTTTGATACAGAGGAGAGGACAAAACCCTTTTAAGAAGAGAAACCTCTGGGGTTACAAGGCCTGGGTCACCTTCCCTCCAGGCTAGGGTAGTTTATTTAGTGATGGCTCTGCTGCTGCAGTTAAAAAACCCAATCAAAGAGGAAGAAATATTACAATTTGGTGGAAAGCTCACGATCCCTCTAACAGGAATGCCATGAAGGGTTGCAGAGGACTCTGCAACAATAGGTACTCTGAAGAGACAGTGGACCTCCAAGGCAGGAGGAGGACAGCAACGACTACTGAGGCACTCAGCCAACCTACCAACTAAAACAAACCTGATGAACCAGAGGTGGTCATAGGGAGAATAGCTTTTGAAGGTGCCATGGTGATGCCATAGCCAAAGAAGTACTCTTGGGCTATAAGGGCCCCACCCATTGGCAGCTGAAGTTTTAATTTGTGCATCAAGAGGTGTGCCATATGACTGCATGCTAAAGTTCTGCCCAGAGCAAGGACATTCCCACTATGGGTCAGATGAGAAGGACCCCACCCCAAGGTTCACATGCTCAAGATGCAGACTTCTCAGAGTGAGACCATCAGCTTACTGTGCAAGCCCTGAGCCAGAAAGGGTAATGGACATGGTCCAGCATGCCTAGGATTTATGAATGAGAGGGTGAATCAATGTCGAGTGCTAGACTGAAGGAGGCCATTACAAAGCCAGTGGTCATAGATTAGGTAGCAGATTATTGATGAGGAGGCTGGGTGAAGCCAGTGGCTGTAGATATTGATGAGGAGGCTGGCCTTGAAAAGTAGCAAGGGAACTCTGCAGCCACAAGAACTACCAAGGAGGAGCCTGGGCGAGGTAGGAGGCTGCAGTGTGAGCCAACATTTGGTGATTTGATAATAGTAGCAACCAGCAGAAAACAAGCCAACCAATTCCATTATGGAAGCCAAACTGATGGTGACATAGAAGGTAGGTGTTTAGGCAGTGAGAGACTGCAATGCCAATAATTGAATCAATGAGGTTTAGCGTACATGAATCAATGAGGTTTAGTAGATAGTAGATATTTAGCAGCATTTACAACAGCATTTGCAGCAGCAATAAAATGAGCAGCAGCATGGGTAAACATGATGTGGTAAGCTGAATTATGTACAGTATATGCTTAGCCAACCAGTTCCATAAAGGAGCAAATCATAATTTACATAAAAGCATTTGATGCTATGGTTTCAGCATGAATAGTGAACTGATATGATTGCATGAACATTGAATTGATATGATGGACATGAATACCTTAAATGCCATTAAGGCAGAGATAGGTTATTCAAATAAGGAGCATGCAGTGCAGTAATAGAATGCAATGAATTTCTGAAGGCCATGTAGTCTGTGAGGTTAATGATTTATACATAGACAACTGAAAGCCATGCAGGCAAAAAGCAGGGCAAAATCATATAGCTTACCTAAAGCATGCTCCTCTACTAGTAGCCATGATGCCCCACTGTGATATCACAATCCCCTGCCATGGGAATAACAGTAGTCCACAAGCTGAGCACCATGAGACCAAACAGAACTGTAATGTTGATAGGATAGGAACTCCCAAAATAGAGGAGTTTTACTAGCAAGGTCCTAGTTAAGGACACAGCCAAATGATAGCAAGCCGCTGAGGCAGTAGAGCAACAATAAACTGCAACAGAGCCATACTACAGTGCAGAAAAACAAGCAGGGGCATTAAAAGCTGGGGGTAGAAGCTGCTTGAATGAGCTTACACTGAATGAATGGAGCAGAGCTGCTGAAACAAACAGAATACACCAGACTAGCTAGAGCAGGATGAGCCTTGACCAGGTACAAACAGTTAAGGTGGATAAGCACAGAGACAGCGGAAGCAGGAAGCAGCAGATGAGCTGAAACATGCAGATGGCAATTGCAGTTGCCCTGAGGGTTTTCTGAAGTCTGGTGAATAAATGGGAGCCTAAATAGTACAAGCACAGGATTAGCACAATACAGACAAAGGGCAACAGAATGCTAGAAAGAACTAGAAAGCCCTCAAAAGAAAGAAAATGAAAATGAAAACACAAACACAGGAGGACAAGAAACAAGCAACACATAGAAGCATGCGGCAGCTGGAGGCAAGGAATACTAACCAAAAGAAGGAGAAACAACAGCAAAGTCCCACACAAACCAAGCAGAGCCCAATGCACAAGTGTAGGAGGAGGCAGACGTGGGAAGAAGCCCCTGAAGGCCCTAGGGAGAAGGCAGAGACACAGCCTCCAGATGGCAAAGAAAAGTGCTTCAGAAGGAAACTGGGAGGAACTGCTTATATAGCTCAGACGATGGGCATGGCTGGTTGCTCACCCCATTGAACTACAAGCATAGCCTTTCAATTGTGGGGATTTGGAAATCATGTACAACTCTGCATCATCCTCAAAGTGATCTTTCCACAACTCAAAAGTTTTAATCAGATGTTGCTTAAAGAGACACAGTCAACCTCCTTGGGCTTTAAAGTGCCTCTAGTTTAAAAACACATTTTAAGATTGTTTACATTGTGCAGATTACTAATGTAAGTAGTAGCAGTTAGATTTTGACTCCTTTTTCTTTTTTAAAAGTGAAAGACTGCCAACCATACTAGTGTTATCTCACAAAAATGTGTTTGTTTACAGTCCTTAATCAACTCCCACTGCATCCGTCCTGGACTTGTGAACATGTCCAACACAGTCTAGCCACTCATGATGAGGTCAAGGTGAGGAGGCTATTGCACCATGAATGGCTGCAATAATTGGGGTGTATCTAATGTTCAAGGAGAATGTAGTAAGTAGATGAAGAATTTGAAGCAAAGCAGCCATGGGGAAAATTACACCACTAGCATGCATTTATATTCTACTAAGAAACAACGGAAATTAAACAACCAGCAACTTCAGTGAATTTTAGAAAAGGTAAGCAATCCTAAAATGTGGGTTTTCAATGAGAAATATGAGGAAAAGGGTGGACAGTGTCCCTTTAGCATGTTGGGAACCTTATCTCTTGAAACAAGGCCAAGTGAAACCAGCTGGTCAGTGATCTTGTATATGTGTATAACTGTACCAAAGAGATGCCACTGGATTTTCACATTACTTGATGTTCAACAGAGTAGCTAGGTTGCCTGTCAACCTGTTTGTTAGGTGTCCACAGATGGAGCTCAGCCAGAGATGTACTTGTAGTATGTGCATCAGCTCAAAGATAAGTTGGATGCTGTCTATTGTTCGGCTTCTGAAGTGGCCAGGAAGAGGAATTTGGTGAACAAGGACAGGCCCAACCAGAAAGTTAAAGCCAACAATCTTCTGACAGTAGACTAGGTATTGGCAAGGAATTTGGCCTTACCTAGAAAACACAAACTTGCTGATCCATGGGACAACACTTCACATGTATTAATGGTGCACATGTGGGACCAGCCTGTCTGCAGGATTCAGCTCAAAGGTGAACTGAATAGGTCAGAGCAAACCACTCACTGCAATCACCAGTTGCAGATTGGGAACGTTGACCTTTCCATTGATGCTATTGAACCTGAACCCCCCAGAAGGCCAGAGACGTGGGCCTAAGCCCAAAAAGACAGTTATGCTGTACAACAACCCACCCAGGAAAGAGCTGACCTTGAATCGTCAGACAAGGATGCCCAAGTGATCTGATACTACTATGCAGTATTAATATCCCCACCATATTGACAGCACCCTCCAGCTATTGGGAGAGTCACACCTAAAGTGGAATGACTTTGCCCTCCCCCAAGCTGAGCCATATGTACCTGCCAGTGCTCATCATCTTGTCAGTGAGGAAGAAGAACAACCTGTTTAGGATGAGGTGAAGGCTCAGGAATGGGATGATGAACAAAACCCTCAGAAGTGGAGGACGGACAGAAAGCATCAGAGGTAGAGTGCTTAGAGAAGATGAAGTGGAAATGGTCACCACTGTCATATTTTCTACCAGGCCCATAAATCCTGATTTGAGACTAACTATGGCACTGCCTGTACCTCCCCTGATATTTCCCTACACATTGTATACAAGGGGATATATCTAACACTTATGTCCATTCTACAAATACAATTCACAGGTATCCCAGGATAAATGGGATACAGTAAAGCGCGATGGAAGATATTGACTAATGAGTGAGTCTGGAATCATTTGTCTTGTTAGAAAATGTTTGTAGACTGCACTTAACTAGGAACCAGGGGCTGGATTTTCAAAGGCCATAGTATAGTGCAAGATGCTTGCATCAAACAAGTCTGACGTAAAGGCACCTTGCGCCAAGGGCTGTACCAAGTGCTATTTTCAAGGCAGCCTGCACCACCCAGTAGGCTGCTTGCACCAAGTGCTAGCACACCCGTCTTGTGCAACAAAAGTGGCTGCGGCATGGTGCTGGGGGCTTCACGGCAGACCCATACTGCCTCAGCCATCAAATCCTGATTTTCAAAGACCTCCCAGGAACTAAGTGCCAATTACTGTTAGACCAGCAAAGGGCTGGTCTAGTGGTACCTAGACATCTCCTGGGAGGGTCATCCAGTATGTGCCACTGTGTGGCCTGCCCTGATCCATCCCCAAGGGTGATCCCTGGTGGACTAATGGTCCCCCTCCTGCCGCTGACTGCTAATGTTACAAGCCTCCCTGGTGCTCTAGTGGCCCCCACCTGGCACATAGTGCCCACAACCCTGCACCCCCAATCCATACCCAGATTTGGTGACCGGCACAGCACTCCACACACCACCATGGCCAGTTGACTGCTGAATGAACTGTCAGAGCACATACTGTATACGAGTACACACTCTGACAGTTCATTCAGAAAACCATGGTGATGAGGGGCTGTGCGATCCTGGGCGGGGTAGGGTGAGGAGCTGGGCACACGTGCCAGGTGGGGGCTACTAAACCACCAGGGTTCTGGTGTGTTTGGGCATGAGGTTCTGTGGCACGGTGGTGTGGGGCACTCTAGCCAGCACCTTGCCCCTGTCTGTGGGTGCTGCAGACACCCCACAGCTGTTGCGGCATTCCAGGTGGGTGTGCCATCCATTTGACATACTGCCACATGTGCCGCAAGCTCTGGGACTTAGGCCTGGGACCCTGTGGAATGGAAAATCGGGTGCAGGGTCCTGGATGCACCTGCACTCAGTGCACACTGCCATTGTTGCAGCTTGCATCAGGGCTTTGAAAATCTGGCCCAGGTGTCTAGAATACCCTGTTGTAAATCTGTTCTGTTTTAGATATAGACTGTTGGATTTTCACAGATAATGGCTAAGGGCAGCAATTTCTTCTGCCTTGGGACCATGTAAACCTCCCAAAAAGTGGGGCTTACCCAGGACCCCTGGTTGAAGCAGATTGCTGCCAGTTATTGCTACTGCCTATATCCCAAGAATTGAACTTTGCTGCAGGGAGGCTGATAGGTGCTGGCATAGCGTTGATTCTTCAGTGCCTCCTGCACCATTCAGTAACACAGCTTCCTTACACATCAAAGGCCATCAGCCACTGCAAATGGTGCAAGAGATGAACCACTTCCTGACTTTACCAGAATGCTCTGTGCACCCATGCCACCTGAATCAGGGAGGCAGGAATTGTGAAAAGGAGGAGATGCCTCAAAAGTGAACGTTGGTGCCAGAGGCCCTAGACAACATGACTGCCACCATCTTGCCAACCCCTGACCCTCCCTGTCAGTCAATCAGGAGATTTGACTGCTGAGCAAAGCTAAATAGGCCTTTGAATGCTGTAAGACTTCTCCTTCTGGTGCACTTTTGGTGAGCAAATGAACTATCATGGTGTGGACCTCCAGGATTGCCCGGATGTGATTAACAGTTTGTTGAGCCAGTGAAACCTGGATATTTTTGTTTGAAGAAGCAGGATCTGTGCTGCTGACTTGAATCAGGTCTGTGAGAGATCTCAGAAAAGCAAGACTGCAGCCTTAATGGAAAGTTTGAGCTGTACAATCACAGACTGGGCATTGGTAATAGATGAACTGTTAGTGAAAGCCTTTAGTTCCTGGTGAAGAAAGAGTGGCTTTGCAAGCTTGCCAGCATGAGGATGATGCCCTTACAACACGTAGCAATATTACATGATTGAAAGGGAGACATATTAACAAGGGTGCTGGGAAGTCTGTTATCTAGCACATTGGCCAGGTGTCAGGCTGCAACTGCCCAGAGGGATTAAAGGTCATGACGTGTGTTTTGGTGCAGACTTGCAGTGGTCAGGCAACTATAGAGCCAACTGAATGTCCATGAGGAACTCGTAAAGCTAGCATCTGTGAATCAGAGAGGTGAGTCCAGAGAGGTGACCCAGCTGATCGAGAGGTACTGTGGAGATTGAATATGCAGAGGCACTGCAGAGCGATAGAAGAGCCAGCTCGAATGGGAACAATGAGCAAGATCAGGGCTTGCCATGCTCCAAGGGAAGTAAATTTGTTTGGAATTTGTTCTTTGCATTTGGACATCAGGTCAGGATCTTACAAATGCTTCATGTTATGAGGTCTCACAGACATTTAAGCAATTGCATGTCCTTTAGTTTGGAGTTTATGTTTGAGGACATTGATCACTTAAAGTTAAAGTGCACCACCATTGGCCAACCTGTGGCAACATCAAACCCTGGATACCTAGTAAATAAGTTAAAGAGAGCTAACATTAATGAAAGGGAAACTCCTAGAACCAGATGGAGCAGAGAAGTGGCATTCCAGTACAGGAGGACCATTTGAATATCCATACTATGATCTTGTGGTGTGGGGATGGGCTAAGTTCAAGGCTGTGCCTTAATGGGTACTTTAGTGGCAGCACCAGAAAGGTGTTTTATTTATTTATTTTATTTAGTTAAACATCAGTTTAGAAACCTTTGAGCCAGAGGCTCATTTACAAAGGTACCTCGTCACAAAGAGGACATCAGAACAGTAGTACAAGGGACACAGTACTTACAAACGAAAAGTTACAGTTCAATTACAATTTTGTTACAATAGAGTACAATCTTCAATGAGCAAAAGATAACAAAAGGTGCAAAACTTATGGTCGGGGAGAGCTGGTGGGGTAGAAGGGAGGGAGATAGGGAGGAGGAATAAGTAGGGAAAGGAAGGGGGAGCTCAGTGAGCATTGTCAAACAGAGTGTATATATATATATATATATATATATATATATATATATATATATATTTTTTTTACACTAGGCTAGCGGCAGTTGCATTTGCAGTTGACCCCATCTGCATAGGGCACTAAGGGAGTTCTCATGTAGTTAAGTCTAAGAGGACAACTAAGAGATCACTGTGACTCACAATAAAGGCTGACCCTCCTTAGAGTGCTGGAAGAATGGCCATTCTGATTTGTTGCACTAATCTCTTTTCCTTTTAGAGTTACGCACCTTAAATAAAGCTGTGTTTTGTTGTTTAAAGGAACCTTTCTTACTCTTTCACTAATCATAAAACAACTAAGAAGAAGTTCGCTTTCCTCAATGAAAGTTCCTCTATGGACATCGATCGATTATCTTACAAATACTTTATGTTTTGAGGTCTCACAGCCATTTAAGCAATTGCATGAATCTTTCAGGTCTGGGGTTTCTATCTGAGCACATTACTCATTTAATATTAAGGTCAACCACTGTCAGCCAACCCATGACAGCATCAATTGGCCTGCAGCAATCTAACTCTGGGTACCCAGTAGATGAGTTAAAGGGCATTACCATTAATATAAGGTCAACATCCAGGTATACAAGTAGGAGGGAAGCATCCTCCAGTACAGGAGGACCTTCTGAATATGACTCTTTTAGTTGATCCCTAGCTCTGATTCTACCTAATGTCCATTTAAATGGGCAAAAACAGTGTTTGAAAATGATGCTCCATAGACTTACAACCCGTGCTTCTCTTGATGCAGATATCATAAAACGTTAGCACGTGGGGTTAAGCAGGCTATCAGGAATTGCAGAGAAATTGTGCAGCTAGCCCATTTGGGACAAATTATGATCCATTCCTTTCTTTGGGACCTTTAAAAAGTGAACATAGTAACTCCTGTTGTGGTAAGGGAGCTTCCTCTTTGCTGTTTTAAGATTCTAGAAAGGTGCTCTTTAGAGCCATTCCTCATTGTTGACTCAAAAGTTGAACAAACAGCTGAGATAACCACCCTCTGGCACCACACTACTACATACTGTATAAAATAACAGACTAGAGATACACTTATGATGTCAGAAGATCTTTATTAAGTGTAGACACTTGTGAAGAGACTAAATGTTATAGTGCATGCATATGCATATTGTATTGCTTTGGTTTTGCAAGGGAGAGACCAGAGGGAGGTGAGCAGGCACAGCATAACAAAGGGTTGTACTGATCAGTTACTAGGCCAACTTAAATCTTTCGCTGGGTGGAGGCACTATGCTATTCCTTCTTTCCCTTACTTGTGAGAGAAAAGAACGAGGAGCCACTGCAAACATCTGTCTTACAGTAGCATGGTAGCTGAGTGAGTTGGTGACACCCTTACCCCTAATGGAAATGGGAGGACAGCTTCTCTACAGGGCCTTTCACTCTACTCTGCTGGTGACCTTCCTTTGATGTACCACAGTATTAAGATGGCCCTCTTGACCACCATCATGCAGTGCCACAACTGCTTTAGTAAATTTTGGGTTGTACTTAAAGTGGCTCCCATTTATCAATTAAATTTCTGGGTGAGGATGATCACACTTCTAGATACTTGCTTCAGATATACATGCCCTTAAAGTACCAATTTAACTGACATTTTATCATGTTTATAAGTTTATAAAACTGCCCCAAAGTGCCAATTGCATCTGTGCTGAATTTTCAAATTCGCTTTTGCCAGAATTCTGCAAAATTTCTGAAATTCTGCCTAATTCCATGGAATACTGTCTAAAGTGGAATTCCAAAATTCTCAAAGCAGAATATTAACTAATGAATCACATTCTGCAGTTTCTGTAAACTGTAGCTTAAGTTTGCACCGATCATGGCATAATATTCCACATATTATGTGACCCATGGAATATTGCTCCCTGGTTTACATATGCCTTTCTGAATCCTGTGGAAATAAAAATAAATCCTAAAAGAGCATTTCAGTATCTGAATTGGCATCTCACATGAATTCTGCTGGCAGAATTTTACTCTAGTACTGAACCAATTAAGATTCCAGCATGCTTGTGCTGTAAGTGTATAAAAACTGCTTCACCATCATATACACCACCTCCTTGATGAAGGAACAGAGGCTCTGATGCACGGGGTGCTTACTTTTCATCACTGGCACAATAGATTTGCACTAAGCACTTCGGTTTATCTCAGTGTGTGCTGCTATTTTGGGTGTTTGACTATTTGCTGTTCTGCCTAGCAGCACCACTAACCACTTACCTTGAGTGCTTGTTTTTCTTGTTATCTACACTGTCCTGTTTTAGCCTTTTGTCTGTTAAGACCCCAGGTCCTTTTCCTTCTTAACTGCAGCAACTGAAGCCCACACAGTACATGGATACTAGCTGTTTTTAATCTTGATTTGTGGTCCCCCAAGCTGCCACCTACTCATCACAATTGGGTTCGGCTATGGCTGTCAGCTACCTCTCAGCACTGTTAGATGCTCATCCCACCATCCATGCAGTGAGGATCAGTATGGAGTAGAGCACGTAACAATGACCATCATATAGACAGCTCAGTGCACATACTTTTGTCCCTAGTTTTCTCCCTGAGGTCCCTATTTCTAGCCCATAGCATGAGCGGTGCCTATATCAACCGCAGACATCACAGAGTCCCTGCTCTGGCGGCATGTTTCCTGATCCATCCATAGTGAATCACTGTGGTTCCTGAACTTCTTGACACCCTCACTGAATCACACTTCTGAGCAGAAGATACTTAGCCTGGCCTGTACCACAATATAGTGACCTAAGTCTTCTCCCAAACTCAGGTCATCTGCACAACATCAGTGTGACCCTCCTATCTGTACCAGTGCACCTAAATATAGTACCTTGAATTTGGCTACATTATAATATGAGGCTCCTGGAGTCAGACCTATCACTAAGCTTGTTCAGGTCCTACTGAAGTTTGACCCTTTCTCATGGGGTCCACAACCCTGGCTTGCTTAGTGTAAGCAGCATGCTGGAGATGCCAGCTTCCAGATCACTGATGTTAGATAATGAAGAGCAGTGGCACCAGCACTGATTCCTGAAGGATGCCACACTGCCCCTCTCCACTCATAGTAGTGCGTGCCCACCACCATCCCTACTTGTGACTGCAAGCCAGTTAACAATCCACATTGTGTATTTCTCATGCATATTGCACTGGCTGAACTTTGCAGAGAAGAATGCCATGCACCACAGCATCAAAAACTTTGATGAAGTCCAGAGAGACTTCCTCCACAGCCATGCTCCATCCATAGAAACATAACATTTGTCAGCAGATAAGGACCTCTTGGCCCACCCAGTCTGCCCATTTTCTCTACAGTTCAATCACAGATTCTACTTGATCTCTGGCTCTTTCTCCCTCCCCTCAGTCCTTTTCACTAAAATTCCCTTATGCTTAGCCCATGGTTTCTTGAACACCACCACTGTTTTCACCCATACCAACTCAGCTGATAGGTTGTTCCAGGAATCCACCACTCTTTCTGTGAACAAGAACTTCCTCACATCTCTCCTGAATTTTCCCCACTCCCCAGCTTCAAAACTTTCCCCATGTTCTTGAGCACCTTTTTCTGAAACGTGCTTTTGTCCTGTACTTTAATTACCCCTGTGGCGTATATAAAGGCCTCTATCATATCCCCATCCCAGCATCTCTTCCAGGGTGTACCCTATTGAGTTCCTTTAGTCTTTCCTCACAGGGCTTTTGATGCAGGCTCCTCATCATTTTAGTTGCCCACCGCTGGACTACTTCCACTCTATCTACAGTATGTCCTTCCAGAGATGTGGCCTCCAGAATTCTAGGTAAGGTCTTACCAGTGATCTAGGAAGCACCAAGATATCTTGTCGGCAAGAATGTCGACCTCCCCACTACTGTGATACAATACCAATGCAGGTATTGTGCCGCCTCTTCAATCGCACCCCAGTTCTAGGATTCCAACTCCAGGTCAGAGTTGGTCTGGGGAGGGTGGACCACTGGGGTAGGTGAAACACAGAAAAGGACCATACCACTAATAGTCGCAGTAATTGTCTTTTTCTGTGTTTCTCTATCGGGTGTCGAGCACAAGGGTGCTACGGTGATCTATAAAGAAGACAACACCATCTCCTTCCTTCTACTGGTGATACCTCTCCATACACACCCAGCATCCCAGTAGCCCTCCCAGCTAGTGGTGCTCAGATAGTATTCTTTGGATCCAACTATCCTCCTTTGGATAGTACTGGTATCTGACCTAGGATCCAACCAAAGTTGGATTCTGGATCCATAGTTGGATAGTTGTGGATCTGAGCTCGGATCCATCAAATGCAACCTTGAATAGTTGGATCTGATGTTTGGATCCCTGGATCTGATGATTGGATCCACTGGTTCCAACCGGATAGTTGGATCTAATAGTCAGATACACAGATCTGATGTTCATACCAATCAAATGTAAGTCAGATCCATGGATACTGCAGATACCTACTAAGGATCATAGGAAGGCCATATGCATGGTTAGATGTCTATGCCATAAGATGCTATCTGATATCTGACCAAAATGATGGTACAGTATGTGATGGTATCCCTCCAGTAGAATACTACCTGAGCAACACTACTCCTCACTGCCTTGTTGCACTGTCTGGCCACCTTTAGGTCATCAGAGATGATTACTTTCAGCTATCTCTCCTGCTCAGTGGTTATTAATAACACTCCCCATTTTGTACTGTGCCTCTGGCTTTCTGTGCTCAAAGTGCATTATTTTGCTTTTTTTCACGTTGAAACCTAGCTACCATATCCTTGAACACTTGTTTAGTTTTCTCAGGTCTCTGCTCATCCTATCCATCCCCAAGAGTGTCCACCTATTGCATATTTTGGTTTCATCCGCAAGAGATAGACCTTCTGATCTAGCCACTATGTAATGTAATTTACATACATACATAATACATACATTAAAGTGGACCAGTCCCAGCACTGATCCCTGAGACACCCACTAGTCACTGTCCCCTACTCTGAGTGAACTCCTTTCACCACCACTCTATCACCTATCTCCTAACCAATTTCTTACCCAGTTTACCACCTTTGGACCCACTCCTAAACTACCCAACTTGCTTACTATTCTTCTGTGTGGAATGGTGTTAAAAGACTTACTGAAATATAGGTAGGCCACATGCACGCTCCACCCTGAGCTAATTTCTTGGTCACTCAATCAAAGAAATCTATCAGATTCATTTGGCATGACCTCCCACCTGTGAACACATGCTGTTTCGGGTTTTGTAACCCACTGGATTCAAGATATTCCTCTATCCTCTCCTTTAGCAGTGATTCTATTAATTTTCCCACCACTGATGTTTTGTGATGTGGGACTACATCTGCCCTCCTCCAGTCTTCAGAACCATTAGTTTCCAGTGAGCTGTTAAATAGAAGTGTTGTGGTACAGCAATTACTTCCCAGTCCCTAGGCTACCTCAATACCCTAAGACGTACCCATCAGGTCCCATTGCTTTGTCCACTTTCAGATTAGCAAGACCCATTAGGACTGTCTACTTCTAAAATGACTAGTGTCTACCTCCCACCCTCTAGAGCTCCTGTTACTTTTTTGTGGCCCTCTCTTTTCCTTACACTGTGAACACTGAGCAAAAGTATTTGTTCAGGATGTCTGCATTTTCCTGGTTGCCCTCTGCACAGTCTCCTCACCCCTTTTAACCTTATAATCCTCCCTGGTTTTCTTCTTTTCACTTATGTACCTAAAAATGTATTTTCCCCTTTCATTACGCATAGGGCTATTCTCTCCTCAGTTTGTGCCTTTGATCTCCTTACTGAATTCTTGCTTCTCTCTGTTTCTCCTGTAACAACTCCCTAACCTTCTCCCTCTGTGTCTCCTTATATCTTCTGAATGAAACCCTTTTAATCTTTCCTTCTCAGCCATCTCTTTTGAGAACCATAGCTGTCTGTTTTTCCTCCTACTTTTATACGCTTGATGCAGAGGTTTGTTGCCTTCACTATGCCCCTGTTAGATTCACCCACTTCTCCTCAACTCCACACAGGTGATCACCTCATGCCAGGTCACCTCTGAGGCATTCACATTAAAAAGAAATCTGTTATCCTGAAGTCCAGGAGCCTCACTCTTGTGTGATTTGATTCCATAGTCATCCTTAGACTGAACCACACTATATGGTGACCACTGGTCCGAGGTGGCCTTCACCTTGATAACTGCAAAACTGTCACTTTTAAAGAGTACCAGGTCCAGTACTAACACATTACAAGTGGGTTCATGGACTAGTTGCCTGAGGAACATTCACTGTAAGGAGTCCAGGATATGCCTGCTCCTAGCTGAAGCTGCAGCTGGGAGGATTTGTATACATTCGGCAGATTGAAGTCCCCCACCTATAGTACAGCACCTCCACTTTTATGCTATCTTGCCAATGGCTTCCACCAGTACCTTATCCAACTCCTCCACCTGTGATGAGGTCTGTAGATCACATCAGTGCAAACAGTTGCACTGTTCATCTTCTCCATGGTGACTGACAACGCACTCTGACACCCCTTATTCTCTGTGTCTCTGGCAAGCGTATTCCTTCCCTCACATACAGCGCCACACACCTCCTTTTCTTACTAACCTGTGTGATGCTTGGCCAACTGGTTATGATTGCTGTATGATATTTGTAATATAAAAATATAGTAGGTGATTGTCTCACATAAGACAGCCTGTGCATATGGGTGCCCCAGGTTTCAGTGAAACTACAGTGACAAGTGACCTGAAACCAGGAGGTAATTAAAAGGCCAGAGAGGCTTAATTAAGGGTCTCCTGTTTTTCTGTCTTAATTAGAACTGACCCAGCTGCCAGGATATGGGGCTCATAATGTTTTATGATTCCTATAGGAAGAACATTTTATACAAACACGGTGCTAAAGTTGTAAAACTCTTTGATATGCCATTGGAACAGGACCCACACAAGATCAAAGAGAAACATGTTTAATTAAGGAGTCATATTTAGGAAATGGAATTTTGCTGATGTTACCTTATTTAATATCCTCCTGTTGGACATCATGTTTGTATTTGTTAATTCTAAAAGGAGGAGCTTGATAACTCACCAAGAGGGTGGGGAGATGGAATTGAAATGTATCCTTGTAACTGGGAAATATGACATATTATTTTGGGACTCTAGAAAGACACATCTCTCTGATAAGCACTTAGAGGTAATACATACACGACCTTCTACTATCATCCCTCTTTGATCTAGGTATGTCTGGTGAGGTAGTAGAGTGGTTTGGGAGTTATTTAAATCAACATACACAGGTAACAAAGATTGACGGTCATTTCTCACAACCTGCTGTTATCACATTGGGTGTTCCACAAGGGTCGATTTTTGGTTCCCATTTGTTTAGTTTATTTTAAACACTCTTCCCTCAGTGTCGCTAATTCCCAGATATTACTTTATGCAGCTGATGTGGTGATCCTCAAGAGCGGTTCAAATATTAACACAGTTCGTTAAGATTTGACAGTTGATTTCTGGCATCTCATAATTGGTTTATGGAACACAGGCGTGCTCTGAATGAAAAAAAACTAAGTCCATGGTTTTCCAAAAAGTAAGAAAATGAACAGGAACAGATATTGAGTTATTATTACATACAGTGCAGGAAATATTATTGAACAAGTTCAACAATTTAAATACTTGGGACTCTTAATAGATGAGGGCATGATATTTGAACCATACATCTCTAGTTTGATTAAAGCTACTCATCAGAGATTAGGGGCTTTATATAGACTTAATCCTCTCTTAGCCCCATCTATCAGAAGAACACCTTCACAGCTTCCTTATCCCTACTATTGATTACGATTCTCATGATTTATTATGCCGCATGGGATGGATTAATAAATAAAGTTAAAATTCTTTTGAATCAGGGTGTGTGGTCTAGCCACTGAAAGATGGCAGCCTAAAGCGAGAGTTTTCTCCTGAACAGTGACCATCCGCCTCCGTGGCAGCGATCCCGTGGGTTCCTACCCAAAGTATGACTCTATGAATGGGTGGCACCTCACTTTCTAGGCGGCATGTTTTTAATCAGATTTTGGTGCATTTTGCAGTGGTTTACAGTGCCATGCTGTCTAGACCATTTGGCCTAGGTAGGCGCCAGGCCCTGAATATGTAATGAACTCAGACCATATTGCAGTCTAAAAACATCAGGCTTGTGGTGTTATGACCAGCGTTACCAGGCAAGTGGATGACTTATTTGGGACACAGTCTCGATCTCCTCTCTTTCAATATGAGCGTACTGACAATGTCTCCATTATCTGATGCAGCTTCTACAAGCCCTGATCAACCAGTTGAAGTGGGGAATCTCTACAACATATTACAAACCTGCTGGAGGTTCTAATTTCACGGGTAGATGACATCAGCATCTCCCTTTGGGCACTGTTACAGAGGTCAAGCAACTCCAAGACAGGATGAATGTGGTAGAGCAGAAAGCCAAAGCCTGTGAGGCTCATCAGACACAAGTTTGGCTCCAGCAGCATGAAGAGCGCCTTGCAGCACTATGGGACAGAGCAGAAGATCTCGAAAATAGAAACTATCACAATAATTTGCTGATCATCGGCCTGCCGAGGGTGGAGAGGAATCGATGGAGAATTTCTCAACCACAATCTCCCTCTAATGCTGGGGAACAATGGCATGGCCCCATAGAAGTCAAAAGGGCCCAAAAGGTATCTGCCCTCTCTAATAAACAGCCTGACTCTCCTCACCCCATAGTGGCTTATCTGATTCACTACTAGACCAAAGAAAGAATCCCACGCGGTGGCCAGAGATATTGGGGCACTGAACCGCAGGACACACTAATACAGATATACAGGGACGTTGCACAAGAAACTGCTGCTAATAGGTGAGCTTTGGCCCTATCAAGTGTTTTCTATACCAACAAGATTTTGCTTTAAATTTAAAACCTTCCTAGACTTTGTGTCTCCAGAGGGACATGAGATCACTGTGGATCATCCTGTTGAGCTTGAATGATGGCTTGCACAAGTTTGGCCAGGCCTTCATTTTCCGACTACTAATCCCAGGAGACTTTGGGAACCTTCTCAGGCACTGCCTCCTAACAGGAACCTTTCTTCTGGTTGATAT
The DNA here is from genome assembly GCA_016271365.2 of Neoceratodus forsteri. NCBI lineage: Eukaryota > Metazoa > Chordata > Ceratodontiformes > Ceratodontidae > Neoceratodus > Neoceratodus forsteri. The sequence continues at coordinate 336,828,976 of CM028136.1, read as the reverse complement.
ATTCCTAAGGGGCCCCTTATCAGTCAGATCTGTACACTCCTCTAGCAATCCCAACTTCTAAATGGCTCAATACAAGTGCAGGCTATGGCTGCTTCTCAAATTTCTCAGCATAACCCCTCTTTTGCCACAATGCTCAGATACTACCTTCTCTAAGGCTAGGCAATGATCCAGGAGTGGGCCTCAGCACTGCCAAAAAGTATACCACAGCTCCACTCACAAAATCCTTAGGGATGACCTATCCCTTACATCAGACCTTGCAGAAATAGAAACATCTGACTTCCAGGAAAGGGACACTGGGCGACCGACTGACTGGGCTGATTTTCCAGATACAACACTAGTTGAAGCCATGGACACTATTTCTCTTGTGAAACTGGGCACATCACCTATGCTGCAGCTGCAGTGAAAGCTCCTGTGGATTCTGGAATTTCCCTCAGCGACCCCGAGATGGTGAAGATCCAAACACCTGAACTTATTAATAACTACTCTGTGTCTCATAATGTGTGAGAGGAGACAAGATAGATTTGTTATAATAGTTAAACCTGTTCACTGTGTTATTGTTATGTAGAGCTCCTTCATACTAAGGTGTGGCTCCTCCACCTTGCCTCCCTTGTTCAGCCGAGAGTTAAAGTTCACTTCAATTGTAAAGTGCTAAATTGTAGAGAAATCCTTTATACTATAGGGCCTGTGGCCTTACAGATGTTCTTACTCCCTAACTAGTAGGTTGATGTTCCACCTCCTGGTGGGGTTGGGTCACCTGACCTTGGATGATCACATGGCTCAGGTTGACTGTACCTGATTGATCATCCATTTTATACACCCCTGTACTGAGTGCTGGAGCTAGCATAGCTGAAGGGTAGTGTAATACCTCTTCTGCAGTGATCTCCACTTTCATACAAGTTCACATTTGACGTGCTGTTCCAGTGGCACTTGTTTGTTTACTAGCAGATCAGTTGGCCTTGTTTTATAACTCTTCTACATTTATATTCTAACTGGTTGTTGTTTTTCTCTGATTATCTTTGCAGACATTTAGTACATCAAGGATAAAGCTACCAATTTTATCTTGCCAATGCTTCTACCCTCCTAACTCTAGCATTCAGATGGGCAGTGCTGATTTGTGCAGGTACTGTATTACACCAGTAGTATCAATGCATTTTTTCGTCCCTCCTTCAGACACAGCAGTAAGTACCTCTTGTTATCTATTAGTTGGGACCATGGTGTTGAATCCTCCTCATCCGAAACTCTGGGTAGGTATATTGGAATGTCAAGGGCTCAATAACCCAATTAAGCACACAAAAGTCCTCCAACATTCACGGTCCCTAAAACAGAAGTGGCACTCCTTCAAGAAACACACCTCTTATCTAAATCAAATATCTGGTTGAAGAAATCTCAGTGGCGGTTGTAGCTAGCTCATCCATTACCAAATCTAAAGGGTGGCCATCCTTATCCACCACACCTCCCCATGGAAAGTGAAGGACATTAAGAAGGACAACCAAGGCAGATGGTTGATAGCCGGATATCTTAAGCCTGAGGGTGCCATGCTGCTAGGTAACCTATATGGTCCCAACATTGAACATATAGATTTCTTTCCAGCAGTTACTCAGGCACTATCCAATTTGCAGTGAGATGCCCCCATTGTACTAGGTGGAGATTTCAATTTGGTTGGTGACATCTTCCTTGATAAATCACAACCTGCTCCACATGCCACCCCTAAAGCTAGACAGTCCTCACAGACCTGATGGATGAATGGGCCCTTGTAGATGTCTGGAGCAAAGAGCACCCTACTTACAAAGACTATACATTTTATTTCACCCCACATCAATCATACAGCTGTATTGATCTCTGGTTGGCCAATGATGTTGCCGCAAGGGGCATATCCGATACCAGTATTGGTTCTATATTAATCTCTGACCATTCTCCAATTTGGCTCTTATATCTCCCACTAGTCCTCTCACCCATGGTGTCCATTGGCACTGTAATCCACTTTTATTAAAGACCCGGATTTCTGTCGATGCTTACTCAAACTACGAAGGACTATTTTTCTCTAAACTCTGACTGTGGAGTATCCCGGTACAGTGTGGGAGGCTTTAAGGCGGTCCAACGGGGCCACATTATTGCCTTCTCAGCAGTATGGCACAGAGCCCGTAGGTGACTCTAACCACACTGCAGGCAGAACTAGCCACTTGGAATGAAGGTTTAAGGCCACCTCTCAGACAAAAGTAGATGGCAACTTGTATCGCCAAATTGTCAGCCTTAAATACCAGATCAATGTTATATTACATCAGAAAGCTGAATGGCTTCTCCTGCGGTCCAAACAGAATTTCTGGGCTAGTGGAAAAGACCTGGTAAAATCTTAGCCTTCTGCCTTGCAAGCAACAGGCAGCTACAGGGATACATGCCCTTCGCACCTCATTGGGCCCCATAGCATCTAACCCCAAAGATATTAATCACACAATGTGGTTATTCTACGAATACTTATACCAATGCTGCTCTATCCACAACACCAAAGATTTATGCCAACAGGTGTTAACTTTGTCAACTAGCCCACTTGCCGACCCTTTCCCTGAGTAAGTCAATCAGATGGAGGCACCTCTCATGTGAGGAAATATGGCTTGCACTCTCAAAATGGCTTGTGGAAGGCTCCTGGTCCTGATGGCATATCAGTGAAATTATACCAGGCCTTAGGACATGACATTCTCTCGCCCACTCCAGCTGGACCTTCAAGCCTCACATGAAAATAGTCTGGTCCCATCAACTATGAGGGATGCACTTATCACCCTCCTTCCCAAAAAATCTCCGGACCCTCTAGATTGCACAAATTTCCAGCCAATATCCCTATTATCTATTGAAACCAAGATCTTGGCAAAGGCATTAGCCATCGGATTGATGTCAGTGCTCCCATCAGTTATTCACCCGCACAAAGCAGGTTTCACGAGGGGGCAAAACAGGGCAGACAGTACTGCCTCTTACTCAATCTTAAATAGTTTGCTTCTAAAGCATCCCACCCCATGGCTGCATTAGCAATCGACTTTGCTAAAGCATTTGACTCTATAGCATGGGATTACCTACATGAAATTTTAAATCTGTATGGTTTGGGGGCATATTTCAAGCAATGGGTAATCACACTTTATTGCTCTCCCATGGCATATATTCTTACGAATAGTGATATTTCCCCCTTTTCCTCTCCATAGAGGCACCAGACAAGGTTGCCCCCTCCCTCTTTTATTCCTGGTGGCCCTAGACCCTCTTATTCGGGGCCTTACTGCCTCCCCATTGATACAGGGTATCGAAGTTGCTGGCCATTCCTATGTGGCTATGGCATATCTGACGACCTCCTTTTACCTCTGCCCAACCCTCAGCAAACAGTTCCTGAGGTGCTTCAGGTTCTGGGTAATTTTGTGACACTTTATGGCCTACGTTAATCAAAAAAAAGACTACCCTGGCCCCTAAATACTCATTGTATGAGGGACTGTATCCAGGGCACCGACCTATCTTGGGCTGCCCACAGTTTTATTTATCTCAGTATTCAACTACTGACTAAATGGTCAGCTCCTGAATCTGCCAATTTCTCCCCTTATATGCACAACTGTCCACAGAAGTGGATAGGTGGGTAAACTATAGCTGTTCGCTCCCAGGCAGGGTGTTAGCTATTCAGAATGCTTTTCCTCCCTCGGGTTATGTTTCTCGTTAACAATTTACCCATTCCTCTCTCTCCCAAGTTATTCATTTCTTTGGAAAAGTGAGCTTCCAATTTCCTCTGGGATTCTAAGCCACTAAGGTGGAGTAAACAAAAATCAGAGCACATTGGTCTAGAGGTGGTCTTAATATACCCTAGTTTTGAGGCTACCATCAATCCTGTCTGGCAGCTCAAGTGACCAAATAGTTCCTACCTACTAATATGACTGCACCCTCTGGGTTCAGCTGGAAGCTGACTTAGTGGGCTCTTCAACCCTCTATGCTCTCCTTACACCATGCTCACAAATCTCTCACAACTCCCCCAATTACAGGTACTGCACATGCCTGGAAGCTCCTTATTTCTAAATCGCACACACCAAAACAGGCAAGGTATCCTCCGATACAACATGCCCCACTGTGGTGCAATAATCTCATCCAGATTGATGGTGATCCAGTGTATATTGGCTGTCTTGGCAACAGCATGGTATTAGGATGGTTTAAGAACTTGCCCCATCTGGTACTACCCCTTGGTTTCCTTTGCTCAGTTGCAGACTAAATTTTCATTACCACAAAAGACTTTTGGCACTACTTACAGATTTGTAGTGCCTTGCTACTCCTTCTTACCAGAAACACTGATAACACACCATGGCAATGACTAACTGATCTCCATACCCTCAACACCTCGAAAGGCCTTATGGGTCACTTTATAGCACATGGAGAGACTCACAACCGAACACTACTCAGTCATGTAGACTGAAATGGGTGAAATACCTGGGCTTTTCAGTTTCTGAAGACCAATGGAACTCTTACTTTAATGGCATGCACCACACCTACAGGGATACTAATAGTCATTTCTACAGTTAAAAATGTTACTGTTTTGGTATCATACCCCATAATCCTTCATAAACATGGTTTACTTAGCCATAGCCACTGTTGACATTGTTCTCAACCTGATGCAGACATTAAGCACATACTATTGTCATGTCCCTAACTTACTACTTTCTGGAATATGGTGACCTCTGACTTGTGCAGGTGCTGAAGTCCCTGTTTGTTCTTACTGCCTCCACATTTCTTTTAGATGATACTGTTCCAATGATGAATCTACCCAAACCTTTGCAGAATTGGGTTCTTTCAGCCATGTTTGAAGCTAAGCACCTTCTCCTCATATATTGGTGCCAACCCACTTTACCCACTCATACTATGTGACACTCATCCGTGGCCCATCTTCCCTTTTGAAGGCTGTCTTCCTACAAGGGAACAATATGCATTTCTATCAAGCTAAGTGGGGCCATACCTTCAGTCTGACTTTCTTAAAATCCCTACACATACCACAAATCCCTCTATTTGAATGTTTGTAACTTCATATTCTGCTGGGTGTACCCCTATAACTGGTGAGATTGTACCCTAGGGTGTAAGCATTTGCCTCTCTTTGTTAACATTGCTTTCAATGTGTTAAGCTGGATGTCTCTATGCTATCTATAGGTGATAGAGAAGTTATATGGCACATTATGTGACAGATATGGAAATATATGTATATCTTTGTTTTTGTATTCTTCTATACAAACATATGACTGCACTATACATTCTGTATTGCAATAAGAAAATACCTAATAAAAACTTTATACTACAAAAAAATCTTTGAATCAGATTTTCCACACAACTTCCAGCCAGGACACATCACTGTCTACTATTGAGGGATGCAGGCTTTTGCCATTGGACCTGCACTTTAAATTTCAGTTAAGCATGTTGGCAAAGAAAATAACGTTAAATGGGGTTCCTGGGTTGTCGATACTTTTTCTAAGAGACATAGTAGTTCTGTTTGCACAAGGTCTGCTGATTCCACTTACTTTGAAATACCTAGGATGAAGACCTCTAAAGGCCAAAACACTCTACTATATATTCTTCCTTATCTTTTAATCAACTGTTACCAATTCTAGATAGCCTGAAAGGATCATTAATGTATTTCAGGAAGAGACTTACTGAAAAGTGAATGCAAATGTTTTACTTGGTACTCTTGTAATGTATATTATTGGTGTTTTGAGATTAATTCGAGTAGCATCTTGTATTTTGTATTTTGTATTTTTGTATATTTGTTTAATTGTATGTTTATGTGAAACTGGTCACCCATGAAAGCGGATCTTTGGCCCATGGTCTTACCAGTATAAACAAATAAAACAAACAAACAAACATTAAATAGAAAAAGTCTAAATGGATTGTGGGGAGTTTTTGTTTTTGTACTTTGTCCTTGTTCTTTAAGTGATTGTATGCTCTTTGATATATTGTTCTACATTTACATTTTTCATATTTTTATCATCTTTTAATAAAGTATCTTTTTTTTTTTTAAAGACTACCTGGTGTCTGCCAGTTCTTTTGCATGTGACGTACAGTGGATTAAGACTGACAAAACCTGATCAACAGCTTGATGGTGTTCCTAAACTGGGAAAAGGTAAGAATATACCTAAGGTCTTTTATAGAGTTTTAAGGGTTCATTTTGGAAGCCTGGCTTGATGCCCTGGTGAAAGATTGTACCGCAGTCCCCAAAAGGGTACATATCTGAGCCTGTAGATTGGGTATGCTAGCATAAGGTTCACAGTTTGAATCCCCCAGAACTTGAGACTAAAGGTGATTCAGGATCAAAAGCAGACAGGAGGTTACCCTGTCTGTTACCTGTTCACACTATTGCACTCTGAGGTTGGCACTGTGGGAGCAGAAGGCCTGACCACGGAGTGTGTTTGTGACACCCTGTTCTTCCTGAACAGAGTATAGCCTAATATGGTCATGTCCCAGTCATGGATATCGGTGAACCATAACTTAATAATGGCCATAGTATGCAGGTTGGCCTCTGCCACAATAGTCATTGGTCTAGAATCTTACATCCTAGATTTCTAGGAATTGCACATATGGCCTTCCAGATTTTGTTAGCACTCTGCTTGTTACCACTCTTTTTACTTGTTGCCTCCCTTCATCTCCCTTCTGTTTTTAATGCTCCTGTTTACATTCCCTTTCATTTGTACCACCATCTTCACTTATTACTTTGCACCCTGAGGCATTTCTCTCTCCTCAGGTTTTCCCTACTTTCTACTGTGGCCTGTTGGGGGAAGGGTAGTTTCTGCCTCCCGTATTTCTTCTGCCACCTCAGTCAGCTAGATTAAATGTTCATGGAAGTAACATTTAAATCTTCCACTGAAGACTATGGTTCCTCTCAGATAGATGTAGGCCATCACCCATGTAAAGGTCCTCATCTCCCAGGTAGGACCCAAGTCCCAAATGTAGGCAAACCTATCCTCTCTGAACCATTCCTTCAACCATGAGTTGAAGGCCTTTTTATCATGGCTGCTGTTTATCCTCCTGCCAGTCAGCCCAGATCCAACCGACCCCACCAGCCCGTCCTTGGAATTACCAATCTTACCTTGCCCAGGCAGGGAGCAGCACCTGTGGGGGTCGGTCTTCATCCTGCTGACTGACATTTTCTCTGCTTATTATCTCCCAGTGGCTCCAGGAGGTTGCAAGATGTGCGTGGAGGCGCGTGATGTGCCAAATGGTCCAGATACAGCCTCCTTCCCCTACCCTGGATTATTGCCTAGGCACCCTCTGCCTGAGCTTCCCCAGCCTCCACTGGGGTCACTATCAGCTGAGGAAAGCCATGCTTCCTCCCTGGAGGAGAGCTTGCCTGTTGGCAGCTCTAGCCAGCTCCGCCATCCCTCGTGCTGACCTCTGATGCCCTGGGTTCATTCCCGAACTTGGGTCACGGGCATGGATCGAGGTAAGGCACCAGCACCTTAGCCCTCTATACCACCAGGCTGGCATGAGTTGAAGGTCTTGATGCAGAGATCCCTCTCCCCCATCATTTGACAACCAGCACCTCTGTGAAGACACTGAAAGTGCTACCTGCCTAAGACTTCTTAACAGCTCCTTGCACTCCCTCTGCACTATCCCAGCCCCATCCCTAGCCAGGTCATCAGTTCCCAAGTGAACAATGACATCCACCTCTAACTCCCTTTCTGCTGCCCTAGCAATCCTCAGGATCCATTCCCATCCCTCTGGGTCATGACACTGCATAGGCCCCTAATCTCCCTCTCCTCATTCCTATTTCTAGCTCCATCCTCTCAAACTCGAGTCCCCATCATAAATTACTTCCTCCTCCTCCTCTGGGGTCCTCTATCACCCTTCCTGGGCTCTCTGCTAGAGGACTCACACATCCTCCCTTGTCCCTACAATGGGACCCTCCTTCCGACAGTCCCACCCGCCAGAGTGGTGTAAGAATTATTGTAGTGATACTGGTTGTGGAAGTACCTCTGCAACACCACCCACACCCTTTGAGGCCACTATAGCCCAGCCACTCCTCCTCTTCTTCCTAGGCTCCCTCTGAGGTAACGGTATCAGATTTGGTGGCCCCAGATGGGAAGAGGTTGCCCACATCCTAGCTAACCCAACTCGAGTCAACAGCCTCCTCTCTCAGCTCTGAGGGTGTGTGCAGATGAGGCAGCACCACAGTCAACAGAAGGTCTTTCTGAAAACTGCTGCCCCAAATCCACTGCACCACTCCCAAAATTCTCACTTCTACACATCCCAGTGTTCTTTGGAAATACTTACGTGCCCTTACCCGATAGGGTGTTACTAGTTTTTCCCTTTCATTGTTTGTTATGCTTCTGGTACACATATTGCCAGATCTGAATTACACTTTACCTTCCACCCATCCCTTATGTACCTTTGCCCTGATAAATAATAATAATAATAACTTTATGTTGAAAGCGCCTTTCAGAAATATCAAAGCGCTTTACATAAAACACAATATACAGTATCAATTATAAATATATAAAATAAATTCATTAAAACTTCACTCAGTTAAAACAAACCATGCAAACATCCATACGATCAACAAATATTTACAAATAATTTCCATTAATCATCCAGCTAGGCCAGATCCATAAATAGGTTTTCAAATCTTTCTTAAATACCTCCGCGAGTGCTCCCTTAGCCAGCGTGGTAGAGAATTCCAAAAAATTGGGTGTGACATGTAAATGCTCTACTACCAGAAGATTTTAAATTCACTCTTGGAACCTCTAACAAACCCTCGTTGGCCAAGCAGAGCGATCGGCCGAGCAGTAAGGCATCAGAAGTTCTTTCAGATAGGTCAGATCCTGATCATAAAGGGCTTTAAAAGTCAATAAAATGACTTTAAAGGTGATCCACCACCATATAGGCAGCCAGTGCAGTCCGCAGCACTGGGGTAATGTGACTGGACCAGCTGAAGGCGTGGATTTCAATCCCGAAAGCCCAAAGTAAGGGGCATTGCAATAGTCCAAGCGTGAGGACACAAAAGAGTGGACCAATGTTGGTAGAGTCAGGCGGAACAAGGTGACGCCCTGCCAATATTCCTAAGATGGTAAAAGGAAGTCCTGACAATGGCCGACGCTTGAGATTTAAGGGTCAGCCTATCATCTAGGATGATCCCAAGGTTGCGCTTACCTGTTCAGAGGTCCAAAGTGACACCCCAAGAAAAAATTCCAGAGGCGTGCCATCATATGACCTTGCTATCTGACCACCGGGTCCACCACTAACACCTCCGTCTTCTCTGAGTTCAACTTTAACCATCTAGAATCCATCCACCCTTGGATTTCTTCCAGACAGTTATTAAACACCAAGAGTGCTCCATCCTGGTTAGTTGCAAAGACAAGTATACAGTAGCTGGGTATCATCTCGTAGCAGTGAAACCTCAGCCCATACCATCTTATAATGTCTCCGAGGGCAGCATGTACACTCAGATAACATGGGTGACAGCACTGAACCCTGAGGTACCCCACACAACAAAGTGTTGAGCTGGAGGAATGAACCCGACACAACTCTTTGTGATCTCCCAGTGAGAAATGAAGTGAACCATTTTAAAACAGTTCCCAACATTCCACAAATTGACCTCAGACATGCTAACAGCACCAAGTGATCCACAGTGTCAAAAGCTGAAGAGAGATCAAGAAGAACTAGAATGGAACGTCTTTTCTGATCTCTCGCCCTCAGAACATCATTAAGCACCCGAACCAGCGCAGTCTCAGTGCTGTGTCTTTTACAAAACCAGATTGGAAGGATTCATAGACATTATGGATGGTTAGATGGTCTTTTAATTGGGCTGCCACTGCCTTCTCAATAACCTTCCCAATAAAGGGAAGGTTAGAGATAAGTCTGTAGGTTGAAAACAGTCTGGGTCCAGAGTAGCTTTTTTCAAGAGGGTGTCACCACTCTTCTTTCAGGAGTTAGGAAACTCACCAGACTCTAAGGAGCACCAGACTATTTGAACCATAACTGGATCAATGGTCTCAAGACAACCCAAAATTAGGAGAGTTGGTCCAGGGTCCAAACTACAGCTCGTAGGCCACACACTATGGATGATCCTCATAATATCCACGACTTCCAGTCGGCAAAAGGAACTCAAAAGAACTGAGGTATTGTGAGCTTGCACTGTTCCACAGCATCACCCTTAGAGATTGCCAGATGCAGGCCTGCCCTGACATCAGCTACCTTAGTTGCAAAGAACCGAGCAGCCTCGCACTCTACTTTGCGAAAGGCTTTTGGACTTGCAGACAGGCTGGGTTGCACAGTCTGTCTACAGTCCGAAACAGCTGACCAGTTGATTCTGTGCAACTGCAATCTCCCTGGACAGATATTCTGCCTTCTTATGGGTGATTGCAGATTGATAGATAGAGATAATGTTCTATCAATCTAAGATGGTCGACATCAAGGGCAGATTTGTGCCAACAACGCTCTAACCTCGCCCCTGTCTCTCAAGAACTCCCTCAGTGTCCCATCAAACCAAGGGGACCTGGGGTGAAGGGATAGGGGTGCTCAAGAACAGGAGCAATAAGATCCAGGGTGCCCATAACAGCCATATTATAGGACACCACCAATTCCTCTGGCTTACTGCTAGTCAACACAAGGGATGAGAGGTCAAGGACCACTACAAGGCCCTGGGAAGTAATATTCCATAATGGCGGTACCTGACCATCTCCACAGGGATGGCCTTCTTGGGGGTATAAAAATTGAACCTCATGGTGTGGTGGTCAGACCAGGTGACTGGTTCCATCCCCACGTCAGATGAATCTATCCCTAAGAGGAAGACTAAATCCAAAGAGCGCCCAGATTTATGTGTAGCAGTGGAAACTATCTGTGTAAGGCCCAGAGAAGACATAAATTGGAGGAAGTAATCACCAAATTGTGAGAGTTCATCGTCGACCCAGGAGTTAAAGTCACCCAGAACCATCAATCTGGGTGGTTCAAATGACATATCGATGAGGAAGTCTGCTACTTCCTGTAAGAAGCATTTCCCATCTCCGGTGGATGTGTAGATGAGAACGATTCAACGCCCACGCTCTGCCAACTGTACACTCAAAGGATTCAGTCTCACCTACTACCACATCGTGAGGCCCAATTTGGTCTTAAAACAGACTACAACCCCCACCCTGTGGTCCAATCTCGGCAGTGTATCACTGAGTACCCGGTTGAATCATGGCCTCCAATGTGGGGCCAGAATTTTCATCCAGTCAGGTTCTCAGATGATGCAAGCTGAATCAGCTGAACTAATAAGATAAGCTAAAATAGCGTCTTATTCTTAACAGACCTGGCATTGCATAACACAGCCTGAGCTGGACAAAATCTTGGAAGCTGTCCAGCCTATCTGCCCACCAAATTCAATGCTTGCTGGGTATGGGCACCAGATATAGGACACCCGGTCTGGATTCCATTTAGCCCCAGGGCACCTTCTGGACTTAGTAACCCGATCGGTGGCCCGCTCTTCATCCTCTCCTGTTCAGCCTCACCCCACCCTTCTCACTCTCCTGGCAATCCCCCAGTGCCTACAGGCTGGTACATTTCAAACTGTAGGAGGAGTATAAAAGGGTGGAGGGCATGAAGAGAGGATACAGTGATACAGTGTTTCTAGTTGTTCCCCTTTTGTTGTTTATTATTTCCTTTGAACACTTACCCTAGAGAGTGTGTTGTTCCTGTTCCTTTTATTGCCTACTCTTTTCCTTCCACCCATCCCTTATGTACCTTTACACCACATAGGGTGTTTTTTAGATTTTTTTCCTGTTGTTGTGTGTTATTCCTTGAACACCTACCAAGATAGGGTGTTGCACCTATTCCTTGTTTTGGCCTACTGTTTTCCTTTTAACCATCCTGGCAGTGAATGCAACAACAGGTGAACAGGTACCTTATCCTAGTCACCAACAGAGTACCCCACTCTCAAGCTTCCCTCCTGTTGATGCCTCAGTCAACACCTAAGATGCCAACTTTCTTTATTTTTTTATTACTATTTCTACTCCTCAGCTCCACAGTTGCACCTTTCATCTTGGCCCTCAATGCATCCTGCATCAGAAGAACCAGAGAGTTACTGACTCACGTGGATGCCCCACTTCCCAATCAGTCTAGAGTCCCAGATAATCACCCGGTGGGGTGGCAGAGTCCCCATTCCCTCCATACCTTCAGTGGGAGCATGCACTTGAGCCCTCCTCCCCATATTCTCCCTGATCACTGCGTGGAGGACCCATGTACAGCACAGCTGTGGGGTGTTTCCTCATTTTTCTGGTCCCTGCTCCCTATGGATGTTAGACACATAGAGGACCAATTAGTCAGAGGTGTACAGAGACCCACCTTCGCTCCAGTCCTCGGCCAATGCCCACCCTCCCTATTGTCCTGCCTCCTCTACTGTACCAGCACCACCCGAGAATGCTCAGGTCGGGCGGTATTGCAGCGAGGAAAGCTGCCCACCCTCCCAGAGAAAGAGAGCAGCTTGTTGGGTGCTCAATCCTTCTACCCCCAGCCAGCCCTCTGACGACCCTGGCTCACTACTGAACCCAGTTCACCAGCATTGCAAGTGGTGGGGCTACTGCTGTTCTGAAGGGCCAGCTAAAGGTATGAATCCTGAACCTGTGCCATTCCTTCTCTGGTCCTCTCACTTGCTAGGACATGAATGTGCTGGTACATTTTAGGAGTGTTCCTCCCTAGGCCAGGCTTCTTGATGAGCTCCAGTTGGGCCATGTGAGTCATGTGACCATCCTTTATACTCTGATCCCTGACCTAGAGATCTGGTTCCTGGATTGCAAAAAGTAGAAAACACCTACACACAGGTTACTTCACTTTCTTACAACAAGCTAAAGTCTCTCACTGTATGCTTGCAGCAGTTGGTGCTGAAGGAGGAGCTCACAGTCACTTTCAAGTCCCTTTAATTGTTGCTGTTTTTGTTTGCTGCAGAAGATCTAGGCTAGCTCTTGCTCCCTCTTACTGCTACTTTTGACACTATATCAGCTGCTTAGAATTGGCTGTGACATTTGAAAGCTGCTCTGCTCTGCTGACAACCAAGCTCTGTCCTTCTATAGATGCTGCTCCCAACTGAGCTCAACTCACAAGGACTGTCGCCTCCCAGTAAGCTGGCAGCAGCTGGTGTTTAAGGAGGCACTCACAGTCACTTTCAAATCCTATTAGTTGTTGTTGTTTTTGTTTGCAGCAGAGGAGCTCAACAGGCCCTTGCTTCATCTTGCTGCCACTGTGACACTATCCACTTCCCTGTTCGCCTCTAGAAGAAGGATATTTGATAGGGTTAGCATGATCTACTCCACTCATAAAGGCCTGCAGAGATAGCAAGAACTTTCTCCTTTATTCTGTGATTATATAATGCCCTCCATGACCCTATGTTAAAGGATCTGAATTTTCTTCAAATTGTCCTTAGATTAAGTGGACCAGTTAATACCAGCGTGGTCAAAAATGAGATATAACATGGGAGTAGAAAATCTTAAGTGCACTTTTATTGAGGTAGTGTTTATTACTTTAGTTGACTAAGTAGACCCAAAGCATTGTAAAGAAATGTTTCATTAGTATACAGTGCATACTGCACTTTATGATATTGCACTGTCTACATGTACTTCAAAGTACTTTACAGATAGAATTTCTGAGTTTAGATCCACAAAAGATGTGTTTACACATACTGGTTTTGGCACCATTACAGCACCTATGCATAAGGTACGTTGCTGTAACAATTTCTAGTGTATCAGCATACAAGAGCAGTGGAGCACTGCAGAAGCTCTGAAGTGTTACAATACTCCCTCCCCTATTTTATTTACCTCCCTGCTGACTTTCAACCCTTGCTTGCCCGGCAGAGTGCATCACAGTGGTGTGGAACATCTACACGGGACTTAAAATTCCTGCTCCATTCAGGTCCCTACCACTGCAGTCTCAGAGGAGTAGAAATGGATCTGTTCCCAGTCTACACATCCTCTGGCAGTAGATCGCTATTCTGTGCCACTCAAGCCAGGCAGCAAGTTAAGTGTGAAAGGGCTTAAGAGATAAAGTTAAGTGGTCAGGTAAATTTTTGCTGGCCATGAGTTGGGAGGAGGTCTGCTCAAAGTACAGTCTGGCACCCTCGTGGGTGAGTAAGGGTTGACAAAGCTTGAACCCAGTATGGATGAGTAGGAGTGGATACTCTCAATAAGCAAGTCCCATAGGTCAGGAGACTGCCAGAAGGGCAAGGCCTTATAGTGGATTTCCTAAGGAGATCCACATATAGCCCAGGTGCCCTGTGCCAATGAGCTACTTCTCCTGCCTGTTGACTACAACACGTTATGGGGCCGGGGTTCAGTTGCAATGGTAAATGGGGGTTCTATCCCAGAATAGAAATAAAATAGCTTGTGCCTCCACCCAGAATAAGACAACACTGGGCCAGGTGTTTGAATAGTACAACCCATTGAGGTGCTGTACCTATCCACCTCCCATTCCAGTCACCCCACACTGAATACCACTTTGTTTAAATCATCAAATCAAATCAAATCAAACTGTATTTATAAAAGGCATCTTTCCAAAACCAAGGCACCTGTACATAACATAATAAAAGCAATACATAATTAAAACCATGTTAAAATTAATCCAAGGCAACAACATTTAAAAATCATTGCAGGCAAGTCTAAAAGATGTGTTTTAATGCCCCGTAAAGCTTTGGACAGTCAGGCAATCTCGCACCTGATGAGGTAAAGAATTCCACAGGGTTGGGGCCATAAAACTAAAAGATCTGGCCCCGGAGGTCTTAAGCGCACCTGGGAATCTCCAGCAACCTCATCAGTGGATCGGAGAGTGGGAGGAGAGTAGGGACAAAGAAGATCTTTCAGATAGCCAGGTCCCTGATTGTGTATGGCCTTATAGGTCAGCAAACCAACCTTGAAGGTGATTTGTCAGCATATTGGCAACCAGTGCATTCTGTGTAGCACAGGCGCTATATGACTGGATCTAGAGGAACCCGTCAATAGCCTGGCTGCCGATTCTGCACTAGCTGCAAGCGGTGAATATCAACCCCAGTTGCCCAAGATAAAGGGCATTGCAGTAGTCAAGGCGGAGGTAACGGCCGTGACCAAAGTAGGAAGATCGGCCAGGAGGAACTAGGTGCTCACCCAGGTGATGTTCCTCAGATGGTAAACAAGGTTTGACAACTGCCGACACCTGAGATTTAAGTGTCAAGCAGTCATAAAACACAATGCCCAGGTTCCGACCCAGTCTGAGGTAGTTAGCGAATACCCCCAAGCCATAAATCTGAGGGTGATCCTGCCAACAAACAAGCCTCCCGGCTACCTAGGTCCACAGCCAACACCAG
Organism: Neoceratodus forsteri; assembly: GCA_016271365.2. Taxonomy (NCBI): domain Eukaryota; kingdom Metazoa; phylum Chordata; order Ceratodontiformes; family Ceratodontidae; genus Neoceratodus; species Neoceratodus forsteri. Next base: position 336,813,681 of record CM028136.1, on the reverse strand, counting down.
TTTCTCTGATTCAACCACAGCCAACTCACATTAATCCAGTCCTGGATTTCAGCCAGACAGTTGTTAAAGACTGAAAAGACAGCATCTTGGCCGGGCACAAAGGACATGTACAGTTGAGTATCATCTGCGTGGCAGTGAAAACTCAAACGTACCACCTAATAATTGCTCCTAACAGCAGCATGTACACTGCAAACAACATGGGTGCCAAAATGAAGCTCTGTGGCAACAGGATAGGGGGAATGATGCTGAGGAAAAAATCCTAGACACCACCCTCTGAGTCTTACCCTCGAGGAAAGATCGAAACCAACTGAGGACTGTACCAGACAGCCCACAGATAAACCATAGAAGTGCTCAATAGCACACCATGTTTGTAAAACACTTAATGGCTACAGCTAATAATATGCTCACCATACAGGAATTGCAAGGAACAAAACACAACTCTATTTTAGGGGTAGGGTTGGGAAGGGGCACCTAGATACAGAAGTGCTGTAGGGAAAGAAAAGTTTGTTTGGGTTAACAAGGCCCATAGACCAGAACACCAATGGTACTCACCCCCACTAGCACCAGTGCAACCCCTTCTCTCCTGACTGGGTACCCAGATTTAATACAAGCCTGCTAGTTGCAGCGGGTTGGCTAGGGTTGGGGCCCTTGGAGTAACTTTGACCAAAAATGGTAGCTGCTTTAAATCACTCCCCTTTGGCAGGGCAAGCCCTGGGTTACTCAGGGTTCTACAGAATCTGAGATTCGGGTACTGGCACAGTGGGTTCAGAGCAAGCCAGGAATAACTGCTCAGAGGGGCAGAAAGCAAATGGGCAGTGACTACTGGTCTGGAAGATGAAGCAGCAACTAGCAGCTGGTCAGTCTTGGACTTGCTTGAAAGTCTTGCAGCTTGTCACCTTCTGACCTACTTGAAGATTTCAGCAGCTTGTCACCTGCAGCTCACCAAGCAGGACAGATTACAGAGCACAGATGCAAGGCCTACCAGACCACAAGAGAATCCAGACCCAGGGTGACCCCATGGTCTGGCTCCCCCAACTGGCTCAAGAGTGCTCTAGGACTCAGGCGCATGCCCAGTCTGCCTCACTTAATAGGGGTTTGAGAACAGCAAGAGGTTGGAGGTGCTGTTAGAACTTTAATACTCTACTGAGACTTAAGAACTAGAACTCTACTACTGGGACCTTCAATTTAGGGCAAAATCAAACAAAACAAAACAAAATAGTTAGTGTGTTTGTCTGAGTTGGGTTAAGGGAATTGTTATCTGTGCAGTTAGGTGAAAAGGGAACTGTGAATTCGGAAGTGACTTAGGCAGCAGGAAGCCAGGTATTTGGATTTAAAACTGCCTAGATAGCTTTTGGCAGAGAACAGCAAAAGGAAGGAGGTGCTGTTAGAACTTTACTACTCTACTCAGACTATGTAGTACTGCCTCCCTCCCTCCCTCCTCCACACCCCACCCTTAGTCAGTTCGACTTTTATAGGCACAGAATTTGACTGACAACAGGAACTTCCTGTTTGAGACCAGGAAGGGAGTGATCACAGAGGCACAAAAGACTCACCATCCTAGAAGGATTTGACATGATGGGAGTGGTACAGTGCAGTGGCTGTGGAGCAGCAGTCTTCCAGAAGACATTCTGGAGGATGTAGTGTTGTCCCATCTTCAGGCACCTCTCTGGGCTGAGGGATGAGGTTGCTCGTCTCCAGGATGAGTTGGCCAGGATTCAGGGGACCTCCTGTCCCACTCAGGGACCATCAGGACTGTAGCTACTGCCTCAGAGGTAGCCAAGAAGAGGAGTGGTTGGACTGCAGTGGACTCAGGGAGGATGAGGTGGTGGAACAGGCGCATCCCTCCAGTTGTACTTCTCCACAATTGTTATGCCATTCTGGCAGAGTGTGGTTCCACTATGGAGGCACTGCAGTGGAGACCAAGGAGAATGCTGGAAACCCCAAAAGGAGATCCAGGGAGGGTAGCATGGGATCCCACAGGGAAGGAAACAACTCCTGGTGGGGACTCCATTGTTAGGGGATAGAACTGGGGGAGATAAGGTGCCTGTCTGGTGCCATGGCTTGGAAGGACAGGGCGAATTCTCAGGATCAGGGAGCAGCTGCATGGGGAAGGGATCTGGATGTCATTGTCCACCTAAGCAAATGACATGGCTGGGAAAGGGATCAGAACAGTGCAGGAGGAGTTTGTGGAGTTTGAGAGGGCCTTGAGACAAGCAGCACACACAGTAACCCTTCTCAGAGGTGCTGCCTGTCTATGGCATGGGTGAGGCTAGGGTGCTCCATATCATGGGATTAAATCAATGCTTGAAAAACTGGTGCATAGCTCAGGGTTTTGTCTTCAATGGGGACTGGGGTCCACCTGGAGGGATGCAGGCCTGTACTGGAGCAATGGTCTGCATCTGTCCAGGAGGGAACCAGGATCCTAGGTGATAAGTTTAAATGCTTCATTTACAAGCATTTAAATTTGCCAGAGGGGAGCACTGAAAAGGAACAGGAAAATCCTAGCTCCCCAAAAAATCAGGTAGTTAGTGAGATAAACACCAAGACAGAGAAGTCGATAGGGAAAAGGGCAGTGATAAATGGAGAAAAAGGCAGAAGCAGTAAGGACAAGGATAGGCAAAAGGGTAAGGCCATCAGAAAATTGAGGGTAACGAGTACCAATGCCCATAATCTAGGTAACAAGCTCCTGAACTGGTGGCCTTGATGGAAGAGGGATGCCTGGATATCATGGCAGTCACAGAAACATGGTACACAGAGAACTATGACTGGGATGTCAACATACCAGGGCACTCAATCTACAGGAGGGACAGGGAGGGTAGAAGAGGAGGAGATAGCTCTCTGTAAGGGAAGAGATCAAAGCAATGGAACTAAAGGGCAAACACGGAGGAGAGGAGGCACTGTCGGTAACCCTGGAGACAGGAAATGGCACCACAATCAGCATGGTGGTTGTATACAGACCCCATCTCAGGGGAGAAAATAGACAAGGAAGTGATAGAAGGCATCCTCAGGATGGCAGAAAAAGGGAGATATTGTTGATGGAGGACCTGAATATGCCATATGTCAACTGGAGCACCTGTGCTGCAGCCACATCCAAGAGCAGGGTCATTCTCAATGGACTACAAGGGCATGCCTCAGACAGCTAGTGTTGGAACCTACTCAGGAGGGAGCAATCTTAGACATGGTACTCTCAAACAGGGACAGAGAGGATTTCAGATCTAGAAGTGGGTAGCCATCTGGGAACAAGTGACCTCCAAATAGTGTGGTTCATGATAAACACAGCTGCACAGTCAAGCCATACAAAAGTGAGGGTACTGGACTTTAGGACGGCTGACTTTGTCAAAATGGGAAGAGTGCCTCAGAAAAGCCCTAGCAAACAGGCAAGAATGAGGGGTGGAGGAACAATGGAGAAACATCAAAACTGCCAGCACAGAGGCAACAAGCCTTTGTGTGAAGCAAATAAACAAATCAAAATGAAAAAACACTATGGTACTCAAAAAGGTGGTGGGGAAGGTTATGGAGAGAAAGATAGCATTCAGGAAGTACAAGGAAACACAGAAGGAGCAGGACAGAGAACTGTACCAGTTAAAGCAGAAGGAAGCGAAGAAGGCAGTCAGAATAGCAAAGGCCCAAACTGAAGAAAAGATAGCCAACTCTGTTAAGAAGAGGGATAAAACCTTTTATTGGTACATTAGGGAGTGAAGAAAGACCAAGGGAGGGATAGTGAAACTTAATAAATGGGAGGTGAGTGGGCAGAGAGGGATAGTAAAAACAGGGATACTGAATGAATACTTCTGCTCAGTATTCACAAAGAAGAGGAGGGACAGGTACCTAATCCAACCAATAGAAGCACTTTGGATAGGGGTCGATACCAGTCCTTTCACAGAAGAAAGGGTTCTGAAAGAACTCCTAAAACTGAGGGTGGACAAAGCAATGGGGCCTGATGGAATTCACAGCATTCTAAAAGAACTAGGGAGAACTAGTGACACCACTGACTATTCTTTTTAACAAATCATGGGAGGGTGGTGTGGTACCTAAGGACTGGAGGAGGGTAGATGTGATTCCCTTCACAAAAGTGGGAGCAAAGCAGAGGCAGGAAACTCGAGACCTGTTTGCTTGACCTCAGAGGTAAGAAAATGATGGAATCACTTCTGAAAGAAAGAATTGTTGAGTACCTAGAGGCCAGTGGGGCACAGGGCACAAGGCAGAATGGATTCAAGTTCAAGTTCAAGTTTATTGCAGGGAAAACCTCTATTGAGCAAGCTCATTCACAAGGAGGTCTTGAAGCATGTATGCAGTCAAGTACACATTACATATAAGGAATAGACATAACAGCAAGAAGGTACAGTTTAAGTACATATGATACACAGTGCTCGATTAAGACATAACAGGGTAGGTATAAGGAGCATAACCTGGTGGGAGGCATTGGAACAGGAGGGTGTAAAGTCAACAAGAAAGAGTAGTTAAATGAGGAGGAAGAGTTGAAGCATGGGAGAAAGGGAAACAAGAAGTGGGCAAGAGGGCTAAAGGGGATGTAGTGGAGAAAAGGAATAGGCAAATAGTAAGAGGGAGGAGAGATAGCAGAAGATAGGAGCAAGGAGGGTAAAAGAGGGCTGGAGGGAGAGTGGGGAGTAGAATATAGAGGAAAACAATATTATGGGCAAAGAAAGAGTCATGGGAGCAGATCCGAGGATCATAATGTTGAGCCACGGTGGACAAGTTGGGATGGAAGGAGGTGCAGAAGCTATATGGATTCCATCAGGACTGGAGCAGATTTTGTTAGTTGGGAGGATGGGTGGAGAAGGGTCATTAGAAACAGCTGCAAATATCTTTTATTTTGGATGCAGCTAACCTTTATAGAAGTTGATCGAGACAATGCTGGATAGCTTCAGTGAGGATTGAAGCTTATTCCAGGTGGCTGGAAGAGTACTTGATATGGCATGTTTGCCAAAGGGTGTGAGTTCTAAGCACATCGAGAAGATGAACTCCAATTTCCTAAGTGAGTATGCACTTGGGAGATGTGGATGAGGGATGTTAGGTAGTTCGAGGAGCTTGTTCAGGAGTAACTTTAGAGTCCAGATACCAACAAGATGCATTCATCCAATGGTAAGTGACGTCCAACCAACAGCTGCATACAGATCACAGTGGTGGGTTCAGTATGGGGAGTTTGTAATGAACTGCAGAGACACGATGATAGAGGATGTCCAATTTATTAAGGTTAGTGATTGCAGAAGAAGTATAGATTATATTCCCATAATCAAGTAAGGGGAGGAATGTGGCCTGGACAAGCCTGGTTCTAGTTTAGAGAGGAAAGAGACCTATTTTCAAGAGAAACCTAACCTGGCTTTTAACCTCCTGGCCAGGTCATTCAGGTGGTCATTAAAGGAAAGCTTCTTATCTAGCCAAATGCCAAGGTATTTAAATTTGGAGGTGACTTCCAATGGTTCACATAGGGAGGTGACAATAAAGTCTTTGGGTAGGTCAAGGGTAGTAGTAGTAGTAGTAGTAGAGAAGGTATTAAGAGAAGATCATAGCCTTGGTTTTCTTGGCATTGAGGAGGAGTTTGGCATTGATAAGATTATGTTCAAGCTGGGTAAATTCAGCTTGGAGTGAGTCCTACTTCAGACAATGATGAGCCGGCAGAGTATAGTACTGTATCATATGCAAAGAAATGCAGCTTAGAATTGGTTATATGAGAATCGAGATTGTTGATGTATAAGGAAAAAGGATAGAACCCAGGATGGAGTATAGTGGGACCCCCTAGCAATCGGCAAGGAGGCTGAGAGCAGGCCACCTGCTTTGACTTTCTCGGACGTATCTGTTGAGTAACTGTTAAACTACTGAGTGGTGGAAGGGTGGCACCTATTTTAGTAAGGCTGTACACTATAAGGTTGTGATCTATGGTGTTGAACGCTTTACTAAGGTCTAAGAAGACTGCTCCAGTAATCTTCCTAGAATCCATTGCAGAGACCCAGTCATTGGCTACTTTAGCCAGGCAGTGACAGTGCTGTGATTGGGGTGAAAGCTGGATTGAGTTGGATTAAGGAGTGAAAAGGTTTTGATGTTTTGTTTTAATTGAGTATAGATCAGTTTTCCAAAAACTTTTGAAAGGATAGGCAGAATTGAAATGGGCCTATAATTGTTCAGATAGCAAGGGTCCCCGATTTAATTAAGAGAAGGATATGGGCAGATATCCAACAAGAAGAAACTGTAGAAGTGGTGATGGAGAGTTAAATATATACTTCTTTGTAGTTGATAGGGAGCAGATGGAATGGACAAGTTGAAGTTTGGGGAGCAGGGTTTAAACTGTCTTGGTTATTAGCATGGCCTGCTTATGGTGAGGAGTCAAAAGCTAGCCCAGCAGTGTCAAATTGGGAGTTAATTTCTTCAAGGATTAGACAGGGTCCTTTATGATCCTAGCTGTGTAACCAATTAATGTAAATACACTTTTCTGTGTGACCAATGTATATAATGTTTAATGTAATACTGTGTGACCAATGTATATTTAAAATGTTTGTGTATTCTTTGAACTGATGTGGAGCATGTGCAAAGGACTCTATAACTCAAAGGATTGTAATTCTGATTCTCATCAAATAAATAAATAAAATTACTTTCTACGACCTTACCATTGCTATGGATCTTGGTTGGAATGGAGGGGCAGATGGATGTCCTTGATGGACTTTAGCATCTGCCAGATTTTATGAGAGTTCCCTTTGCCTGTTCTAGGGTGGAAACATAGAAGCTTGCTTTGGCAGAATGGATGAGCTTAATACAGGCATTCCTGGCTGCTGTAAATACTTGCCAATCTACTGGACTCTTGGTGCGTCTGGCCTGGGCCCACATTTTTATCAATGTTAATAAGTGTGGCCTTGAGATCTGGTGTAAACCAGGGGTGAGAGGTCCTGCATATCCTAACCTTGATAAAAGGGGCATGCTTATTGGTCAGGGGCGTAATGTTGTCATTAAGAACAGTGACAGCCTCATCAGCTGTTTTAATGAGGTAAAGATCTTGCCATCTAATGTTGCTTAGGTCAGACAAGTAATTTAATGCTCTGAACTTATGAAAGGATCACTTGGTTATGAAACTGGGCTAATAGCGAACTTTAGGTTGTGATTTGGTGCAAACTACAACTCTAAGGTCACTCATGTCATTGTGAAGTCTGCAGTGGAAGAATTTTGTGGGGATGCGTGGTTAGTATAATGTCAAGGGGTAGCGTTTGCTGGCATTTGATGTATTGATCATAGTAGGTTCACTAACTAACTGGATGAGACCAAGTTTGTCACAGAGGATTTCAGACTATGCGATTTGGGGTAAGCCAGTCCATATTGAAATCCCCAAGGATTATTGTTTCAGTATTAGAGTATTCACAGTGGGAAGGTCACGTCAGATGAATCTAATAGATTTCTTTGACTGGGTGACCAAAGTAGTAGACTGGGAAGGGCTGTGGACATGGCCTACCTAGACTTTAGCAAGGTATTTGACATAGTCCCACACAAAAATTAATAAACAAATTAGCCAGCCTAGGAGTGGGTCCCAGGGTGGTAGCCTGGGTAAAAATTGGTTGGACAACAGGACACAGAGGGTAATAGTAAATAGAGTCCTCCGAAGAAAGGGGTTTACTAGCAGGGTACCGCATGGTTCAGTACTGGTCTAGTCCTTTTAATGTCTTGATAAGTGACATTGCAGAGGGACTGGAAGAAAAAGTATGCCTCTTTGCAGATGACACAAAGATCTGCAACAGGGTTGATACACAAGGGGGTGAAAAGATGAGTAGGGGCTTGGCAAGGTTGGAGGAATGGTCAAAAATATGACACCTTAGATTCAATGCAAAGAAGTGCAAAGTAATGCACCTGGGAAACAAAACCCCAGGGGAAGAGTACAAAATGGAGGGAGGTATTAGAACAACAAAATGGAAAGGGACCTGGGGGTAGTCATATGAGATGACCTAAAGGTAAGCAACCAATATGAGAAGGCAGTAAGGATGGCTGGGGATACTGGGATATATTGGGAGAGGCATCACCAGTAGAAAACAGGAAGTTGTTAATCCTTTGTACAGATAGTTGGTGAGACCCATCTGGAGTACTGCATGCAGTTCTGGAGACCCCATCTCTGCAAGGACATAGACAGGATGGAGGCCGTCCGAGGAGGACAACTAAATGGTGCAGGATATGCAACAGAAGCCATATGAACAGAGACTAAAGGAGCTTAACATGTTTACACTTGAGGAAAGGAGGAGGCGGGCATGATAGAAACTTTCAAGTACCTCAAGGGAATCAACAAAGTCCAAGAGGGTAGCATCTATCAGAAAAGAGATGTGCAAGAACAACGGACACAATTTGAAGATAGAGGGGGACAGCTCAGGGGCAATGTGAGAGTATTTTTTTCACAGAGAGGGTGGTGGACACATGGAACAGCCTTCCTGAGGAGGTCATGGGGTCAAAAACAGTGGAGGAATTCAAGAATGCATGGGACAGACATATGGCAATTCTGGTGAGGGGTAGGAAGATGTCGGCTGTTGGTTAACTAGGATCTGCAGCTTATCAATAGGTAGGAAATCGGCAGACTAGGTGAGCCATGTGGGTCCTTATCTGCTATCAAAGTCTATGTTTCTATGTTTGCAGTTTCCTACCTGGCCCCAAGTTGCAGATGTGAAGATTACAGTTTTCACCTTTTCCTGAACAGAAGCAAGCAGCTCCAGTGTGCAGCAACAAGTTCTCTGACTTCCACTATGCCAGTGGCTTTGGCTAGTGATGCACAGTCACTGTAGTGGACCTCCACCTTTCCTCAGCTGGATTTCAACAAAACAAACAGGTTCCTGAGTTCAGAATACCTGCAAACCTTTTTCTAAAATGTCCTCAGATTCCACCGAGTGCCAACCTTTAGGCTCTGATACACACACACAGTTCCAATCAACCCTTCTTAGCAAGTTTAGGGTTACCGCACTGCTGCAGACTGACTGCACATTCTGGATTATCGAGACAAAGCCATCATCCAGTGCCTTGGACATTCAACCACAATCACAGTCCCTTCAGGTAGAATAAATCCCTTTTCCGACTCTCAGGTTATTCACTGCTTGACTAATAAAGTCCTGGAAAAGGCCTCTTTCATTTCCCAACACACAGTCTGAGCCCCTTTTGACTCTATCAGAGCCCAGATCAGACTTCCCAAACTGCAAAAGTTCCTTAGGTTTACAAACAAATCCCAGCTTCTGATTGATTAAATCCTGCTGTCCTTCACAAATATTAATAAACATTGACCTGATTCGATTATTGATTGGTAAATGGGTGTTTGACATCTCGAATAAAGTTCACACCTCTCCCATAAGTCACTGCAACAGTCTTTGGATGCCTAAGCTAGTGATTGATTGGCACAGGTGGTCAAAGTAGTAAAGATGGCTGCTCAAGTTTACAGTCCCATGCAGTTTTATAGCAATCCCTCTTTAAAGCGTCTTTGCAGCCAGTGAAAGCAGTCTTTATTTATAATTGCCCCATTGTCCAAAAACTGTCTTTGTCTTGTATATGTGACTGCGAATTATATACATAGCCCTCTAGTTTGCTAGTCGCTGCTCCCTCAACATACAAAACCCCAGGCAGCGAGGCAGTGTATTAATATTCATGCCAGCCTTATGAATATGTAAATCCCCGCATTCCTGAGCACTTATAGGTGCTCTTAAACAAACAGTGCAGCCACTTTTGATGCATCTCCTTGTGTGTCTGACCCCTGATTAAGCCATTCTGGGGTCAGGATCACCGTGGAGGCAATATTTTAGCCTCCACAGTGGCAAGAGAATTGTCCAGCACTACTGCACATGTGCAGACCTGTTTTGCTCCTCTGGCCACTTTAAGACTTTAAAAACATACACAAGGGCTGGACGGAGACTCAAGGGAACAGCAGGACCTAGGAATGGTGGTGGGGGCAGCAGGCTGAGCAGGAGCAAGGATGGGCTCCCACAGGCAACAGGTAAGCCTCACCCCATGGGGAGAGGTTACACATCTCTGGAAAACAGGATGCTGTTTGCACAACAAAAGGACAGCACCATACCACCACTGATGTAAACTGCAAACATTTTATTAAACAGTATGAAAAGTGGTAAACTTACAAAAGTGCCAAGTAAGAACATGAAGACATCAGCCAGCTCAGAAAACGGCTCACCAGGTTCCCATATGCACACTTGTCAGGAGGCCAAACACCCATACACAGCTTGTCTAAATGCTTAGTGCTTTCAACTTCAAAGTGCATTGTGCAAAGACAATTAAAGAGATGCAGCCTAACATCAGGTTAAAAACATAGTTCAATGTTTTAGTGAATAGAGTATGGGGTTAGTTAGTGCTTATGTAACTGTAGTTTACTTTTGGCTTTGTCAATTTCCACCCTTGGTAGGTAAGCCAGTACTGAGTAGAGATAAAGCCCAGCACCAAGGGGAGCAGAGTGCTGGAGAAGGAGGAGGCAGGGGTGGATGGTGGGTGTTTTGCAATGCTGTAAGTGGGGAACTGCATGGGAGGCTGGCCTTTACTAGGGATGTTGGAGATGCTATTTCTCACATTGAACGTGGACTTTATCCCTCACATTCAATGTTTTGGTGACTAGAGTATGGGGTTAGTAGCGCTTATGTAATTGTAGTTTACTGCTTGGCTTTTCTCTGTTCCTACCCTTGGTAGGTAAGCCGAGTAGTGATTAAGGAATAGAAAGCCCAAAAGATTACCTCCTCCAACTCATGGAGATTATGACCAGTCACGCAGGAGAGGAAAAATAGCCAAGTGGAGGAAACCTCTGAGGACCCATGGCTACTGACCCCCCCATCCTCAGGGCAAACTACGACTAGATGATCCTAGATTCTTACAACCATGTTCTAATTTCTGAGTAAGGTAACCTGTTTATAGAGATGATGGTTCATCTTCAGAGTCTGTTGAATGATGTGTTCTGGAAGGTTGATTCTGAGGCTGAACTGGCAGGTCCATTCTGAAGGAGTGTCTGGATCCCGAATGTGAATTAAGTCCAGCTGGAAAAGGGGTGAACATGGTCCAGAATTCCAATGTGATATTGGTTGATATTCAATGGGGTTACAGAGTCAATGTGAGCATGAAGAGTATGAGTTGATTGAATGAGCTGTTGGAGTCTAAACTGTGGGAAGTATGATGGGTTATGAAATTCTTAAAATAATCTATATAATGGGTTATGAAATTCTTAAAGTAATCTAGCAAGCTTTGTAGAGGGTGCAGACAAGATAAAATGCATAGTTCCTTTGGAGAGTGGTAAGTGGTTCAGATAGCTGCAATGATCTCGGTACTAATTAAGAGAATGCAGGAACTGAAAAGGCTAAATAGTGGAGTAGTAGAGTCTTTGACATCTGGATTAGGGTCTCAAGGCTTGGAGTTTAGCAATGTGCAATATTTCACTATGTAGGCATCTATGGAGATGATCAAGGGTTCAGACAGAAGCTTCAGGTACCTGGTAGGAGGGGTAATGTAGAAGATTTCAGACTGATGAAGACAAGGTGGTATGCTATAAAGATGGTAACTGGATATCAATAGGAATAACAAGAAAGTTCAGTACAATAAGTTTGAGGGTTGAATAGAGTTATTGTTGCTATAATGAGATTTGCATAGGCTTATATTCAGGAAGGGCTGCTAATGTGAAATGGTGGATATGGTTATTGCTGTGGCTTAATTGTCCATGGCAGGAGCTTAAGCGGCCATGGCAGCTTTCATTGCTGAAGCGTCCAATGTCTGAATGCTGTGGGGAGCCTGAGAACAGGTCTTTGAATAAATCTAAGACTGATGTTGCAACAGGAAGTTGAGAGCAAGCGTAGAATGCAGTGGGTGCCAAGCATGCTTTGTCAGATGTAGGACTGTTGTGGGGCATATTGGGATAGTGAGACAGCTAGGTCTGTTGTGGATGTGCAGACTGAGGAATGAATGGAAGCCTGCTCTTGGACATGGTATTTGCTGGAGGGAGTATGAGAGGTAAATCTCGATGGATGAGTGTGAAGGACCACTGGATAGGTAGCTGGCATGATTTAGTGTAGCATTATGAAGAGATGTACAGTAGATAACTTTATGAATCATGGTGACATCTAGGGGCCAGGGAACAGAGGCTTGGCTAGAGTAACTTTAGCAAGGCAGCTAGGCACCAGATATCCAATAATACATATTCTTGGATGGTAGCTAAAGAATGGCTTAGGAACATGCAATGGCAATTCAGGGGATACAAGGTGAATAATGTGGTGAAACAGAGACAGCACTTTTTAGGAGAAGACTATGAGGAGGCAGTATAACAGATGATGCCAGTACTGCTATGAGGTATCTTGCTGTTCCCATTATCCTTAACAGTGATTGTGATTACAGACTGGTACATCTCGAAAGGAATTAGGGTCACGTTTCTAGGTAAGAAGATAGGAGTTAAGGATACTCCACTAAATCTTGGATCCTTTGAAGACATGGGAGGTAGTGGTGCACTGCTTGAATTAACAGAATATATAGGGTAGCATCCTGCAGTGTTGTTTGGGAGATGAGATCTTCTATAGTCCAGTTGAATAGGAATTCCATAAATGGTCCTGGAGGGTATTGGGAAGTAGTGCTAATTCTATAGTGACGTAAGAGTCTATAGGGTATGCTGATCAAGGATGTTTCTGGAAGAAGGTTTCCTCAGGTGAGAAATACAGGTACTCCATAGGGCATTGAAGGGAGCTGGTATGATGGCCAAGGTAGGAGTATGAGACAGATGAGCGGATAGGAGTAGTTGATCAGACAGGGATGCTGGACATCGATAGTTGTGGGAATGCCCAAAAGAGACACAGCAAATGTGTAGGAGCCCCAAGCCACCAGGGCAGTGAGGAGGAAAGCAGCAGTCCTGGGATGGAGGATAAAGTCAAGCTGAAGTCCACTGACTGAAGGATGGACAGTTATGAGGTCCCACCTCTGAAGGAGGCATCAAACTGGAACAGTTGGTTGCAAGGTGCTGCAGTGATGAGGAATGAGGTCTGACCTTTGAAGGAGATGGCAAACTGTAATGGAAGACAGAAATGCACTGGAATCATTGCTGGAAGACCACTGGATGGGAGAAAGGGAGCACCAGGCGAAACTTGTAGAAAGCTTCAGGTACACTTCCTTGAAGAGCAGCAAATGGCACATATCCAGCAGGAAGCAAGGGAATGCAGGTAGACATGTCCAATAGGGAAGGCCACCGTGAAACAGAGACATATGACATAGCAACGAGGGATGAGATGGCAGCATGGAGCGAAGACTGAAGATTGGATGAGGTTAAGCCAAGGCAAGCCACATCAATGATGCTCAGAACAGGAAGAGGTGGTTGACAAGCAGCAAGAAAGTCCAGGAGTCTCTCAAACTAAGCGGATGAAACAGAACAAGCTGACTGGGTCCAATTCCAGAACATAAGGAGGCCAAGGCAGGGACAAGTGCATTGAGTTCATGGAAGTGCAGGATGTGGTTAGGCGATATGATATGAAAGCAAATGGGGTACAGTGGTCCCTTTCCTAGGAAATCGGCAACCAGGTATCAGGTATAGAATGCAGTTGGTGGAAACAGTAGATTGAAGGCAAATGGGGTACAGTGGTCCCGTTCCTGAAGGAATGTGGCAACTGGGTATCGAACACAGAATGCAGTTAGTTGAAACAGTAGATTGAAGACACAGGCTCCCATCTCCGTAGTCAGAAGTAGCTAATCTTCACTCAATGCCATGCTGGCAGAGTTTAGAGACGGAGACTGTGGAAAGTTGACTGGGAGTATAACTGGTCGAGACTGAAGGTAGAGGAAACAGGCTGTTGTCCCTGGTAGACAGGGAAGCCTACCTGCACTGCTATGCCTCAGAAAACAGAGTTAGAGAAGAGGCTGTTGGACTGCTGGTATGGGCTGAGTGAAAAAGGGAGTTGATAGCTGAGGGTATGAGGTAGGCAAAACAAGGAAGGACAAAGGGGATTGTAATAAGAAGTAAGAGGAAAGGTGGATATGATTACTGTAAATGCCATTAAAGTAAGAGATAGAGAAATGCAGTGAGGCATACAGCACAGTAATGGAGTGCAAGGAACACTCTAGAGGCCGGGTAGGCTGCAAGGTCAATGATTAATGCAGGAACAATTGAAAGTCAAGTAGGACGAAAGCAGGGTACAATCATATAGCTAGCATAAGGCATGCTCCGGCTAATTGGAGCCACAATGCCTCAACGTGGCACAGCAATCCCTGCCGTGGGAATAACAGGAATACAGCTGAGCAAAATGGACCAAACTGCACTGCAATGGGAAGGTAGGAACCACCAAAAAGGTTTAGGTACTGGCAAGGACCTAGGAAAGAACAAACCATAGGTGTACAGGGAACATGGGCAGGTGAAACACATTACTATAGGGACAAATGGGGGAACACCAAACAAAATAAACATAGAAGGAGGAGCACTGATTGCAGCCGTACTGCAGTAACTACCATGAGGAATGCATGAGAGGGAGCCAGCAGGAGTGCTAAGGTGATTCAGTAAGTCTGAAAGCCATGAAGAACAAGGGAGAATAAGGCAATTTAGGAATGACAGACTGGGCAGGCTATATGAATACTGGGACTAAGGAATGGTAAGGTATAAGTAGCATAGGGACAGACATAGACTGGTAGGGAAGACTGATGTGATGAAGGAAGCAGAGTGGGGAAATATGATGAAGTGTAGGACAAGAAGGTCAGGTGGAGCAGAACTGATGTGGGAGAAGGGGCATGGAAATGGAGATGCAGTGTTGGTGCCATGGAGAACAAAAAAAAGAAAAAAGTGAGGACAAAAGCCATAACAAGGGGCAGGAAGACATGGAGGAGGACAGGGGCGGGGGCTGGAGAAACAGAAATGGGGGCCCAAACCAGAAGAGGGAAAGCAGCAAGAAGGACATATTTTTTGTCTTTGTTTGTAGATGATGGAATACGTTGGGCTGGCAGGAAACAAGTGGCCCAGGCAGAGGAACTCAAAGAGATACATCCAAAACTAGACAGCTGATGGTCTGCATCCTGATAATCAAATAAAAATAACAGCTCTGAGGCTACCCTTCCCACAAAGAACTCCAGACACTGAACTGAGGAACCCTATCAGACCATGAACCGATCATAGGCAGGCAGGAACACAGACTGCGGGTCATGATAGCTACCTTAGCATGAACAGCACCTTCTCATAGCTCCTCAATTCATCTTCTACCTTACCTGAGTGTTTTAATCAGGGTCAAAACTGCTTGAGAAGGCGTTGGAACAGTGCAGCTTTGGAATCGGAGGTGCTGTCATGGATGTATATATGAAAAAGCCCCCTCGTGGCATTCCCTGCCACCTATGCCCAAAAAGGCAAGGCTGCAAAAGGCCCAAGCAGCAAGCCACCAACTCTAGTAAGAACTCGACCAGAAGCACAGCATTAACGGTGGAGCGTTTTCTAGATATCATGTCACCCTACAGGAGATGATTTCCACCATTTTGGCAGATCTCCAACAAATTTGTTCCTCCATGGAATCCCTTTCAATCAGAGTGAGAGATTCTGAAGCTCAGGCTTACATCAGTTGAGAAATGGCAGGGGACAGTGGAGAAAGACAGCATTACCATCAGGCACAGACTTAGAAACTTGAGGAAAAACTCAAAGATCTAGAAGGGTGCAGTCGGCTAACAATTTGTTGATTATCAGGCTGCCCTAGGCAGAAGAGGGTAACAACCAGATTTTGTTTGTTCAGAAATTCTGTGCCAACATAGCAGGACCATCCCTAATGCTGCCTCCTACATCATTGGGCACATCGCTCTTGGCCTCCCCGACCATCGGGCACCCCCAAGACCTCTGATCTTTAAATTGCTTGATTACCAAGACAAGCAGTATATACTTGCCAAAGTCAAGAATTGCAAGAAGTGCAGTGAGAATGGCATTAAATTAGAATAACTCAGGACTTGTCCCAGTCAGTTTAGGCGAAGAGGCAAGAATTCCATTCAATAGTGTGTAAACTGATTGCGGCTGGCAAACCTTTCAGAATGCAGTATTCTGCTGTCCTGCAGGTCAAACATGGAAGAAATGGGCCCCTTATGACACCCCAGAGCAAGTGACTACTGAACTTAAAGTTCTACTGCCAGACGTGTTCACATGACTCTCCGAGTGCTTCTGCTCTCACTCCTTCTCCTTTAGGAGAGTTAACAAGTAAATCTGACTTACTTTCTGTCATTTTGATGGGTGGAGAGCCAACTACACACCTCGGTGGTCCTGCCTTTCTCTCTACAGCGTAAAGACTCTGAGCTCCTGCACTGTGCCCCAGTGTTAGGGGGCCTCCTGGCCTCTCTCATTGATTTGCCTGCATGCTGTGGTGAAATTCTACAATGGTAGGCCTTGTTTATAGGATCTGCTTAGTTCATAGACTTTGTCCTAACGGTTTGCTTAGAGACTAGAAAGCAGGTGCTTTGTTTGGTGCTCCTTCCTTGCAAAAACAGAGGGAAGAGTCATGAGTAACTCCTTGCTTTTCAGTATGAGACAAACTCTTTTCCTTTTTTCTTTTCTTTTTAATCATTCTTTCGAGGAACCCAGCACAAGGGTAGAGACTGTGTACACTGATTATATAGCCCAGTGATATTAAGGTTTTATTTTAAATGCTTTTACCTGGGCTCTTGTTTACTACTGATGGTGAAACAATACCCATATTTTTAGTTATTTCATTTCCCATTTCTGAATTTTTGAGGGACTTTTATTTATGGCAATCAGCGGGCTGCAACTGTTGATTGTATTTTCCTTTAGCTTCCATAAATAGCTGTTTCTTGCTGGGCCTTATTTGTTTGATACCTTTGTTTAGTTAGGATTGTCTGCTTGTTATGCTGTAGAAACTAGACTAGTTTGGCGTATGTACAGTATACAGAGTGTTGGAAGAAGGGGGGTGAAGGGGGGTTGCGGGGATGGTTCCTCTTAGTGCAGTTTAGTGGATATTAATAATAGTGTGTAGTAGGTGGTTCAATTTAATCAGAATTGAGGGTAGTTAATGTTGGGGTTTAATGTTTTAATGTTTAACTACTTGTTGTTTGTTCTGGGAGGGGATGGGTGGGACTGGATCAGTGTACATCGACCTGTAAGATGCAATTGTTATATTTTGAGGGATATAGGGGTATATCTATGCAGCCTTTTCTTGGGTTTTGGATCTGCCTGTTCAAAGGGCAAGAGCTGGTTATATTTTCATTAATCTCTGTGTGACCCAACATGGTACATGGTTACCTGAGTTTCCATGGGAGGCCCTTACATGTTTGTAAGTTGGAATATTAGGGGTCAGGATAGGAAATAGCGGATCATGATATTAAATCACCTTGCCCATCTAAAGGCTGGAATTACCTGCCTACAAAGAAACCCACTTGCAGAGTAGGATACCTCCTTTTTCAAGAAGAAGCTGGGTGGGACAAGTTTTTTGTGGCTGGGGCTTCATCTAAAGGGGTGGGGTACCGCTATCCTGATTGCCAAGTCATTTCCTTTCTCATGATACAAGAATGGTGGTACCCATCAGGATGGTATATTATAATTAGAGTCCTTGGAATCTTTTCCAATATTAATAGGTTCTGTTTATGGCCCCAATACTGATTCTCCCATTTTTCACCCAGTAACTCTCCTTAGTCTCCCTGACCCTCCTGTGCTAACCTTCTTGGGTGGGGACTGGAACCTGGTTCCTCAAACAGAACTAGATCGCTCAGACAGAAGGAGACTAGGGCTATGTCTGGCTCAACGAACCTCGTGACCTCTTGTCTGGTGCCAATCTCATTGATCTTTGGCGGACTTTACATCCCTGAGATAGGCTCTACTCTATTACTCACCACCACATAGTACACTATGCAAAATAGATTACTGGCTGGTAAGTGCTTTTAGCCTCCCAGGCATCTTAGATGTATCCATTCACCTAGAGTGTTATCCAATCATGCCCGGTCAGTGTCCTGTACCTGTTGGGTCCAGGGTTATGCAGAGACTCTTTCTGGTGCCTGAACACTCAGTTACTTCAGATCCTGACACTTTGTCCCATATTCAGAACTTTATCTCCACCTTCCTGGAATTAATATGGGCTTGGTAGAGAGAGTTGACACGGTATGGGCTGCCCTTAAATGTGCCCTCGTGGTGATCTCATCGCATTTCATCCACCAGGGCTCGGAAGAGTAGCTCCTTTGAATACCCTCTTGGACGAAATTCGCACTGGGAGGCCTCTATAGTGTTCTTCCCTGAGGCTGACTGGGCAGAGTTCCTTCACCTGTAGTCTCAGTACTCAGATTTAATGGCTCGAAAGTGGAGTCATCCATTCATTGTACAAAGCTAAAGTACCTAGATTCTGAAGAAAAAGCTGGGAAGCTTCTAGCCCTTAGATTGAGGCAGGCCGACTCAGTATAATGTATTCCAAGTCTAAGAGGCGGCTGCCGATGAACCCATTGTTTCCCACCCTAAGGACACCATGCCATTTTTGAGACTACTATGGTAGGCTCTTCTCATTGGAGGACTCTTCCTCTCTGTTGGACCAGGACATTAGGGACTATCTGCAGTCCGTCTTTCTCCCCAAATTGTCCCTAGGCCTTACAGAGTGGCTTGGTGTCCGATTTCTCTTGCAGAGGTCCACCATGCTATTAAGCAATTACCCAAAGATAAAGTCACTGGACATGATGGTCTACCAAATAATCTATACAAAGCCTGTCTCCCACAGCTATCCCATTGTTTGTTGAAGTCTTCAATTTGTGGTTCTCCCAGGAATTCAGGATCCTGGTTTCCTCACTGCCCTTGATCACCCTGATTCCCAAGCCAGGTAAAGATCCATTGTCTCTGGGAGTTATCGTCAATCTCCTTCTGAATTCCGATGTCAAGATCCTAGCCAAAATCCTTGCAATCGCCTCTCCCGATTATGGGAGAGGTTATTGAGTAGGAGAAGGTGGGATTTATGGTGGGAGGGTTATCAGGAGATCATATGAAAGCTTCTACATCTTCTGGCAGCATCTAGGGAATCTGACATCCCAGCGGTCCTGGTCTCCCTGGATGCCGAAAAGGCCTTGACCGTGTGTCTTGGCAATTTTTGTTTGCTCCCTGAGACAATTTGGAATTCCTGAGGAGTTCATCAAATGGATTCAAGTCCTTTATGCTCTCCCTCTACCTGAGTGTGGTGCAATGGGTACCTGTCAGATCCCTTCCCTTTGCAAAGAGGTACAAGGCAGGGCTTCCCCTTTCTCCTCTGCTTTTCAACTTCTCTTTGGAGCCCTTGATCAGGTCAATTCTCGCTTCTCCTTCCATCAAGGACATACAGATAGGGGAAGTAATATGCTTTATCGACCTATGTTGATGACCTCCTTTCACATGTTGAGGACCCTGAGATCTCTGTGCCCACTTATTCTAGAGTTGGACAGATTTTCTGTGGTCTTGTGTTACAAGCTGAACCTATCCAAGATGAGGGTGTTCCCTCTTACTGTTTCTGCCAAAATCAAGTTGTGACAGATTTGACCTGTCTTGGGAGCCCAAGGTCCTCACATATTTAGGGATCAGTGTCACCAGAGATATTCCCACAATGAGTAAAAAGAACCTTTCTAATCTGGTGCTGATGTTTCAAGCACATCTAGATCGTTGGGGAACATTGCCTCTTTCTATCTGTGGTCACATTAACTCCTTAAAATGAACATTTTACCAAGCGCTTTACCCACTGGGCATTTTGGGATTTTCTTTTCCAAAACTTGGTTCATGAGGCTGCAGAAAATGTTCAGCTCCTTTCCAGGAGAGGTAAGGCAGCCAGGAGGGTGTATTTTAAACTAACAGTTCCAAAATTGCAGAGGCGGCCTAGCATTACCTTCTCTTTTCGACTTCTGCAATGCTCAACATATCAGTAAAGAGCACTTTGGTCCAAGGATGATAAGCGTGGGGCTGGAGATAGCTATCTTCAGTTTAGCTGGATATAGAAAGGGATCTGGCACACAGGTTTGGTGGGTCACTACCGCCCTGGCCTACCTGACTCCTCCACCTTCCACTCCCTCTTAGAGCTTCCTTATAAGGTGGTCTTTAAAAGCCTTGCAACAAATGCAGAGATACCTGTCAGAGAACTTGTACTTATCCCTTCCCAACCTATCTTCAATAACTTATACTTCCTAATTGGGCATTGTCCCATTTCCCTGCATTCATTCCTAAATTAAAGACACCATTCTTGCAAATGTTCTTTCTGGAAAAGAGCTCATCCCTTTTCTACTCTCCAAACTGGTTTCAGCTAGGTGCAAGTGACATTTTAAGTACATGCAAATTAGGCATGCAATTCTCTCCTTTCTGGGTTTGAAATTTCAGGTTCGGATTCCTCAGATCGTGAGCACAGATTTTCAAGTGGCAGACCAGCCGCATGCAATTTCAAGATATATCTTGCCCTAGTGTCATCTCTGTATAGATGGGGATGGGGTTTGGGGTGGGTATTGGGAGGAGATTTATTATGAAGGTTTGTATTTCTTTATGTCTTATTATTATTTATAGTGAATTTCATTTCTGCAGCTTAAATCTTATGTACCTACACTACCTTTATGTGCTACTTGTTGTTTAAAACTCAATAAAGCATATTGAATAAAAAAAAAACACAGACTGCAAAATGTGCAACAAAGGAAAACCACAGATGCCTCCTGTAGCCAAGGGTGAAAACCTCATGGGTGTTGGGGTACAGGCTGAGAAAGGAGAGCAATGGAGTAGAGGCGGAGAGGGGCCCACATGTACTGATGGGCCAAACACAAAATGGTGGCTGTGCTCTGACCACCAAAGAAACTGCAGCCAGGCTAGGATGCAGCAAACAACAGAAACACTGGAAGCAGTGGGCCCCGCGGCTACCATAGCAGTTCGTATGGTGAAGGAGGCGAGCAGTGCATAGAATCAGCATGCACAGCCACAGGTCCACTAGCACCAAAACAGGGAGGGTGGAAGGAAGAAACCAAAGTCAAGTTGGGTAGAAGGGGACAAGATGACCATGACCAGATGGGGAGAAATGGTTTCAATGGCACAGGGGCCATAAAGGAAGGGTGGGCAAATGCTGAAGCAAAGATATCAGATGCCAAAACAGCTACCACACTAAGCCCAGGGACTGGCTCAAGGAGGAAAATGGGCAGCAAGCAAGGAGGAAGGACTGAAAACCAGAGAAAGGGGATGGTGCAGGAGGGAAGGGAGCAGCAGAAGGAATGGAATGGGAATGGGGGCAGGGAGCAAAATAAAGAAAGGGGACATTGACAGAAAGGGGGTGGGAGCAAAGGACAAACAACAGAGGAGAAAATAAAAGAACCACAAAAGCACAAGAGGTGCAGTGGTAGAGAAGGCAACAAAGGAAGCAGGTGGAAGGGAAGGAGATACAGCACACAAGCCACACAGGAGCCAGTCACTTGTGAAGGAGGAGGATTGCAATGCGCTTAAGCGGGGAACTGCCGTGGGAGGCCAGCCTTTATTAGGGATGTGGGAGGAGCTATTCCCTCATTGAACTTCAAGCTTTAGCCTCCCAAGAAAACTAGCAAACTGCAGCAAAGAATGCAGTCTAAATAGTTGCTTGAAGATAAATCCATACCATGAGAATACTGGTAATTACAATCAAATCTCTTAGCGTGGTTGAAAAACTGAAAATTTTGGCAACATGCATAAACAAAGACAGAACCATGCTAACCATGCTAGGAGATTTGGTTGTAACTGGCATTAGTGTACTAACGGTATATATATATGTTCAGATTAATATAGAGCTTGTTAGCACTGAGTTATGCAGCTACAATGAGAATTTCAGAGATTAGGGCCTTTCTGTTTTCTCTGGAGTTTTGTCTGCAAACAAAAAATGGTATCATACATAATAAACATCAGAAATAATTCACACATTTGGGAGGTCATTTGTGCATAAAAAGTTAAGAGCCTAAGACAGAGTGCTGGGAACAGGTCTGACTCAGTATCTCAAGTAACTACTTTCTGTTTCTCTCAGCAAGGTAGCTGTGAAACCATATTACTGCCATATCAGAGATGTATAGATGTTGAAGTCTGTCAGTTAACATTCTGTGATTATGTCAAGTGTTTTTTTCATTAATACATTTTATTGAGTTTCAACATATCAGCATTTTACAGCCAGACAAGAAAGAAAGAGGCTTAAACTACAGAAGATGAAACAGAAAATGTTACTACCTATTTACAAATAATTTAGATTAGATAATAAATGCTGTTACATCTTTGAAAATAGACTGTTATGGTGCTTGGCCTGGAACTACCAAATGAACTCCTATATAAGATTAAAAATAACTCATATTCTATACATTGTTTAAATAACTGTTATCCATAGCATCTATTTCATGCACCAAAGGGTGACCATATTTACTGCAGAGTGTCCAGCTTATCGGCCAGGGAGTAACAAATTCTCTCATTATTAATTAAAAGGCCATCTGATTGTATCACTCATTAAGAGAGGCACCAAAGAATTTACAGTTTTGTAGGGTAAGTCTTTTAAAGCAGGGATTACTGGAGAACCATATTTTTTGGCTTTTATTGGTTCTAGGGTGTCTGGAAAAATCCACAAAGAAAAATTAAAGGTGTGGGAGGATATTTTGACCTGTGGCTGTTTACATGTAATGCCCCAAAGTTGGACATCCCAGAAAAATTAACAATAAAAATTAGGGTTTACTGGTGCGAGGGTGCCTGCCTTAGGTATAGACTGCAGGGCAAAGGTAAAGGGCCCCTCAAGTTGATTCCCTCCTGTATAGTGTGGAAACACTCTGATTAATAAAGAAAGTGCCCTGTGCACTCAAACCTGATGGAAAAAGTAAGAATTCAGGTAGCTTCAGTAACAATGGCCTGGATGGAATGCTGTCTGAGCTGCTCATGCACAGCATTCAACTCCAGCCACACTGTGTGCTTGCAAGACATTATTGAGGCTGAAGAAGAGATAAAGATAGTGCCTGAAGGAGGAATGAAAGCAATCAGATACCAGAGGTGGGCTAAAGAGATTTAAGTAGGCAATCCAAAGACCACTGTTAAGCAAAGAGATGATGTTTTGGAAGTGGTTTTACACCAGAAGGACTTTAGCCAACACCCTTATAGTTCAGGTTAGCACATGGGGTACAGCAACACATCAGTACCCATGAACATCCGCCTATCAGAGAATGATTTAGACCTATCCCTCCAGCCATGTACCAGCAAGTAAAAGAGATGATTAAAGAAATGAAAGAAGCTGAAGTGATCAAGGAAAGCCACAGCCCATGGGCAGCGCCAATAGTCCTGGTAAAGAAGAAAGGTGGTAAGATCCGATTCTGTGTGGATCACTGCAAATTAAATGCCATCACCCATAAGGACGCTGTATCCTTTGCCTCGGATAGAAGATTCTCTCATGGCTCTCAGTCTGTGGCCATTTTCTCCACTCTGGATTTAACCAGTGGATACTGGCAAGTTCCCGTGGCACCAAATGATCAAGAGAAACAGCCTTTATTACCCCATGGGTCTTTTCAAGTTCACAATGATGCCTTTTGGACTGTGTAATGCAGGGAACTTTTAGAGACTGGTTGAACATTGTCTTGAAGCCAGAATTTCAATATCCTTTTGTTATATATGGATTATATCATTGTATATTCAAGACTCACGAAGATCATCTACTTCACTTGGATGAGGTGTTCCAAAGATTGATCTGATATGGTCTTAAAATAAAACCTCTAAATGTCATCTGTTGCAAACTAAAGTGAGTTATCTGGGACATATAGTCTCCACTGAGGAGGTACTCCAGACCCAGAGAGACTGAAGCAGTAAAGGAATGGCCTGTTCCTACTACCATTGAGAAGTCGAAAGTTCTTGTGGGATATTATCGGAGATTTATCAAACGTCTCAAATTGCTGTGCCATTACACAAACTTTTAAGATATCGGCAGAGGTGAGTCCCAAAGAATCATCTAGTTACCTGGGAACTGAGCAGCAGAAGCATTTGATCAATTAAAAAAGTACTTACTGAGGCTCCTATATTAGCATACCAGATTATGGAAACCTTTTCTGTTATATACCAATGCCAGTAAAAAGGGTTGGGCGTGATACCGCACAAGAACAGAGTAGTGTAGAAAGATTAATAGCCTATGCAAGCTGAGGGTTAGAGAGCTCTGAGTGGAATAATGCCTGCTATAGCTCTTCCAAACTTGAATTTTATCGTTAGTATGGGCTATCACAGAGAAATTCTGGCAATATTTGACTGTCATCCCTTTCACGGTTTTCACGGATAATAACCCCTAGCACACTTGAATACTACGAAGCCTCGAGCAGAGGTGGTCTCTTGACTTACCAAATTACCAATTCTCCTTAAAATATCGTTCTGGTAAAGCAAATACAAATGCTGACACCTTGTCTTGGATGCCTGGACAAGAGGAAGCAGAAGTGGATAACACCCTGCTGAAAAACATAGAGATGCTTTTCTGCAAGTACCAGTTGAGATTGTGTAAGCATGTTGTCAAGTTCTCCCGAGCCTGAAGTAGAAATTTAACCAGAGGTGGATGACATGATTGCAAATCAAAAAATCTGTGGGTGAAATTACAAAGCCAAGATCCTATCGTCCACCAAGTAAAAGATCTAGTTGCTGCAGGAAACACATGACCGAAAGAAAGAAAGAAACTGAACATAGAAGCCATGAAACTGTGGAGACACAGACCTCACCTGGCCATAGAAGATTGCGTTTAGTTAAAAAAGTAGAGATCCTACTACACATGGAGATTGACTCAGATCATAGTTCCAAAGACCAGTGCTTCTGTAGTATTACAGGCATACCGTGATAATTCAGGACATTTTGGTCACAAGAGAACCGAGGCTGTTATGAGAAGAAGGTTTTACTTGATGGGAATGCGAAACAATACAATAAAGTGATGTGAGGAATGTCCAGCCTGTAATTTAAAAGCAGAGAGAAGATTAATCGAGAGCTCCTCCATCCAGTAGTTAAGTAGCGCCATTGGAACTAGTTGCTCTTGATCATTTAAAGTTAGACCCAAGCACAAATGGACACATCTATGTCCTCACTATGGTTGATCACTTTTCTAAGTATGTGGTTGCGGCGCAGTAAAGACCTATCTGATCTAACTACTGCTGAGACCTTCTTGAGATGTTTTGTATGACCTTTGGATATCCTACAAAATCTTACAGATCAAGGAACTTCTTTTGAATCCCAACTGTTTCATGAACTTTGCACTCTGTATGGAAGCCATAAGTTGAAAACCACTTCTTACCATCCCCAAGGTAATGGACTCTGTGAAAGAATGAATCAGACTCTGCTGGAGATGCTGCTAGCTCTACCAGAGTATAAACGTCCCCTTCTGGCTAGCTTTTGCTTCCAGAGCTCACATATCTTTATAATAATACCATCCATTGCTCTACAGGTTATACACCTCATTATCTAATGTTTGGACACCACGGAAGACTTCAGATGGACTTAGTGTTAGAAGTACCACTGGAAGAAACCAAAGTAAAGAAACCAGTTACTGAATTGGGTCCAGGAACATAACCAACGGTTGCAGGAAGCTGGACAAATTGTTGGCGAACACATGGAGCAAGTATGGCAACAGCAAAAGGCAAATTACGATATCAAGGCAAGGCACCTTTACTTGTTGGAGAGAGAGTAATGTTAAAGAAGACCCAAAAATGCAGCAAATTGTCTTTGAAGTGGGAACCAGAACCATTTCATATTACTGAGATACCTTATCCCAAACTACCAGTATACAAGATCCAACAAAAATTAGGAAATGGTACCAAGATTGTTCACCAGAATCTCCAAAAGCTTGCACTTTCATAGATGCTGTTCTCACTAAAGATCAGGACAGTCCTACACCAAAAGAGAGGCAGGAGTCCATAAAAGACAGAATGTTGGAATTAGAATCGCCAACCAGTTGGTGTAAAGAACCATGGATTCACACTCAGATGTAAACTCTCATGACCATCCAAATGGTGTACCAGGGACTGATCCAGAAATGCCAGATTTCCTAGAAAGAGAGTGCATTGTTCAAGAACCTGTAGGTTTCCAACCCTGAGATCCCAAAGATAGAATGCAGGTGTCCTCCCCAGAAGGTATATCACAGAAGCTTCCTAAATTGTACCATGGTACCGATGTGAACCTATTCAAAGTAATTACCCAGACACAGTCACTTTAGTGTAATAAATTTAACAATTTACAGTAATAGTAGATGTTTTAAGAATTTAGAGAATTTAAGAGTGTTTTACCAACATAAGATTTCATAAAGTGTTAAGTAAGATATTAGAGTGTTAAGAGGTATCTTTATAAAGTGTTAAGGGAATGCATGGGGACATGTATTTTAGCGAGCCTGAATCTGTAATGCCCCAAAGTTGGGGCATCCCAGAAAATTACATTTGCATTCCACTCCAGCCACTCTAGAACCCTGGTGGGTTTAAGTTTTAAAATATTGTTCAGTTAGTCCGAGTTGCTGTCGGCCGTCTGAGCCCCCACTCTGTCCCTCGCTCTGCCTGCAGTTTTGTCTGCTACCTCCCACTGCCAGAATACCTCCTGCGTCCTGTTTGCTTCCTCCAGGCCCTTTGGTGTGTGCGGTGAGTCGGATGCAACATCGAGATTCGTGCTGTCTGCCTAAATTACTTAGAGGACTGTTTTTTTTATTATTCTTTAGTGCACAGGGTGCAGAAGAGGAGTGGCTGGCGCCACCTAGGAATCAGGTCACAAGGACCCCAAATTAATAGTCAGTGGGGAGGCAGGTCAGTGATGCCCTAGGGAGGGGCCAGCAATGCAAGGCCAGTTCAAGACCTGTTGAATATTGATGAGGGGTAGGATTAAAGGCTGCGATCTGCCAAAGTGACAGCCCAGAAGGCCTTTCAAATTAAAGGGGCCCTGCCACTTTTAGAGCTTTGAGATTTTAAAGGGCAATTCAGGCCCATTCCTGTTGGGGCACCAGGCCCAGTTTTCAAAGGGCTATTGGGCCCACAGTGTAGAGGGCACCAGGCCCATTTCAAAGGGCACCAGGCCCAGTTTAAAAGGGTGAGTAAGCCCACAGCTAGTGTAGAGCACTGGCCTGAAGTAAGTGTAGGGGCATTAGGGCCTGAGCTAAATCAGGGTTCAGGAGGCCTCAGCCTAGTGTAATAGGGCAAGCCAGCCTAGGTGGTAGTAAGGGCAGCTCCAGCCTAGTGGATTAGGGCAAGACAGCCTAGTGGTAGTAAGGGCAGCCCCAGTCTAGTGGATTAGGGCAAGCCAGCCTAGTGTGTGTGGGCAGCCCGGTCTAGGGATTAGGGCAAGACAGCCTAGTGGTAGTAAGGGCAGCCCCAGTTTAGTGGATTAGGCAATCCAGCCTAGTGGTAGTAAGGGCAGCCCCAGCCTAGTAGATTAGGACAATCCAGCCTAGTGGCAGTAAGTGAGCATATAGGCCCCATAGTAAATAAGGCATTTTAGACCTTTGGTGTTCCCGACAATTAACCTAGGGTAAGTGGTACCCTCAGTATAGAGGTTAGGGGCATCCTTAGCAAAATGTTCAGGGGCAGCCAGATCCTATTCGGGAAGGTCCTACAGTTAGGAAAAGAGGTCCATCCAAGGGTGCTCAGTTTACAAATACTGTAAAGCTACTGTAACAACTGTACTGTTCATACAACTGTTATTGCTGAAGTACTTGAAAGACTGTGAACTTGCTAAGAAGCACCAAGACAGTATTGTATATGGATTGTGGTTATTTGCCTAGTTATCTGAAATATTGCCCTAAGCTTCTGAACTGTTGCCCTAAGCATCTGAACTATTGCTCTAAGTATCTGAAATATTGCCCTAAGTATCCGAACTATTGCCCCAAGCATCCAAACTATTGCTCTAAGCATCTGAACTATTGCCCTAAGCATCTGAACTACTGCTGTAAGCATCTGAACTGTTGCCCTAAGCATTTGAACTATTGCTCCAAGTACATGAACAATTGCCCCACCTGTAATATTTACCCTAAATTTATAATTTTCCTTCGCAAATTATCAGATCATTCTGCAGTCCTCTTGGCATTGCAGGAAGGTGCATCTTTCAGCTACATTGTTACCAGTGTATGGGGACAGTCTCAGTCTTCTACCACACTGCAGTCCCATAGTGTGGTCTGTAATACTTCATACTCAGAATCAGTCTCTACCCAGAAGGGACATCTTCTCATTATTCTTCACAAGTGGGATCATCCATTAGATCATCTCCTCTGTCTGTGTCAACCCGCTGAAGTCGATTCTGTCGCCAGTCCTACAATTCATATCCCGCCATTTCTTGATTTCACAGCTCGAGGTACATTCACGAAGCACATCATGACAGCCATGCCAGTGTCATTTCATATGGTTCCTGATCCAGATGTCCCAAAGTTGGTCACCCTCCACAGAAGAGTGTGCTCATCCTGGACAACCTGGTCTGCGCCCCTGGTCGTTTGCACAGTAGTCCATGAGAGCCCAGTGCAGGATGCATCTAATGTTTCTTTATTTTTGTTCTAGTTTCTGGTGACAAGATTGCAGAATCAACCATCCTGTCTAGAGATTCTTTTGGTTCCTGGTCTTATCGGAGATCCTTCAGAGTTTAGCTGGCCCTTGGGTGCTGCAGCATCATTCCAGTCATGGTAGTCTTCGAGTGGATTCATTGCCATGCAGGTCTTGATTTCTCCTCATCCTTGGTGACCCTGGAAGTGGGTTTGGCCAAGGAACCCTTTGTTTTCAGTTCAGAATCTGACAGCCTGTAAGTGGGTTATTTCAGGAACCAGTTGCTCTGGTTCTTTCTTCCGCAGCCTGAGAGTGGGCTGCCAAGAATCATATGGTCTGTTTACCAAACCTCTCACCACCCAGTGGCCTTTACAAGGTCCCTGCTGGGAACTGTGTTAGTATCCACTGTATCGTTTGCTTCCCCTCATAGCTACCATCATAGACTGGACGAGTGTACATGAAGGCGTCAGACCTCTGGACTCCTGTAACATTTGGACCTTGGTAGAATTGTGTAGTTATAGCTAAACCAGATACTGTTATGGGTAGTGTATATCATCTGATCTTCACCTAAGCTTAGTAATAGGAATAAGAATTGTAGAATAATTATAGAATATAGTGGCAATAGGCCTAAGTATCTATTCTATTCTGGCTTGAAGTAGTTTTGGCAGTCATAGATAAAGTGTTCTGTTTTATTTACTGCCCTATTGTTTTGAGTGACTTCTCCTCCTCTTGTGACTGTGTCTCCCTACCCACTGGTACAAAATAAATGCCCTCCAGTCACTGAATCTCTAGACGACTCCTGCCTCTCCTTATCTGGGTAACAGTCATCTTATCCACAATAATTCAGCCTTGGTGTCTCACTCATCTCTTTTCACCATCTTTAGAGCAGAGTACCACAGAGCACCTCTAGACCATCACATACAGATGGACAAGATCGGCTTCCAGGATACTTGAATCATGGGGCAGACCCACATCATGTGTGTCAAATTTGCATTTGATCTATTACATCTCCAGCAATTAGCATCCTTTATATATCCCATAGCATTCAACCTCTCTGGGCAAAGGTAGTACCTGTGCAGGATTTTAAATTGAATAAACCTAGCTTGCAACTCCTTATGAGACTTGATGGCCAGGCACTATGAGGATTCACACTTTTCATCAGTTATACTAAGGTGCAGTTCTTCCTTTCACTTCTTTTGGCCTTGATGGTTAGACAAGTAGAAGACAGGTTGTCAGTCAGAATTTGTATAAAAGACTTGCTCCTTTTCTGAGTATTGCTAATCATAACAGTTGTTCCACATCTCACTTTTATGTAATGAAAAGTCAAAAGTTAATATTTTAGCATTCTAAGGGCCTCCTAACTGCAAGTGATAGTGGAAGTGGTGTGTATGGATAGCAAATCTGCTCCTAAGCTCCTGATAGGAGAGCATAACTCTGGTCTGGGTGTCTACTAAGCGGGCAAGTCTCGTGGACGCCCATCCTGGACCAATCTGCCTTAAATAGGCCTCCCCCGCCAGCCTAGGGTTATTCCATACAGGCATTGAGTCTAAGGGTATCTGCTGAGAATTTATGATGGCATTAAGTTTCTTCAACACTAACACAGAGTCTTGCAAACAGGGTTATCAGATATGTAGTCCCATTGTGGACTATACAGATGGTCAAAGAGACAGTTAGGTCTAAGTATATCCTTTTCCATTGCAAGCCATAAAGGCTGGGGTTCCCCACATGCAGAAGAATTCTCCAAAAGCCTCAGAGTATGTTTGAGTATAAAAGATAGTTGATACTGCTCCCACAATGGGCATAAAACCAATCCCCCACTCCCCACCAAGGTGCATGGTGCCCTTAGTTTAGTTAACCCCAGTCTAGGCAGTTTCCTACACAGAAAAATCATGACAACTCTGTCTAATCTTTTAAGTATTTTTTCCCCACAGAAATTGGTAAACTTTGAAATAAAGAAAAAAATATTACTGCAATGTTCATCTTTGTTGTATTATTTTTCCCCACAGTGATAGGTTAAGATTTCCCCATATAGACAGATCAAGTTCTATGTCTTTTATTAATGGTTCATAATTAAGGGTATTATGTCTTTTAAATTAGTGGAGATCTATAAGCCCAAGTAAGTAATGTTAGTTTAAAACATTTTCTGTCAAAATTCCTTCAAGATGGTTCATATTACATGTAGTGAGGTTATTATGCAGTATTTGTTTTTTCCCAGTTAATTTTAGCCCTGAAATTCCTTCAAAAGCAGTGAGGATTGCTTTCAGACTCTGGCAGGAGTAGTTCAGATTACTGAAGGTCAGCAGCAAGTTGTCTGCAAATGCAAAGATTTCTTTTCCCACTACCAAATTTGAGATCTTTATCTCCCGGATGATCAAATATTGTCCTTATAAGAGCTTAAAGGCTAAAATAAAGAGCTAGGGGAGAGGACACCTGACTCATGCCACATGCCAGTTCAATTTGTGGGGATAGCATGCCATTTGTTAGAACTTGTGTCCCTGGTTTATCATAAAGTATCCCTACCCAATTATAAAAGTTCTCCCACAACCAAACTCTGCCTAGGTCCTTGACATGTAGGTCCATTTCACTTAAATCGAACACCTTAAGTATGTTACATAATATTACAAAGGGTTCCTTTCCTTTACTGACTAACCATATTAAATTAAGAAGCATGCGAATGTCACGTGCTCCTGATCTGTTCCTAATTTATAATATCTGTTCTAAGCCCACCAATTTGGTTATGATAGTTTGTACTCTGCTAACAAGGACTTTGGTTAGAATCTTATAGTCAGTGTTTATTAATGATATTGGCCTATATCTGTTACAATTCAAGCTATTTTTGTTCTTTTAGGAATGAGAGTTAGGAACGCCTGTCATCGTGGTGGTGGGGGTGGGGGAGATTTATTTTCCCAGATTTCCAAAAGGGCAGTATCTAGATGAGGTAGAAGTGAGGGGCAAGTTTTTTATAGTATTCACCTGTAATACCATCAGCCCTGGAGTTCTACCAAGGGTAAGTCCTGTGTGGCTAGTTGGATTTCCTCAAGGGATATATCCTTACTTATCAGTTATCTCTCATTCTGTTTGAGAGTGGATAGTTTGAGCTTGTTGAAGAATTGTGTGGTTTATCAGTGGGTAGATCTCCTGCTTTGAATAGATATTTTGAAAAATTTATGAAATTAGTAATTTCTTTCTTTGTTGGTTGTGTGTGTCATGCCTGAGTTATTTTAATGCCTGTTATTATATTTTGTTGCTGGACTTTCTTCAATCTCATATCAAGGAGTCTACCGCTTTGTCCCCTTCCTACTATCACTGCTTAGTCCTAAAAGTGCATATTCCGCATTTTATGACAGCATCGTGTTGATCTCCCTTTGAGAATTGAGACCCTGTGTAGAGTATTCCCACTGGGCATCAGACACTGCTTTGACAAGTTAGATAAGTTTGTAAGTTCCCTTTCTTTTTCCACAAGCATTCTCCCTCTATCCCTCTTTCTGTTTGCTGAATAGCTTATTATTCTCCCCTGATAAATGCTTTGTAGGCTTCCATACACATACACTGGAGACTTCCCACTGTTATTAATTTCAAAATAATCCACAATCTGCTCAGTTAACCATGTCAATCCTTTTCCTTAAGCAGGTTGGCATTTAACATCCATCTGTGTGACTTCTTACTTATGCCACCTATTGCTATGTCCAAGCTAATCATTGTATGATCAGATGCAATTATATTATCTATCTTGAGTGTCTAGAACATTTGTGATCATATAATTGGGTATTAGTTGGTAGTCAATCCTGCTGTACATTAAATGACTGTTTGAGTAGAATGAGTAGCCTCTACCTGTTGGGTGAACTACCTGCCAGGAATCTGACAGCCCTATGTCTGCCAGAAGCTTTCTGAAGGAATCTCTTGAATTAGTATTAAGTTGTACCCATTTGGTAGAGGCTCTGTCTAGAATGGGGTCCAGCAACTAATTAAAATCTATAAACTAATTAAAACTATAATGAATTCATACTCAGTAAATGTGCTAAGGGCTACCACCAATGAACTGAAGAACTCATCTCGACCAGAGTTAGGGGCATATACATTACAAAGTGCTATTTTTTTGTCCATCCAGCAGTCCAGTTAAAATCTGGTATCTCCCTTCCAGATCTGTGAAATGACTGTGTTTATTAAAATTTACTCCTTTTCTTATTAAAATGGATGTACCTTGTTGTTTTGAGGAAAAACATGCATGTTTGGCTTGACCCACCCATGCTCTTTTTAATTTAAGGATCCTTCATGTGTCATATGTGTCTCCTGAATAAAAGCAATTTCAGCCCTTTTCTTACTCAAGTGACACAGAACTTTTTTCTTTTAATGAGGAACCCAAACCATTTACGTTCCAGGAAGTAATGGAATAATGAGACATCTTATTTGTAATTAGCACCTTTTTCCACTACTCTGGGTAACAGTCAACTATTATTTGTTTGAGGAGAAAAAGCTTCAGAAAGTGATGTTTAGAGCAATCAAGAACAAGGCCTGGCACTAACTATAAACTATCTAAAACTTCACTATTCCTATCTAAACAAATGTACACAGTCAGGAATTAATCTGTTCTCAAGAGCTTATGTGATGATTAGCAAAGGTGTAACTTAGATTAAAATAAGTAAAACCATACCTCACAACCTCCCAACTTGCCAATGTGTGACAAATGGCAAAAATGGCAAAATTTGTGACAAATGGCAAAATGTGGTATGCCTGACTTTTTACAGTGCAAGAGTTGCGACTGTGGTGTTTTCATGTAAACTGAATAAAACTGATTTTACCACAGTAAACATATTGTTTGTATGCTTGACATCTGGTTTGTGTTTCAAATTAAAGAAAAATGAAAATGTGTTGTGTCTGTGTGTCCTTAATTAAAATAGAGAGTGATGCAAATCCTAAAAGTCTGTTAACATTTTATTGATTTAATCTATGAATACACCTCTAAAGAATGAAAACCACCACTTATTCATTATTTGAGGGCATCATGAAACAGTCTATTGAAATACATGACATAATTATTAAATTAGTATCACCATCAACAGAAAAAAGGTGGACAAGCCATCCTTTCTTCCCAGTACTATGCCACCTGAACAAATAGTCAGGCCAGCTGAAACTATGTAACCCCAAAATACTTCATTTTAAAATGTCTTGCATAGATATTTCTTTACATTGTCTATCAGCTAGCATTTGTTTGTATTTCAACCATGGTGGAGCTCTAGCCTAAGGTACAAACCATACAATTATGGTACAGCAAACATTTTCAGTGACCTACCATCCTTCTGCTGAGCAATAATCCAAAAACCGAAAACATTCCCCACCCTCCACACCACCAGCTGTTAAGACAGGCATCATTTCTCACAGCACATGGGGTATAACAGTTTGAGTACAGTACCAGAGTGATTATTACATGGATTTAAAAAGCTTGGCTGTACTACAATTAACAACATACACACCACTGTGATCCCTCAAGTGAACACCAGCAATAGCGACTCACCCAGCTCACATCAGTTACCACCCACACCACACAACTCTGTCATTGTCGCAGCAGCTGCAGCACAAAATACATTTCTAATAAATCAATGACATTAAGTTATCATGCATAACCATATTACTGTGCTAGGCCAGCCATTACAGGAGTATCAACATAATGTGCACCAGAGCTTGAACAAGTCCTATACCTCAATAATGAAATGCACAGGAAGCACAACTGACTGGAAAGGGAATATGAACTTATATGTCTGTGCTCTTACTGTACATTATATTCATTTTGCATAGCTGGGGCAGAGAATTTCAAGGCTGAAGTGCCATGAGATTGTGTTACATTTCAAACCAAGACACCCATATTTTAGAATTGCTAACATCTCTCATTTGTTTTACAGTGCTCAGACCCAAAGAAAAATATTTAGGAACACACAGTTTAATTTGGGAAAACACACAGTTTAATTTGACAGGCTAAAATACAACTGTTACTGTAAACATTTGTGCCTTGGTTGTTTTTAGACTTGTGGTTAACCTTTAAGACAGATAGAGCCGTGAGACATACAATTTGAGTCTTAGACCCATACAGTACTCCTACGTCAGTCTTGTGTGACTTGGAGCAATCTGCAGTGCTTAACCTCCTGTCCCTTTCATTTTTTCATTTGTTTTCCCCTGAGATCGAAAGGAAGCAGTAAGGCAAAGGCCAATTCTTTTCATTTTGTTTTCCTGAGATTTAAAGGAAGCAGTAAGCATTAGCCAATTTTTAACAAAAATACCTAACTTACCTGTCTTCAGCAGCAATCAGGCTCAAGTAAGCAGCACCACTCGATGTTCCTCTTCTCTCTTCTGCCTGTCTTCTTGTTTCTTCTTCTGGTGGACTTCAAGAATCAGGGCACACAACAACTAAGCCAGAAGGACAGGTGGCAGTGGGGCGGGACCATGAACTGCGAGATAGATCGATGGATGGATCAGGCAGTCAGCCATCAGTTCTCCTGGCTACTAGCCCAGCAGCATCAAACTGGGAGTTGGGTGGACAAGAGGAGCTGGGATGGAGGACAGTCAGATGGGCCAGGCAGCACTAGTCAGCACAGCAGTAGTTTGTTTGCGGAACTACACCACGCCATGCCACCCAACAATGTCTGCTCAGTGGCGCACAGCAGTGGCTTGAATCTTGCGGCAGCGATGTGGACAGGGTAACCAGGTCTCTCCTCTCATTGTCTCGTTCTCCACTCAACTCAACTTTACTCCGTGAAGTGTGCCCCATGTTATATGGGGCACAAATGGACCTAATTGGGGTCTGTGCTGGGGCCAGAATGATATTATATTTACTGTAGCCTTGCCTTACCTTTGAACTGCACAGTGTAGGGATGATGACATTGTGGTTCAGGAAGGGGAGTTTCTGGCGATTCTCAGTGGATGATTGGCTGTGGCAGGGTGACTCGCTGAGGAGAATGAGATACTTATGCTGCAGTGTGCCAGTAGCATGAAATTCAAAGTCGAGACAAAGTAAAGATGCCAACACTGTGCTTACCATGGAAGACGCGTCTTTCCATGAAATCCCAGCCTAATGCGTGTTTGTGGTACAGGGCTTTGGAGCTCCTTAAATCTGGCACATCATGGAAAATCTGTGACAGTTGAGAGGTATGCGTAAAACACACTTACTACAGGCTATAGCGAACTATAATGCAGTTAAACACTATGAAGTCAGGAAATATGAGAAATTGACCTGGTAATGTAAACAATCAGTAAAAGTAGATTACCAAACAACAGCAGGTAAAACAAGTACACTAATATAGGCAATACCAAAAATAACAAACTAGATGGTAGCAGTAGGTTGTGAACCACTGCATGACCTTAAATCCACTGAATTATAAACAGTCCAAGGTGGACTAGGTACGATTGATGGTAAATGTGGTATGAGAGAGCCATCTGGACCACACCTGATCCAGTCAACCTGAAAAGAGAATTAAAATGCAGCATTTGGTGGATCGGAGCAGCGCACGTGAGGTTTAATGGTGTTGCTTACATCTTCAGGTTTAGATAAGTTGAGTGCAGAGCACTCCACACCTGCAGGTGGGAGAGGATGTAGGGCTCTTTTAATGAGAGTGAGGTAAAGTGAAGGAAATATAAGGGGTGGGAAAGACAATGCTGTGAACGTCAATAAGATGTGTTTGTAATTTGTTAGCATACCATCTCTGGCTAATAGGAAGCTAGATGGACCTTCACAGCACATAGGGTCCACAAAGTGATAACCTATTCAGGCTAACGTACAGGCAGAGTTCCAGCCAGACATCATCACATTTGGCCAAATAATTAGAGACCACATTATGTAGAACTGATTTCACCTGGGAGACATGCCTTAGCATGACACCAATCACTGATTGCATGAAGGAAACAGAGACATACAGTTTGGGGGTATTTTATGCGGCGGCGGGCAGAATCTTGGGGTTCTAAACAGCACACATCAGGTGTTTATACAGTAGAAAAAGAAGCAAGAGCACAAACCAGTAAATACCCATGAGGCAGCAAGTCATTTGTACCCACAGCAACCAACATGATGCTACAGCTCTTCTGTTAGGTTGCTTATAATGAATGTCAACCCAACAGCATAGAAATAAAGCAGCAGTGGTAGATGTGAATAGGGAGAGCTGCCTGATAGCTTGACCATGTAATCTCCAAGTATATGGATAGATCACTCACCCGTACAGACAAGGAACTGGAGGATTGCCATGAACCAAAAACCAGCTAGATAATCCAGAATGTCAGGGCACTGTCATTGTCAAACAGGAAGCACTATGTGTGTCTCCATATTTTGCCATCCCACCAGAAGTGCAGGAGCAGAAAGAGTAGCTTTCTGAATATATGTTCCATCATAGCAGGCTGTTGCTGGGAGACTGGAAACGCTGCAGGGTTCTTCACAGGTGTCGTCAGTGCACATGCACTTTTCTGGTTCAGGAGTCAGCCATGAGGATGCAGAATGAGGCTCTCCCTACTTCATCTGCATTTTCTTGGGCTGAGCATAGAAGAAGCTGGCCTTGGAATGTTCTTTTTTTTTTTTTTAAACAGGAGAGACACACTAAGCTGAAAGCTTGTTTACAGGTACTACCTGGGAGCACAAGGAAGTTAAGTGACTTGCCCAGAGTCACACAATATGCAAGTGGAGAGCTGTGGATTGAAACTCCATGTCTTCAGATTTGCAGCTTAGTGCCTTAAACCACTGCTCTATGCTGCCTGTTGGAAGGATGGGTTGGAGCTCTCAGCTTGCGTTGTATTGTAGGCACATCAGAGGCACAGCCATCCATTTTATAGCAGTTGAATATGAGTGTGGGGTCAAGGGTTGAAAGCTGGGCATTTCCATAGAGTGTTTGTGAGAGTTTCTTGTGTTCTGGCTGTACAATTTGTCAGGGCAGTGCAAGGGGTCTAGTGAGAGTTGCAGGGTTATGTGGCCCATGTGCCTCCTTTGAAAGATGCTAGAGGTTTGTTGAGGTAATTCTATCATGAAATGACAGACTTTCAAATGTTTCACATAATTCCAGGCCTTATTTACAGATTCACACTTGATAAATCTGCCTGCATCTTATCACTAGAGCTGCTGGATATTTAAAATGATAGAATATACCATAATGCTGTAATTGTTGTAACATCAAAAAACATGTTTCTGCTGTTAATCACTTCTGAGAAAAAGTCCTGATAGACTGAAATTTGTTTCCTCTCCTTGTAAGCATTTTTTCAACCCAGCCAGATGGAATATCTCTTCTTTTACAGTGAAGTGCAATAAATATGCCACAATTGATCCTGGTTTACCATTTTGGACAAAGAGACCTATGGGCCTCTCTATCTCTAAGTGCCAGGGCCATTGGTGATCTAACTGTTAGTGACAGGGACTCCTGCCACTCTTGAGTACTGACCTTTTCTTAAATTTGTTGCCAGAGTTCTTCTGTTTCTTAGTCTGTTCTATCCTTTACAATTTCTAGTCCATAAGGTTGGCCACCAATGGGCACCCCTCCCTTTCTTGACTATGCTATAGTGTCCTCTTTAATTTTCTTTTTCTCTCTCAGGTCCTCGTTCGGGAGGTTATTGTTGTGACCACTAGCGAATGTAAAACAGGTTGTGTTTATCGTGGTTGGATTTAGTGTGTAATAGCACTATGCCATGAAATACCTTGATGTATATACCTTATGTTTATGAAACCCGTAAATGTTGAAAATACAATGGCACTAGGTGTTTTGATAATGGTAAAAGTACTAGGTGACTATTATGGAAATTAAGTTAGTTGTGCTATTTAAAATGCATGTAAATTGCTGTAAACTGAACAAGTCTGAATGTCATGGTGATTTGAAAATATCCCATGATACTTTGCATTATGGAAGTATGTATGATGTTGTATTTCTTTGAAACTTGATTTGTTGCCAATGCCCTTTGGGGTAACCTTTTTTCAGTGTTTCTGCACTGAGGTTCTTTATTTTATCTTGTTTTTTTGTTTTCTTTTGAGCCCTCACTACCCAAGCAAACGGGCCCACATAGAGATGAAAAGTTTTCACTGAAAAGTGGTTAGATCAGAGATCAATGTCAGTAGGTGCTGGCTAAGGCCAGAGAAAGAACATTCATAGTCTGTTGCTGCAAACTGATGTACTGAAGAAGGAATATGCTATTGCTGAGCGTATTTCCTGTATTCTGAATAAACATCCACAGAGATTGTGTGTTGAACCTGAAGTTTGGTGTCTGGTCTATCTGTTATTCCACAACCTCTACAGACTTTGTGTCAGAAGTGGGATAACTTGCTGGAAGTATCTGGACTGGCTGATGAGGACATTTTCTGATGAATATTGCCCAGATATCCCAGATAGACTGATGCAGCAGGAGTTGCCAGAGTAGAAACCTGGAGAAGAAAGTCCGTGGAGTTCTGACCAGAACCATGGCCAACAGACAAACAGAAGCTGCTGCCTCGACTGGACCTGGGAGCTCAGAGGAAGGCTAAGTCTGAAGAAAATGAAGAGATGCAGGTCAAAGCAGACTGGTGGTGCGAAGACAACACCCGGAGGTGGAGACCCTGATGAGGATGATCCACTGGATGAGTGGGCAATGGCTGGAGGCAGACCGACTATGCAGGGAAGTGGGACACTGGTGCCAGGTGCTCGAGAGGTCCCTGCTGAGAGTTTGGATGAAGAATCAGAGGAGGATTTTACATGGGCTCAACTGGAGGAGGACTCCATGACTGAGCAGGATATTCCTTTGTTTCCTGTGTTCCCAGGATGTCACCTGTTGGAGGTTGGAGATGCAAGTATGGAGCTTGAATGTCAGACCCCAGGTAAGACTGTGCCTAGTGATATTGTGCTGGGGTTGAGGACTCCATGCAAGAAGAAAAGCCTATGAGGCTGAAGGGACTTTTATTTTATTGATGCAGCTAAATCTATTAACATTATTGACTTGGGTATACTGCAGGCAAAAGATGCTAATATTGCCAAAATGTTACAATATAGTAAGATCAAGGAGGTGGTACATGTGTTTTATTTTTTTTTGAAAAACCTACAAAGGAGGAGGTGGGTGGAAAATGGATTGTAACCTGTGTTGGGGTAACACCAAAAGTATTTATCCTCAGGTGTCTGTATCTGTAGCAAATGGATGAATCAAGAGACATAGTGGGTTTATATAGAGGGTTGAACTTAGGACTGGGCCCTGCTTAAAATTGACATGTCTGGTGGGGTTGGAGCAGGTAATTACTCACCCCAGAGAAAGTCTTTCTATGGTACTGGACTTTACAGCTGTCCAGATTTTTGGTTAAGATTTATGATGGACATTCCTAAAAGGAGATAATTCAGGGAAGGTACTGTTAGTCTCTGCTGAGAAATGTGTTAATGCTTCAGGGTAAAGAATGATGATATCCACTATGTTTATGATAGAATGTTTATCATTAATAGGGACCCTGAGACAGAACTTCTGAATATGGATGGGTGGAGCTCCATCCCTTCCTGGGATAGGAAGGTGGTAAGCAGTCTGCAATAACTACTTCCCTCTTAAGGTGGGGGATATGTGACAGAGTCCTGCCACTCTTGAGGACCGACCTTTTCTTAAATCTGTTGCCACAGTTCTTCTATTTCTTAGTCTATTCTATCCTTTACCATTTCTAGTCCATAAGGTTGGCCACCTATGGGTGCCCCCTTCCCTTTCTTGACTATGCTATAGTGTCCTCTTTATTTTCCTTTTTCCTTCTCAGGTCCTTGTACAGGAGGTTATTGTTGTGACCATAGCGTATATAAAATAGGTTCTGTTTATCATTATTGGATTTAGTATGCAATAGCACTATGTCATGAAATACCTTGATGTATATACCTTATGTTTATGAAACCTGT
Organism: Neoceratodus forsteri; assembly: GCA_016271365.2. Lineage (NCBI taxonomy): Eukaryota > Metazoa > Chordata > Ceratodontiformes > Ceratodontidae > Neoceratodus > Neoceratodus forsteri. Next base: position 336,773,461 of record CM028136.1, on the reverse strand, counting down.
AAATATTGAAAATACCGTGGCAGTAGGTGTTTTTGATGATGGTAAAAATACTAGGTGACTATTATAGAAATTATGTTAGTTGTGCTATGTAAAATGCATGTAAATTGCTGCAAACTGAACAAGTCTGCAATTTCATGGTGATCTACATATATCCTATGATGTTTTGCATTATGGAAGCATGTATGATGATGTATTTCTTTGAAACTTGATTTTTGCCAATGCCCTTTGGGTAACCTTTTTCAGTGTTTCTGCACTTAGGTTCTTTGTTTTTAGCTTGTTTTTTTGTGTGTGTGTTTTTGAGCCCCCACTACCCAAGCAAACAGGGTCCACATAGAGATGAAGAGTTTTCACTGAAAAGTGGTTAGATCAGAGATCAGTGTCAGTAGGTGCTGGCTAAGGCCAGAGAATGAACATTCATAGTATGTTGCTGTAAACTGATTTACTGAAGAAGGAATATGCTATTGCTGAAGCTTATTTCACGTATTCTGAATAAACATCACACAGAGATTGTGTGTTGAACTTGAAGTTTGGTGTCTGGTCCATCTGTTATCCCACAACCCTCCACACAGTTCTGGATTAAAGTTTTGTAAAATACAATCATATTTGCCCCTCCATCCCTCTGGAACCCGAAAATTCTAATATTGTTTCAACATCCTCTGTTCTCAAGGTCATCTACCTTTTCTAATAGGTATGAGATCTGTGCACTTTCTTTTGGTAAGCTGTTCAAGATAGCCAAGAAACAAGTTAGTTCAGAAATCTTACTGTTGTTGCTGTCCAGCCTAGCAGCTAGCACTTCAGTGTTGTTTGTTAGAGCCATAATGGAGGATTTGATCTCAAACTGCAGGTCTGGTATCATTTGTTTTAATTGCTCAATATCATTTTACTGGGAGGCTGTATCTTGATTGGCCAGCCATCTGCAGCCCGTGGACTGCCTCTGTGGTTCCGTGCTCCTGACAGTGGCGATCGGTATTGCGAAGGTGAATGGAAATGCTGGCACCAAAAACTTATGATAGTGTAAAGTTTACTTCTCCTTGCTTTGATTTGGGTATCAAAATGTAGCCCTGGATTTTTAAGTTCAGGATCGTCATTCCGATCAGTGATATTGCACAAACTGAGTAAATATCTCTAAAACTAGACTTATAGAGGTCCAGAGATACTCAGTCAGCCTGACATCTAACATTAGCACTGGTACTGCCCCCAAGTGCTTTTAAGGTCAAGTGAGATGGCACCACAAACTCTTCTTTGATAAAAAGCAGTGAGGACTTTGTAAATTCTAATAGAGCAGTTGTGAAATGTAGGAGCCTGAAATCAGACAGTTCAACATTTTGTAGTTTATTCTGCTATAAACTGGCATACAGCTGAATATGGACTGCACTTACAATAATTTTAAGTACAATAGGAAGGATGGATATTAGCTTATATTTGTTAAGATCATCAGTATTTCCTGATTTACTTTAAACAGTGCATCACACTTAAATGCATACCTGATAAAGTCATAGCCTGCATAACGCATAGAATTTCCAAGCCCGTTTTTCTCTATACTTCTCATATTAAATAGACCTGTTAAATGCATATAAGGATCCCTTTTAAATGCATATTTTTTCCTCAGTTTTGTTGTTCAAGTATTGACCAACTGGCCCAATTTACTAACGGTGCCTGTAGCTGCCTTACTAATTATCAATTAATTGTCTGTTAATAGGCTGCTCTATTTAAAATGAGGTGTTACTGCATTCACCTACTTCAACCTTTAAACCATCAAACCCACATCATAAAAGCACCCTCCCTCACATTGAAATCATCATAAAGAACCCAAAAGAATGTCACAGAAGCACTTATCATGAATCTCAGAAGCACCCTCTCTCACACAGGAACCAGACCAAAGAATGCCACAGCATGTCAAAATCACTATCCCAACCAAAGAAGGCTTTAAGTGCTACTGGCATTCCTTTTCCCAACCTGGCACCCTGGCAGATACTACAAGTTGCATGCACCATTAAAACAATACAAGATCTGATAAATGCATAACCCTCTTAAACATATACTTTTTGCTGGTCCCAAGGGTATGCGGTTAAGAGGGCTGCACTATAGTATGAACTGATACAAATTTGTCTATTTTACATGTTTTGGTGAATCACCAGATTTTATATAGAGATTATTGTTTAAACAATAATATAACAGTGTATACAAGGTATAATTCAATTACAAAGTGGGCATAGTATGAGGCCAAGGTCAGCTACTTTATTTCCATGAGGCAATTAGATTGCTTCTGAGGACAGTGACTCCACTATCATATTATTGCTATTATGTTTCATGTTTAAAAAAGATTTTTGTCTTTTCTATACCTCCTAACCCTTTAACTGCTGGTCACTGGTATTAATTTTAATCCCCTGCTGCTGGCGATTTTGCTGGAATTGGACCCTATTAGTACAGCCTTATATATTTTTGTATATGAGATATCCTAATGAAATGTTCTGTAAATGATGTTAGAGCCAATAGCTATAGCCAGTATTAATATTGTATTCCACTGTTAAAGGTAAGTGAACATCCTAATCTTGGATATTTAGCTTAAATAAAGCTAGTTTCGAATATGTTTTTTTTCTGTCCTATCCATTTGTCATGAGCCAGAGGCTGATAATAAAAGCTAACTGAAGGTCAGATGGAGGTTTATTTAATAGTCTGGATATTATTTAAAGAAATTAGAGATATATTTTTCTGATATTTATTTTTTCACCCATTACATCATTGTACTGTGTGTATTTTTAGGAAAAATCAGATGAATTTTGAAAATTGGTCATCACTGTAGTAGCACTGGAAATGGGAAGGGCAGAGGCAGGAAAAACAATGAAAACTATAGCAAATGTGTGTTGTAGGTGTGGACTACTGTAAGGGTGGTAAAGGCACTAAGTATGAGAATAATGTCAGTAAAATGTATTTTTACTGTCCTGAACTATACTTTGCTTATTACTCTGTAATTGAAGACAGCTCTTTGTCCAGGATTCCATAATCGTTCACAGTGTGGAATAATTTGAAACATCTTCCCACACAAAGTGGAACATTGCAGTCAGGACAGCAGTAGTGACTCTCAGATGTTCCACCACATGTCCTCTCTTATATTTAGATCCACTGGCTGTCAGGGAATGTGAGGTCTTAGCAAAGCAAAACCTACAAAGTCTGGTAAGGTTCTTCTTTTTTGGTGTGGGAGGATTTTAGCAGGACAGTGTCTGCCAGTAAGGCATACCTCTGTGTCTGCACTCGACACATATCTTACCTTGCAGTAGCATTTCAAAGGTAAGCTTCTGCAAGCTATTCTATGAGCTTTGTCACATATTGGTAGTGAGTGCCTTTACCACTCCTACACTTGTAGATCACAAACAAGCTGAACACTGAGATATGTTCTGAGTGGAAAAACATTTTTTGTAATACTTTCTTGTTTTCAGACACATGCATAGTTTTCAGCATCTGGTTACTAACAGCCACCTCTCACCCTACTATTGTACTGCATTGTGCACTTTGTGAAGTTTATTTGTCCTGCCTTGACAAATTACACTCGTTAATACTGTATTATTTTATTTTCTCTGCCTTGTCCTATTACACTTGTGGTGCCTTCATTTGCCTTCCTTCTTCAACTTACCGTTGTGCAACTTCATTATTTGCATTTGCCTGCCTCATCCTGTTACACTTCTGGTGACTACATTTGTTTTCCCTCTTCCCTTTACAGTTGTGACAACTTCATTGTTATGTTGGCTCGCTCATGCATGATCAACATATTTTAATAATAGCAGATTTGGAGGTGCGGTCACTGTTGGGTGAATGCAGGCACACCATCAGAAGGTGCGTCCCTCATTCCCCAATTAGTCAGCAACAGGCCCTGACCTCACACATCCCTACTGTGGCCACCAGAACAAAGAAAGGGTCCGCTGCAATGAGGTGAAGCTCTCATGCAGTGTGACCCTAACACGCCGCACGCCAAGGCAACCACCTGTCACAATGCTGACAGGGGGCCCACTCCGGTCAGCTTACAGAACCCCTCCATTTAAAATGTAGGCCGGGGTGCCCAATCCCACTCGTATCATGCCCCCAACAGTTTTTCTTTGCCGATGGAGCCCAATCCCCATCAGCATTTATTCCCATCCCATTGATTGTGCAGCTGGGGATCCCACTTCCTGTCAGCATAATGTCTACTCCTGCTTTTGTTGCATGCCGAGGGGTTACCAATCTCCCTTGGCTCATGTCTCTTCCCCTCAGTATGTGCTGATGGGGTGCCCAATCCCCATCAGCTACAGAATCCCCCAAAAAAAGTAGGTGGCACACTGGGAGCCCACCTCAGCATACCAAATCCACTGCAAAAAAAAAGTCCCACATTGTTTTGTTTTCTTTTAAACCCTGTGAAAAGAAAACAGTCCCTCACCATCTCCTGCCTGCCTCCCACAATCCACACCCACCATCTGTGCACCCTGCCTCCCACATACCCCCTCACCCCATACTTACTTCTGGATGATCTTCAGTGGACTGGGAACACGTCTGCATCTTCAAAGCTGACCGTGAACTGAAGAAATGCCGGTAAGCTGTATAATGGCATAAACAGGGTTTTTAACTTTGATGCGTATCTCGGGCATTTTGGAATTTTTATCAAATTTTCAACTTGGGGTTATTGGGACCCTCCTCATGAATTCTGTCACTGTCATGGCATTTTCTGTCCCTAAAGGTGATTTCATGGTCAATGCATGGAATCACCTTTGGGACTGAGTAACAAAACTACAGTGCCACTGTTCATGAAGGGGGCTCTCAAAAATCCTATGTTGCAAATTTGGTGAAAATAATCCAAAATAGTTGTTTCACCGGTACATTGTGCTGTTTCCATGCACGCTCATAACTTCGTGAATGTAATATTTTCACTCCAGATTTTCAAAATTAACATTTTTCCACCTCCTGATGAACAGTACAGCTGTCATTTTACATATCCTGGCCAAAATGTGTTTTGCATGCCCAGCACAGAATAAGCGTGGTCGCTGTGCAAAATCAGTTTTGGGGACAGTTTGAGAATGACAGTGACACTGTTCATGAGCAGGGTCTAAAATACCTATGTTGAAAATTTGGTGCAAAAGTCCATACAATGACTGCGTTACAAGCGTGTTGCGCAGTTTCCACACCTGCTTGTAACTTTGCAAATTTGCAATATTTCCATGCCAGACTTTCAACACCGGCATTTTCACACCTCCTTATAAACGGTACAGCTGTCATTTCTCACATCCTGCCCAAAATATGTTTCTCGCCTGTAGCACAAAATGGCGTGGTCGCTGTGGGAAATCAACTTTTGGGACAGATTAACAAAAGCACAGCACCACTGTTCATGAGAGGAATGCCTATGTTAAAAATGTGGCTAACAAACTCCCAAAAATAACTGGGTTACAGATGTGTGTGTTGCGCAGTTTCAATGCATGCTCACGACTTCACCAATTTTCATATTTTCACCAGATTTTCATTGTTGCCATTTTTATGCCTTCTCATGAACAATACAGTTGTCATTTTCCACATACTGCCCAAAATGTGTTTTCATCCCTGTGTCGCCAATGGTATGGCCGCTCTGCAAAACCACCTTTCAGCTAACAAACTGATTGTGCTGCTTTTCATGAGGTGGGTTCTAGAGCAGCCCATGTTGCAAATTTGGAGTGAAAATACCAACACATGCCTACTGTGTTAGGATTTCCAACTGTAGCACCCCACCCTGTACAGACTGACAGGCGCCAGGGGTGTGACTTGAGATCATCATTTGTAATGCTCACGCCATTCCACCCCACTCCCACCCTGCAACCAGTGGCAGGCATCGTGGTGTGCCTCGCACTATTCGGCCACAAAGTTCACCCTTTCTCCTATACTGCACCCACCTCAGCGTATTTCCTTATGGAATGGGGTATGTATAATGCCCAAAGACCCCAAGCACACCATGACACTTGTCAGTGTCTGCAGGGTAGGGTGAGGTACAATGGCATGAGCTTTATAGCTGTCGACCCAAACACACACCCAATGCCTATCACTCTCTACAAAGGTGGGAGGGGGCTCACGCCACTTCAGTACTTCACTGCCATTCCTATTATGCATCTCTACCTCCAACACTACCAATGCCAATGCCAGCCAGACAACATTCAGCATTGACAAATGCTTGTTTTTATTAGGACTGCTTCATCCTGTTGCCCTTGGGGTGCCTTCATTTGACCTGCCTGTACCCGTGCACTGTTGTTGAGTGCTTTTTGCTGTTTGCCCTGCCTCACACAGTTGTAGTTGTGATTCTAGTATTCTATTCAGAAAATAGACTGTGGTCTAATTCCCCAACTTCCTTGTCTGAGTCTGAAGGTAGGAGTCAGAATCATTACTTGTGTCCCCAGCTGAGTCACTGTCCATGACTATTTCATCCAGAGCATGATTCACAGTGAATCTTTTTCTGTACATGGCAGAATCAATTTCATAATGTTCACTTCTTCAATGTTCTGTTATGAATTTCCTTTCTTTATATGTGTTACTAAGCAACTGAAATACTGACACAGTCAGATACAAAGGACTAGCGGACTCCTAGTGCTTTTGTATGAGTGCCCACAACACAACACAAGTTTGTTTTGCTTATGCAATGTTGAAATATGGATTTATAAATGTTTTTGCAGATCTATTGAAGTGGTAATGATATACAGCAGCAGTCAGTGAAAATAGCTGCTATCTCCTGTGGCTCCTGGCTGAGGACTCAGAAGGAAACAGAAATATTTTTTGGTATTTGTTTTTTTTTTTTAGCACAAGGAAATGTGAAGAAAACAGTAAGGGAAAATAGATTGCTATCTCCTGTGGCTACTGACTGAGGCTCAGAAGAAAGCAGGAATCTTTTTTTGTTTTGTTTTTTCAGACAGAAATGTGAGTCAGTCAGTTTGTCAAATTATGAGAGGCTGCATATGCAGATATGCTCTTGAGTGAATTACATTTTTGGCTTGTGAGAATAAAATGTAAGCCAGTCAGGGAACTAAAAGGACTAATGACTCCTGTGGCTCCTGGCTGATGGAAACAAGTAAAACACCAGACTAGCTCCTTATTTTATACCCTGCGTGAATTTAATTTTAGCAAGTATTTCCACAAAAGGAATTGATTACATCAATCAATGAATCAAGTGCTGGTGCCACCTCATGTTTCTGATGGCCTCAGACCCCACCTGTCAGAAACCACAAAAACAGATTTTATTTGAATAGTTTCTGTATTCTGTGGTTTGTAGTAAATACAAATATATTTTTCTGCGTATTTAATTGTTTTATGCCCAGGAATTCTGTCAGTGAAACTGACAAAAGTGACTGCGTTTTATGATCTCAGCTCCGTCTCTGAGGTGCTCACTCAGAGAAGAAACAGTGCTGATTTTTTTCCACCTACACTTAACAGGGAGAAGAAGCCACTGCATGTTTGCTTTGCTGTGGAGGAGCAAAGAAAGCAGGACAGCTAGAAACACGCTTTTTGTCTCCCCAAAAGGTATGCCACCATTACCTTGTGCTGAGAGGTGTATTACTCCTCAGCAAATTTAGCGTGGTATTCTTGCTGTCTTTCCAGACCACCTTGTGTGCCCATTTTAGTACCCTTCTTTCCTGCTGCTGCATTTTCTTTCCCCACAGGTGTGGAGTCCTAACCATGGCTATGAGAGTCCACCTGCTAGAAAAGAGTGCAAGGGGGACCTCTGGGGTCTGACCACAGGAAGGAGAAAAAGAAAAATGTACTTGTGCCTGGAGTGGCTGAGAAGTGAAATCAAGGTGAATAAAAAAGGAAGTCTGGGAAGAAGCCAGACCATGATTCTTCGGAGGAGGAGGAGAAACAAGAGAAAAGGAGGCTTATTTTTAGTCTCTCCTTGTTTTGTATCATCTGACTATCCCTACTTTGAGATTTTGAGTTTGTGTTCACTACCCAGACCTCTCCTAGATTGTATTTTTGCTGCTCCTTCCCATTAACTACATACTGCTGCTTAGATTGTGGAGATATTGTCAATTTGACCTGCACAATATTTGTAATATGTGTGAAATTTGTGAATTTGTTTATAAGTAAAAGAAGATAGCTTAGACTGCTTCGCCCTTCTGATGTTTTTCATTTTTATTTATAGTTATTCAGGATCAAGGGTCTGTTAACTTTTTAAACAGTAGAAACATATAAACATAGACTTTGATGGCAGATAAGGACCACTTGGCCTACCTAGTCTGCCCATTTCCTACATACAGGATAAGCTGCAGATCTCAGTTAACCAACAGCCTATTTCTTCTTGGCCCCCACAAGAATTGCCTTATGTCTGTCCCATGTATTCTTGAATTCTCCACAGTTTTAGACCCCACAACCTCCTCAGGAAGGCTGTTCCATGCATCCAGCACCCTCTCTGTAAAAATACTTCCTCACATTGCCACTGATTTGCCCCTCTATCTTCAAATTGTGTATCCTTGTTCTTGCACATCACTTTTCTGAAAGATGCTACCCTCTTGGACTTTGTTGATTCCACTGAGGTACTTAAAAGTTTCTATCATGTCCCCCACTCCCTCCTTTCCTCAAGGGTATACATATTAAACTCCTTTAGTCTCTCCTTGTATGGCTTCTCTTGCAGACCCTGCACCATTTGAGTTGCCCTCCTCTGGACTGCCTCTACCCTGTCTATGTCCTTGCAGAGATGGGATCTCCAGAACTGGATGCAGTACTCCAGATGGGGTCTCACCAACTGTCTGTACAGAGGGATAACAACTTCCTGTTTTCTGCTGATGATGCCTCTCCCTATACATCCCAGTATACCCCCAGCCCTCCCTACTGCCTTCTCACATTGCTTGCTAACCTTAAGGTCATCTGATATGATTACCCCAGGTCCCTTTCCATTTTGTTGTTGTTACTACCTCCTGCCCCCATTGTGTAATCTTTCCCCAGGTTTCTGTTTCCCAGGTGCATTATTTTGCACTTCTTTGTATTGAATCAAGCTGCCATACTCTGAACATTCCTCCAACCTTGCCAAGTCCTTTCTCATCCTTTCCACGTCTCCTTGTGTATCAACACTGTTGCAGATCTTTGTGTCATCTGCAAAGAGGGATACTTTTCCTTTCAGTCCCTCTGCAATGTCACTTATAAAGACATTAAAAAGGACTGGACCTGGTACTGAACCCTGCGGTACCCCACTAGTAATCCCTCTTTCTTCAGAGTGGACTCCATTTACAATTACCTCTGTGTCCTATTGTCCAGCCAATGTTTTACCCAGGCTACCACCCTGGGACTCACTGCCAGGCTGGTTAATTTGACAATTAATCTTTTGTGTGGAACTGTGTCAAATGCCTTGCTAAAGTCTAGGTAGGCCATGTCCACAGCCCCTCCCTGGTCTACTACTTTGGTCACCCAGTCAAAGAAATCAATTAGATTCATCTGACATGACCTTCCCACTGTGAACCCATGCTGCCTTGGGTCCTGTGACCCACTGGCCTCTAGGTACTCAACAGTTCTTTCCTTCAGAAGTGATTATCACTTTCCATACCACAGAGGTCAAACAGACAGGTCTTTAGTTTCCTGCCTCTGTCTTGGTCCCACTTTCGTGAAGGGAATCACACCGCCTTCCTCCAGTCATCAGGTACCACCCCATCCTCCCATGATTTGTTAAAAGGGTAGTTAGTGGTTTCACTAGTTCTCCCTTAATTCTTTTTAACATTCTGGGGTGAATTCCATCAGGCCCCATTGCTTGTCCACCTTTAGTTTTAGGAGTTCTTTCAGAACCCTTTCTTCTGAGAAAGGACTGGGATCGACCCCCTATCAAGAGTGCTTCTGTTAATTAGATTAGGCACCTCCCTCCCTCCTGTTTTGTGAATACTGAGCAGAAATATTCATTCAGTATCCCTGCTTTTTCACTGTCCTCTCTGCCCACCCACCGTCCATTCTATTCAGCCTCACTCTCCCTCCCATTGTCTTTCTCGCTCCCTGATGTACCTATAAAGGTTTTCCCCCTTCTTAACCTTGTTGGCTATCTTTTCCTCAGTTTGGGCCTTTGTTATTCTGACTTCCCTCCTGCTTCCTTCTGCCTTAACTGGTACAGCTCTCTGTCCTCCTCCTTCTGTGTTTCCATATACTTCCTGAATGCTATATTTTTCTCCTGACTTTCCCCGTCCCTCTTTTGAGAACCATAGTGGCTTTTCTTTAATTTTGATTTGTTTATTTGCTTCACACAAGGGTTGCTGTCTCTGTAATGGCAGTTTTGATGTTTTCCCATTGTTGCTCCACCCTCCTTCTAGCCTGTTTGCTAGTGCTTTTCTAAGGCACTCTCCATCTTGCCAAAGTCAGCCCTCCTGAAGTCTACTAAAATTTTAAGGTTTCTCTTTTGTGGAGAACTCCTTTATATTTATTTATATTATATATACTAAGCTTTTTTAGTATGAACTTCACACCTGAGTGATGTCAGGAGATCACGTGGAGTCTGTCTACAAATTGTAGGAAAGATTCCTTTCAAATCACTCTCAGATCTCTTCCATGACTATTGCAGCTTGGTGTGATTTCTCCTGGCACCCAGTGTTCCTTTTCTTTGTTTTACTTTGGAGCCGATTAGCAACTGTTTAATAACTAAAGTTACTGTTGCAACTTTTATGAAAAGTGCTTGGTGTGCATGCTGCTTTTTACATACCTGGTGCCTTGGGATTTGGCATATGGTTAGTGTGCAGCCCTCACTAAAAGAAGAGTCTGGTGAATAAGTTTTCTTGTTTGCTACTTCCCGTTGGCATCCTAACCAGCTACCCAAACTAGGAATCAGGAGAAGTGGACCTATTTCAGGCTGCAGATGAGATTTCCTTTGATCTGCACTGTAAGAGTAAAAGGATAAAAAGGAAGATAATAACATAATAAGCTTTAAAACTTGGACTTGCTAGAGCTCTTAGTAGATTTAGTTGAATTCTGGGGTTGGAGGAGTCAGAAAGCATCAAAGTGTATCAAGTACATCGACAAAGGATTATATTCACAGCTGCAGATATTTGGGGCCTTGGTTGAAGTATTTTTTGTCTTTAAAGTATTCTTAAGTATATATATATATATATATATATATTTGGGCAGGATGTTAATAGTTATTAGTTTTCTGGATATCCCCAGCAACCAAAGGTTTTAACCTTTGGTGATACTTTAATAGACTCCTTCCTAATTACACTTTGCATTTTCTTTCTCTCTCTTTCTTTCTTTCTTTCTTTCTTTCTTTCTTTCTTTCTTTCTTTCTTCTTGTGCTGAATACCCAAGAATGGAATTTGGAAGATAGTACAACAAGTACAGAATTTAGAACTGGCTTCACAGAATCAACCGATTTAAGGAAGCTGGTGAAGTGAAAAGGGCAAAGCTACTATGTGGAGAGATCAGAATAAGATGAATATAGGCTTGAAAGATAAGAAACCACAGTTTGGATGGTGGAAGCCTTTTGGGAGTGTATATAAGCCTGGACATTAATTATTTTTTACCTATTGATATTGAATGTTATGTGTCTGTTGTTTCTTTTTAATGCTTAGATATTTACATATTAGCTCTTGAGGATTTAAGGATTGAGCTTTTGAACTGGTGTTTATTTTTATAATAGCTTAGAACAAGCATTTGTCAATGCCGAACATTCGCTTGCAGGTATTTGCATTGGCATTAGCATTATAAGGCCCCCAGTTGTATCCATGCCCTTTAGCATCCATATCCCAACAGAGTACCTGTCTGCAACTCCTCTTGCATCTGATCAACATTTCACCCTCATACTTCTAAGTGTCTGTCTTAGGAACTCTAACACCCTAGGCGTGCTCAAGGGAACAAGCCTGTGTGGAAACTGCTCAGCCTGCACTTGTAACACAGTCATTCAGTGGAATTATTTCACCAAATTTTCAACATAGGCATTTTGTCACCTCTGGTCATGAACACTGTCACTATGAATTTCTTACTGTACTAAATCTGATTTCCCACAGCCACCATGCTATTCTGCTTGAAGTGTGAAAACACATTTCAGCTAGGATGTGAAAAATGACAGCTGAACTGTTTATAAGAAGGTGTGAGAAAATGCAAATGTTGGAAATCTGGAGTGAAATATGACAAATTTAGAGAGTTGAAAATCTGGAGTGGAAATATTACAAATTCACAAACTTACAAGTGTGCATAGAAACTATACAACGCATGCTCTTAACACAGCCATTTTATGGACTTTTGGCACCAGATTTTCAACATAGGCATTTTAGGACCTCTGCTCATGAACAGTGTCACTATAACTATTTTACTCTGTAGCGAACACTGCTTTCCAACAGCGACCATGAAATTTTGTGCCAGAAGTGTGAAAACACATTTCAGACAGGATATGAAAATGACAGCTGTACTGTTCATAAGGAGGTGTGGAAATATACCTATGTTGAAAATCTGGAGTGAAAATATTACAAATTCATGAATTTATGAGTGTGTGTGGAAACTGCACAATGCACACTCATAAAACATTTTAGAATTTTTTCACCAAATTTGCAACATAGTCTTTTTAGAGCCCACCTCATGAACACCGACACTGTCGTTTCATTAATAGGTCCCAAAGGTGATTCTGCACAGTGACCATGAAATCACCTTTCAGGACTGAATAATGCCATGACAGTGACTGAATTCATAAGAAGGGTGTCAAGAACCCCATTTTGAAAATTTGGTGCCAAAAGTCGAAAAATGGCCAAGATATCCTCCTAAGTTGGAAAACCCCTATTTATGCCATTATACAGCTTACCAGCATTTCCTCTGTTAGTGGTCAGCTTTGAAGAGTGCAGACATGTTCCCGTCCACCAAAGATCATTGCGCCAGCCTTCAGAGGTAAGTATGGGGTGAGGGTCTGTGTGGGAGGTGGGTGCACAGAGGGTGGGCACAGGTTTGCAGGGGCCAAGGACTCACAGAGGGACTGTTTTCTTTGTTTTACAGGAATTAAAAAGACAAAAACAGATGCTTTTTGGCATTCTAGGGTGGGCTCTCAGCATGCCACTCCCTGTCTGTTGGAGGGAGTGGAGCAGGCAGGGATTGGGCACTCCCATCGGCCATACAGTGTGTATGTTGGGGAGTATGAGTGTGCTGGAGTGGGCTCCCAGCATGCCAATTGGTTGTTTTTTATAGGGGGCAGCGAAGGAGGTTGGGTGCCCCATCGCCCACGAGTGTGCTGGTGGGTTCATGAACTGAGGGGATTGGGCACCCTCTCAGCACACAAGGTGGAAGCCAGGGACAAAAGGAGGAGGAGAACATTAGCAGAGGGAGGAAGCGGGAATGATTGCTGAGCTGTGCATGATAGCAGTTTGGCTATTTATGCTAACTGCATACTGTACATGCTACCACCGCTAATAAGCTGGCGGACCTTTTCTTTGATGTGAAGACCAACACAGCTGAACTGCTGTCATACACAGCTCGGCATGTATTGGTCCCCTAGGATCACACCTGGTACACCGATCACTACATTGGGGAGGAGGGTCACACACCTAAAAAACTCATACTGTTGTAAGACATCCCTTGCACACGAATGTAAGCAAACATAAAATGAATAATACACAAACTAGTAATTGACTAGACTTTGTTGATGAATATTACTTTAGACCTAAGTGTACATACCAGGACATTTTTAGAGTTCATGCCCACAAACTGTTAAATTATTTTGAGCATATTACTTAAATTATTAATTTATTTAAAAATTATTTAGGGTACAATTATCTTTACAAAACTGCCAATTTGCTTATTTTCTGCACACTGATGGTCTAGGAAGTCTTTTGACCTCTTCCGTTGCCCTTCTTTGCTCTCTCTCCATAAACATCAGGACTTTATTGTGGTAGTATTCAACACATTTTGTAATATGTATACACGCAGTGGTAAAGAAATAGGTATTGCTCAGAATAAGCCCCTCTTAGTAAGAAAAAGAGGGAAAAAGGCTGTATCTATTCTCAAGAGTTTAAAATATCTTCAACTTCACGTCTACCTCAGTTGAATCAGTTAGAACTTTACCTTTGCCTCAATATATTAAGGAGGAGGTAACCCTTGATTTTAGAGATAGTCCAGAAATGATAGACAATCCTCTTCCCTCCTCCATCTTACAGGAATTGTTGGGAGATGAGGTTACTGTTTAGAATTCAGTGTGCGGTGGTTCGCTGTACTCTTTAGGGACTCTTGCCCCCCAGTTTTAGGGAGGCTGCTATATCCCCAAGTAGTAATTCTGTATGGGATGCTTGTAGCTATAGGAGTTCAAATGAATACTCCCTGTAACAAGGAACTCGTATCAAGGGAAAATAATTTATTATTTTACTACAATTAAAAGTAAAATAAAACTCCCAGGGATTTGAATTCCCAACAACCTACAATAGATACAGATGAGGCCAATGAGCAAGATGATACTTTACCAGTGGTGGCAGTGGGAAATTTGGAACAGGAACAATAAATCTCTCTTTTTCCCATGGGGTTAACTTTATTTAACCCATTGAATTTTATTGACAGTGAGCACCCTGTTTCTGCACACTCAGGGCTTCTTCTATTTTAGCTGGGTCACCAGAAAAGTTTTGAAAGATTAGATGCAGAAGTACAGAAGATCAAGTTAGCCCTTGAATTTCTATCCCAGTGTCAAGATACTCTTTCTAACTATACTATCAAAGCACTGGCCCATCAATTATGGCAAATATTGTTCTTTGGAAACTTAAAATTAAATCAAGCAATACTGAATGTAGGAAATTTATCAGCTTTGTTTTCTCAAAGATTTAATGAGATGGTACAGAAGACTGAATATATCAAAGAGAGAGACAAATCTGAGGAGAGAGTAAGAAACCTTACATTTTCCTCTGTTGCTATTCCACCAAGCCCCCAAAAAGAAAAATAATGCAGGAATAATTTAAAAAAGATGACCCAATCAAAAAATCAAACAAAAGGAAAAGAGCAAGGAAAAACAGAAAGACACCTGATAACATCATTCTGACTGAACTTCCTCAAGAAGAGGACCCTCCCTCCCTCAGACCTCCTATACCCCTCCCTCAGGCCCTCCTATATCCCCCAGACTGGTGTTGCTGAGCAGGCTTCCTGCCACATCAGCCTTGTTGTTTTAAAGTGAACGCCCTATACCATCGGGCCCAATTATGCAGTGCAATAATGGGTATCTTCGTTTTATTTGATTATAGCGTGATCTTGCACCCTCGCCGGCATTTGGTGCCACCCTCTGTCGCCCATAGCATTTGGTTGTCCTTTGCATGAGCGGGCAGGCTGCATATTGTCACTTGTTGGACTTTTAGTGTGGCTTGAGTTCATGTGTGCCCAGAGGCGGATTAGGTACAGTTTGTGTTCAGCGTTCAGTCTCTGAAGTCTGGCAATGGGACAACAGATTCTAAACTGAGCTATTTGAGCTACTGCACACAGATTATCTGTATTGTGGTAGCTTCCAGATAGTCTGCTTGGAATCTATCGGTGTCCTTGCAATACCAAGACCAGGTACAGACTAACAGGCACACAAGCTGTCTGTATCTGGTCTCCATATGCCTAGGCAGCACATGGGCTCCAAATCTGAGCTGTTTAAAAATCTTGCAGTATGACAAGTCTATGGAGACACCCCGCTGCTCCTCACTGCCACGTCATTACGGGACAACCGCTGGTGTTTGTGGGCATGACGGGAGGGTGTTGAAACCTAAAATGCTGGTGGGGAGGGTGCAGGATCAACCATATATGAATCAAAATAATATAATAATCAGTAAGTGCCATATTTAATACTTTTTTTACTTCTGCTAATCGGGCCCTGCTCACACGGAGGTGGGGCTTGATGGGACATGGACGCTTCCCTTTAAATGAAAAAGCAAATTTCAAATTTAAGGTTCCAGGTAAGATAGGCAACCCTGCAGGAACCCTGATCTCAAAAGAGGTACCTTCTCCCCAAAACTGATCAGGCTCAAGAGGTTTGTCTGGAAGTCCAATGGTAAAATGTTCAAGAAAAATATACCACATTTAATAAACCAGACTATTGTTACAGGTGAAGAAGTGGTTTTTAAATTAGAAAACATTTTCATTAAATCTTATGAACACAAGAAACATTACAAGAGTTAATAAAATATCTCATTATAGCAGAATTGGAACTCCTCTGGTAGCTAAGTTTGTCTTATATGTCTTCCGAGATAATAAGACGCCTTCTAATTCCATATATTTGCTGTTGCCTAATATGGAGATGGGAAAACAAATCTGGGTAAAACAACAAAGGCTAAATATTCTTGGAATTTTTATTTCTCCGTTACATGGGCAACAATATGGAAATATACATATAATAACAAAATTAAGATATATGTTTTTCAGCAGAAATTATCTGTGATAGCCTTGCGATTGTTAAATTGGAATTTTGATGTACAAAAGTTACTGAAGGTTCTGTCTATTTTTAAATTAAAGAGATTGAGGGGAAAACACAACTACACTGACATCCTGGACTGGTCTGGTCTGGTGGAGGACAATGGCCCTGAGGACACATTATGACTATCAGGGGCAAATTCCCTTAAAAGGCAGAATTTCTGTGTAGGAGATTGCTACAGCAAGAAACAGAGCAGCCTAGCTCTTCCACACAGTGGACAGGCTATTACATCTTGCCAGTCTGTGTGTGGGAGGGGTAGGTTCGAGTACAAGGTGTGAGGAGCTGGCTCTGTTTTCGATGACAAGGTGTCCTCCATCAGGGCTGAGGTCTTGTCAAATGTCTCTCAAAAGGGCTCCAGGGTCCAGCTTGAGTTGAGATGGAGCACCTCCGTGTGAGATAAGTTTGAACTGACTGGGTTTGGGGCAGTGGTATAGATAATCTCTAAGCTGCAGCCAACCCATTGTGATTTAGATCCAGGTCCAGCTTGCCTTTGGTGGAATGTCTGGACCGGATTAGTCCTGTGATTGCTGGGGTAGTCTGGAGTTCATTAGGAATGGGATTTTTCCTTTAGCCTTGAAAGAGGCTTTGGTTAGACCCCTGTTGAAAAATACATCTTTGGACCCGGACTGCCTCAGCAATTACAGACCTGTTTTGAACCTCCCATTTTTAGGGAAGGTTGTAGAAAAGGTGGTGGCCATTCAGCTGCAGAGACATCTTGCTGCTTCCTCTGCCTATGAGCCTTTTCAATCTGGGTTAAAAGAGGGTATAGTACAGAGATGGCCCTTTATAGGTGCTTAATGACTTCCTGATGGTGAGGGATAGTAGGGACCTTTACCATCTTGGTCCTCCTAGACCTCTCTGTGGCGTTGACACTGTGGATAATGAGGTGCTACTTGACCTACTGCGTTTGGTGTGGCCTGTCTGGAAATGTCATTGACTGGTTTAGGTCATACCTGACAGAGTACAGAGGGTGACCATAGGAATTTTCTCATCAAACCCAAAGCCTCTGTGCTGTGGTGTTCCACAGGGGTCAGTTTTTTGTCGCCTCTGTTGTTCCACGGTGTATATGCTGCCACTGGGGGACATTATCAGGCAGTGCGGGCTGTGTTTTCATTGCTATGCAGATGATACACAGCTGTATCTGTCCTGTGCCCCCATAGCCAGGTGTCAGACTCAGTATTTAACAGCTGCCTTGAGGAACCAGCAGATATGAATGTCTCACAATTGGATTAAACTAAACCCAGACAATCCTGAGGTACTGGTGGTGGAGCGGGGTCTCTTGGTGGAGGGGGTATGACATTACCCCCTGAACTTGTGTTGGGGTGTGCCTTTAGTCCTCTAGGCAGTTGAAGAATGTGGAGTAATCCTGGATGGTGGTCTGACACTTGAGGCACAGGTGTCAGCCATGGTGAGATCCAGGTTTTAACATCTCAGGAATATTTCCCAAATTCAAGCCCTGATCTGGCTGGATGACCTGCCCACACTGGTACATGCTTCCGTCACTTCCATGTTGGACACTGTAATGCCCTGTACCTAGGGATATCTGGAGGCAACCTCCACAGATTGCAGCTGGCAGAATGTGGCAGCCAGATTATTGTTGTGGTGAAAAGATGTGAACATATCACCCCAGTGCCCTGTGAACTGCACTGGCTGCCAGTTCGGTGGAGGGTTGTCTTGAAGATAGGGCTGTCAACCTATAGGTCCCTGCACAAGAGGGGCCCAGTTTATCTGCAAGAGCTCCTTGTGCCATACTGCCTGGCCCGGCTCTCATTCTGCTGGGGTGTTCTCCTTGAATTCCAGGGTTAGGCTGCGACATTCTGGTGATCGAGCATTTGCAGCTGCTGCATATCCTGTGGAACTCCTTGCATGGTCATTTCTTAGGAAGGCTTCACTGTAGAAGCTTTTTAAGAAGGCCTCAAATCATACTTATTTAATCAGGCTTTTAACTGAAGGGTTTCAATATAATAATATATTCTGTGATGCTTAGTTAAGCTGTTGTTTTCTAGCGTATTTTGTATAGTGTGGTAGCTAGTTTTAGATCTGTATTATTGTAGTGTTTATGTTATATGTGTTATATTGTGCAGCACTCAGAGTCTTTGGAGATCGCGTTATATAAAATAAAATATCTATCTATCTATCTAGCTATCTATATATCTATCTAATTATCTATTATCTATCTATCTATCTATCTATCTATCTATCTATCTATCTATCTATCTAAAATATCTATGCTTTGTTCAGATATTATTGGCTACCATACTCCAAATAGAAACTGGCCCAGATGATTTGGAATCATCACAAACTCACATTGTGGGGATAATGAGACATAAATAAATATTACAGTAAAGATCACCAAACTATATGAATACCTACTTTACACACTGGAGGCTGGAATGGGGCCAACATCTTTCTGGTGTCCTTTTCTGATTCTAAAGTAGATCAGGGGACTTGATAATCCCTGGATCTCTTTTAGCCTTCTGGCTCAAATGAAAGATCGTGACCACCTCTGGCATAGGGCTAGAACCTCTGGCAGTCAACCTGACATACATGCATATAAGATGGCCAGGAATGCATGTACTAAGGCTATCCATGAGCACAAAGCACCTTACTATAAGGACATCCTTGCCAAGACTGGGGCTGAAGGGAAAAATTCTGGAAAACCTCTCGGAAATCACTGGGAAAGCATCCAAACAAGCTCCAACTATGTTAAATGTTGATGGGTCTATCACCCATGACCCCGTAATTGCCAACACATTTAATTCATCCTTCATAGACCTTAGCCAAACTCTGCCCCAAATTCCTTGAACCACCCAGCACAGCTCCTGCATCCACCAAATCAGAAGAGACCTCTACCCACCCATGTTTCTACTTCAAAGCTATCTCAGAAAGTGAGACCAAGACCTACCTACATAAAGTTCTAGGAGGTACTAGGAAAAGCAGTGCTCCTCAACCTAAAACTTCTTACCCTAACTCTAGATGAAGTCCTGTCCCCTCACCAAGCTTCTCAATCGCTATCTCATACTTTCACAATTCCCCAGATTTGAAATCTGCTCTGGTTACACCAGTTTTTAAGAGTGGGGACAGATTACTACCTGGTAATTATAGGCCAATCTCTATTCTTCCCCAGCTGTGCAAAGCACTTGAAAGGATTGTTGCTGACCAGTTTGTGGAGTACCTGGAAAATATAACATACAATGTGTCCAACAACATGGTTTTCAGAAAGGCACAGCACATCTGCAGCACTACTGGAATTCATAGGTTTCATTTGCCATGCTCTAGATCAGGGACAACTTATTGGTGCAACCTTTATTGACCTGCCTAAAGCATTTGACATGGCCAGTCACCATTTGCTGATACATCAACTTGCTGGGCTTGGTATATCTTCAGAAGCCCTAAAGTGGTTCAACAGCTATCTAGCAAACCGTACACAGCAGGTGAGAATAGTGTCTGCCCTTTCTGCTAAACTGCCTGTCTGCTCTGGGGTTCCTCTAGGATTGATACTGGGACCCCTTCTATTTAGCACCTTCGTCAATAATCTTCCGCATCCTATTCTGAACCAGTACTCCTCTCACGCAGATGAAGTGGTCATTTTCTCAAAGACTGCTGACCTACCTTCCTTCAGGCCCAACTTCAGAAAAGTTTTCTGAAGCTGAGTCCTGGTTCATCTCTCATAAGTTGGTGCTTAACTGCAAAAACTAAGGTCATGCTCTTCCATGGTACCCACAGCAAGCACAAAACCAAACAACTGGTGATTAAAAACAGTGCGGTGTTATCCTTGATCAGACTCAATCTTTAAATACCTAGGAGTTACTCTGGATTGTACGCTGCCCTACTCCAACCATGTTGAGAATGTTGCCAAGGTGGTTAACATTTGCCTATGCCTTCTACACGGGCATAAACACTGCTACTCGAAGCCCTCAGATTGGCTATCCAAAGTTCAATTGTGTCTATTATTGACTATGGTTTGGTCATTTATGGTTCTGCCACAGGCACAACCCTGCATCAGCTCACCACAGCTCTGAATAAGGCATGCCATCCACTAACTGGTGCAGTGTATCGTACTCACACTTGTGACCTTTACGAACAAGCAAACTGGCTTCAACTCTAGGCTCCCATTGAGATCAAGCCTGCCTTCTGGCTAAGAAGGCAGGTTTTGGTCTCCTATCACTAGGTTTCCTTCAGCTTTTAAGTCTTTTCTGGGGCACTTGGAGCACATGAAGTTCTGTAGAGCCAAACCTTTACTGTTCCTCGCTGTCAACCTTGCTCCTACAGCAATCCATTGCAGTTAGTGCCGCTAATTTATTTAATTCCTTCCTCCTGAGATTGTGATGACTGCAACCATGGTACCATTTAAGCGGAAGCTGTATCAATTCATAATCTCTGCAGGACAGCTAAATGCACTGGGCCTCCCTCTTTTACCATTTACCCTTTATAGCCTCTATGCTGCTGCTGTGCTATTCCACTCACAGCACTTCCTCCCTTATCCCTTTCCCATGCCTGTCTTCTTTTCATCCTACCTCATCCCTCTTCCATTACCCTCCACCCCACCCCTCCTCTGTTTCTCACCTTGTTCTCTCCCTCTACCTCCCACCCGTGGGTCTTTCCTGCTCAAGCTTCATTGTGAATCTCCCTCCTTGATCTTTTTGCTCCTTCCACACCCCAATTCACTCCCTGTACTTTCTCTCCTTGTAAGCCCTTTCACCCTCTTCAGACAAGGCCACTGGCTGCACTTGATGCAATATTTATCTTGCCATATTGTTCTTTTGTTTATGTAATTACCTTCCTCATGTTGTACTACTTACTGAAACCATTGTTATTTGCTATTCTTGTGGCTTCAAGTTTCAAGTTCAAGTTTATTGCAGGAAAGACTCATTGAACAAGCTCATTCACAAGGAGGTCCTGAGGCACATACACATACAGTTCACAATTACATAGACAGGAGATATAAAATGTAGAACAACAAAGAAAAATATATAATACAAGAGGTATACACAATAGAAGTTCTTATGCTATATATGCAGTACATTCCAGCTTTAACCTTGCCCTGAATTATGCAACACATTTTAGCTTAATAAGTAGAGTTGGTACCTAGGAAGTTGACTTGCGTTGGGGGCTAGTAGCACCTACATATGTTTTTTAATTTAGAGATAGCTACTGTTTTGTAGGAGTTAACTGATACGATGCTGGTTAGCTTCAGCATGGCTTGTAGTTGGTTCCAAATGTTTGGGAGGGCATATGAGACAGCTCTTTGGCCAGCTGTGGTAATGTGTCCTGGGAACATCTAGTAGGATAAGGTCAGATTTCCTTAGGGAGTAGGCACATGTGAGATGTGTTGAGAGATGTTAAATAGACAGGCAGTTTGTGGAGTAGTAATTTGAGGGTCCAAATGCCAGCATGCAGGAGGCATCTGGTGGCAAGAGAGGTCCACCCAACTGCTGCATAAAGATCACAGTGGTGGGTCCTGTACGCAGAGTTAGTAATGAAGCAAAGAGCATGGTGATAGAGTATGTCCAGTTTAGATAGGCTCAAGATTGGGGAGGAGTTAAAGATAATGTCTCCGTAGTCAAGCACGGGAAGGAATGTTGCTTGGACAAGTCTTTTGTGGGTCACGAGAGAAAAGAGGGTCCTATTTCTAAAGAAGAAACCCAAGCGTGCTTTAAGCCTCTTTGATAGATCCTCGATGTGGTTGTTAAAGGAAAGCTTGTTGTCTATCCACATACCTAGATATTTAAATTTAGGTTGTGACTTCAAGGGTTCACTTAGGGAGGTACCTATGAAGTTTTAGGTTGGGTAGGGGGGCACCGGACAAGGCAAGTCTTGAAAAATCATTATCTTGTTTTTTTTGTCATTTAAGAGAAGCTTGGCATTGATAAGGTTGTTTCTAACTGGATAAAGTCAGCTTGGAGTGCTTCCCTGACTTCAGTTAAGGATGAGCCTGATGCGATAAAACCGTATCATCCGCAAAGAAATGTATGCTAGAGTTCTTTATGGGAGTCAAGGTTGTTGATGTACAGGGAAAATGGATTGTTCCTAGGATGGAGCCTTGAGGACTTCTCTGGCAATTGGAAGGGGCAGATAGTAGGCCATCAGCTTTGACTTTTGTATCCTTCCTGTGAGATAACTGTTAAACCACTGTAAGGTAGTGGAGTGGCACCTGTGTAGGCAAGACAGGTGATTAGGAGGTGATGGTCTACAGTGTCAAGGCCTTACTGAGGTCTAGAAAGATTGCACCAGTAACCTTCTTGGTGTCCATAGCATGGATCCAGTCATTAGAGACTTTAGCCAAGGCTGAAATGGTACTGTGCTTCGACCTGAAGCCAGATTGAGCCGGTTTAGAAGTGAGTGCGTCGAGGTGATTTTTTAGTTGGTTGTATATGAGTTTTTCCAGCACTTTGAGAGAACAGGCAAGATAGAGATAGGACGGTAGTTGTTTAAGTCACAAGGATCTCCTGATTTGAAGAGAGGAAGAATATGGGCAGATTTCCAGCAGGATGGAACAGTGGCTGTGGTAATAGAGAGGTTGAAGATATGAAGGATGGGAGCTGTGAGCTGGGCATAGCCTAACCGCAAGAAAAATGATTCAAGACCATCATCCCTTACTTTTCTTGGTGTCAAGGATAAGAATTATGTCTTCGACTTCTTTGTAGCTAAACAGGCACTACTGGAAGGGATGAGGTGGAGTAGCATGTATGTGTATCTGGGCTAGAGATGCTATTCACCTGGCTAGCATATGGGAGGAATTGAATGCCAACCTGGCAGTGGCAAAGTGAAGGTTAAGTTCTTCGAGGATTTGCAGTTTATTTTCAACCATCCTGTCCTTGGCCAGAATCTTGTGGGAAGGAGGAAGCAGCAGGATGGCCTTCAATGGATCTCAGGGTCTTCCAGATTTTTGGGAGTTCCCTTTGGCCTGCTCCAGAGTGGAGATGTAGAAGTTTGCTTTAGTAGCATGTACACTTTAACACAGGCATTTCTGGCAATTCTAAATGCCTGCCAGTCTGGGGGTCCTTTGTGTGCCTGACCCTAGCCCATAGCTTGTCTCTATTGGTAAGTGCAGATTTGAGCTCTTGGGTGAACCACAGATGCAAGATTTTCTGCACCCTCATTTTAATAAGAGGAGCATGCTTGTTAATTAGGGTGGTGAGGTTGTCATTTAGGACAGAGATGGCGGCATCAGCAGATTTAGCAAGATATAGGTCTTGACCCTGATCGTAGCTAGATCGGTTAGGAAGTTTACTGAGTTGAATTTACGGAATGAGCATTTGATTCTGAATTTAGGGTGCTGCTGGGTTTTAGATTGGAATCTTGTACATACAACGATACTGTGGTCGCTCATGTTGTTATGGAAAACTGCAGAATGTGAGATTTTATGGGGATGTGAAGTTAAGATGACACCTAAGAGTGAGCTGTTGGCAGAGTTAGAAGCATTGATTCTAATGGGTTCAGTTACTATCTGTGTAAGACCCAGCTTATCATAGATGGCTTTTAGGGAGTGGGATTTAGCAGTGAGCCAATCCATATTGAAGTACCCTAAGATTATTGTTTCCGTGTTAGCAGCCAAAGTTATAGATTTCAATACGTTAAGAATTTATCTGCCTCCTGATGGGGGTCTATAGCCATCCAATGATTGTGATGCACTCTGAGGATGGAAGGTGAAGTTTAAGTGAATCAGTCTCATATTCTTTGGGCTTAGTTTTTCAGGAAATGCTGCTAACATCAAATTTTGATTTGGTATATACAACCCCCGAATCCTTATCAGCCTAAAGAGCTTGAAGCCCAGTATAGTAATTTGTGGCTCAGTGCTGGTCTTTTAGCCATGACTTGGTAATTATAATCAGATCTGGGTCAGTGGGCTGCCCAAACTTGAAGATGATCAAGTATTTTGAGCATGCTTAGAATATTGACCATCATCAGTTTCATCCCAGGAGCAGCTGCAAACTCTGATGGAGAAGTGATTTGAGTTGGGAAACCTGGATTTAGCTTGACATTGCCTGAACAGAAAAGGAGAATTAGAAACATTTTCTTGAGGGCATTTATAAGGTAGAAGTGGGCTATTTTCGTATGGGTTCTTGTTGGGTGTTCAGTCATTGAGGTACGCCTAGCCAGGGCATAGGAGATGCTGACATGACCGCTCAAGGCTAGCAGGGGAAGTGCACAGAAAGACATCGGTGAAGAGAGGAGGGCCAGAGGAGAGGGATGAGAATTAAAATGAAAACCAAACAGATTAAGAGGGAAGCAATATGAAGATGCAGCAGGAACTATGATTGTAGGTTCCCAGGCTGGGATGACTTCTGACTTAGCATGGATCAGTGCTTTATGAGTCATAATTTTGCCAGGATTAGAAGTAGAATGATAATGCAGGCCATATTGCCCATGACTGAGTACAGTGATTTGTGTAGAAAGACCAAGAATCCTCTAGTGGCAGGTCTGTATAACCTGCTGATGGAAAACTAGCCACTTGAAAAAAAAAAACTTCTATTACACAGTTGAAATGTGCCTAGTTCTATCGAAAATCTATTTGTAAAAGTGCCAGGTGGCTGAAGCAGGGGAAAAGTCCTGACCAATCAGAGTGGATTTGCTGGAAGCGCCGTGTTCTGATTGTCTGCGCTGTCCCATACCTTCCAAGGAGCTGCAGGCGGGTGTCCTGGTCTCGGTCGGTGGCTGGCTGGGTGCTGGCTGACCGTGGTGGAGCTGAAGCAGCCCTGTTCAAGGGCAGGCAGCTGGAGATAAGAAAAAGAGCAGGTCTTAAATAGCATAGAGGTTAGGATGGGTTAGATTTGAGCAGTTTAGTAAGACAAAAGGTAGTTAGACTTTTCAGTGCCAAGGCAGAGTGCTTGGATGGGGGATGCAGGAGGAGCACTGAGACAGAAGAGGTGTAAGCACTTTAAAACACTAGTAGAAATTACAATCCAGCTAATACAGTTGAAAACTTCTATTACACAGTTGAAATGTGCTTAGTTCTATCAAAATCTATTTATAAAAGTGCCAGGTGGCTGAAGCAGGGAAAGTTCTGGCCAATCAGAGCAGGTTTTCTGGAAGTGCCCATGTTCTGATTGGCTGCGCTGTCCCGTACTTTCCAAGGAGCTGCAGGCTGGCATCCTGGTCTCAGTCGGTGGCTGGCTGGGTGCCGGCTCACTGTGGGGAGCTGAAGCAGCCCTGTTCAAGGGCAGGCAGCTTCCAAGGAGCTGCAGGCGGCATCCTGGTCTCAGTCGGTGGCTGGCTGGGTGCCGGCTGACCGTGGGGGAGCTGAAGCAGCCCGTTCAAGGCAGGCAGCTTCCAAGGAGCTGCAGGTGGGCATGGAACCTCTGAAAAAAGCCCTTGGCTCAAGGTCTTTCTGATTTGTTAAATAGATATAACAAATAAATAAATAAAATATCACACCCCATTGACATGAAAAATTTGGATAGCTCATGACTATTGTGTAAGTCTAATTCAACCTTGTCCATCTGCATGGATGTTCCAGCTGAAACAATGGATGCTAATCTGCTTTCATGAAATATTGCTGGATTTGGTAGCAAGATGGCAGATACTAATTGGGTTAATTTTGTACAAAAATTTGATATATTTGTTATTTCAAGAGACCTGTGAAATTGAACAATTATCTATTAATGGTTATGATGCACATTGTATCTGTGCTGCAAAAGGATAATCAAAATGGCAGACCAAAAAGGTGATTTAGCAACTCTTGTTAGAAAAGGAGTGGCATTCAACTACATGATTTTATTGCAGCAACCAAGGAATAAGCATTGAGTATTATACAGAGTGATAACAGTTTTTCCTTATTGCTAATGTTTATGTTCCTCTACATTATCACCCAACTCTGTCATATGATTTTGGACTAAATTAACTGATGAAGTTGACACTTTGCTACTTAAGCACCAGCTAGATATGGTTTTAATTGCAGGATTTTAATTCCGCATAGCAAATTTTGATAATTGTGCAATAAATCTTATCTGTATCTGGGGATCTTTCTGTAAGAAATTCCTCAGATAAAGTATTTAATAAAGCAGGCAAACAGCATATCAAGTTTATTACTGATAACCTTTGATTCTTCATAGCAAAGTGGAGGGAGACTGGAGGGCCCCTGTACCTTCTTCTCTGCCTCTGGTCATAGTGCTATAGGTAATATATTGATCTCCTGAAAGTCATGAGTATTTCAAAAATATTTGTACAATATATGAGGCCTGAAAGTGATTCAACAGTGCTTTTATTAACAGTGAAAATTCCAATGAAGGAACATCTCCCATCGATAAGAATAACCACTTGAGACCTTTGGCTTACATAGGCTGATCTAAACTAGCTCTTACTTTAAAAATAAGGAAGGAGCTGGTGAGGTCATTTACTTAACCCCTATGACTCATTCATTTTCAATTGCTGAAGGACCAATTTTGGCTAAGCATTTAAATGAAAAATTGGAACCTTGTTTACAGTGTATCAGCAAAATGATTTATTCTATTGCTGGAAAAAATTGTTCCTCTACTTGGTTTGTTATGTAACGAATATAGAAAAACATAAACTAGGAAGGTTAGTGAGGTCTGTTAAAAACATCTAAGGCTAATTTTGCATTACTGAACTCAGCAAAAAATCTTATAAAAGTTTTGTCACAAAAAAATTGGAATTCATGCAATGATGATGGCAGCAGATGCACCAAATAATAAAAGCCAAGGATCCAGATTCTAGTAAAGTTATGCCATGTGTAACATCACTTGCACCAAGTAGAATGGTGAGTAGCAACTTACGCCAGCAGTTGCGACTTGCACTATTCTACAAAATGTCCTGCGACATGTTGCAGGCCACTTGCGCTGAACAGCTGTTACGCTGGCAGTTGCATCATAAACCCCCGCGACATGGTGCTAGGGGTTTATGGCAGCTGTTGCACCCCATTCCAGAAGGGCAGCAACAAAGACCCCAATTTGGATTCTACAAGAACCCCAAGGAGAATCGGCATCATAAGTTACACCTGCATTTAGCTGGTGTAACTTACACACCTCCTCCGAGGGCTCGAGAACCCTATCCATGTGCCCCCCATGCCTTGACCACCGCTGTTGTTGTCCCAATGGGCACCGCACAAACAGTCCTGGACTCGGGGCCATGATCCTGCCCCATCCCCCTACTGCAGCCCCCCAAACGGTAAGTGCCCATGTTCATTTTACCAACTGGCCCTGAAACATCCTCTCAGTGCCCTGCAGCTGGCCCACATCAACTGTCCCTGAAACACCCATAGAAATGCCTCACAGGGTGGCGCAGTCAACCACCACCTGTGCCCCACCCAGTCACACTGCAAATGCAGCAGTCCTGACATGCCCTTGTAGTCTAGTGGCCCCCACCCCCACCCAGCCTTGCCAGCCCACACAGCACCCCATCCCCAGCTGGTGACTGGTGCAGCCCCTCTCACCACCAGCCCAGCCACCTACTGAGTTCAGTATGGCGTGTACTGTAAAGCCGCACTCAGAAATTAATTTCTGAGCATGTCTTTTCTGCACACACTCATACTGAACTCAGTCAGTGGCTGGCCATGGTGGTGAGAGGTGAGCTGTGCCACCACCAGCTGGGGATGGGTGGGGGTGCTGGGTAGGCTAGCATGGCTGGGTGGGGAGGCCACTAGACTACCAGGGCATGCTAGGTAATTGCCACATTTGCAGGGCAACTCGGGGTGGGGCATGGGTAGGGGTTGACTGTGCTGCCCAGTGGGGCATTCCATGGTGTTTCAAGGGCCAGCTGGTGGGCCAGCTCAGTGGGCACTGTGAGGATGTTTTGGGGCCAGTTGGTGGCCAGCCCCGTGGTACTGAGAAAATGTTTTGGGGCTGAGTTGATGTGGTCAGCCCTGTGGGCACTGGAAAGGATGTCTCAGGGCCAGTTGGTGTGGCCAACCCTGTGGGGCAATTGCTGGATGCTTGAGAGGCAGGGGTGTAGGCAGCCCTGCGGGTGACTGTTGTGGCTTGCTGGGCGGGGGTGCACTTGCGACCTGCGGCTGTGGGTTCCGACATGCTGGCCAGGTAAGCCCTCTGTGTGGCATACCTAGCCGCATGTCGCAAGTCACAGAACTTAGCTACGGAGACTCTGCCCTTCTAGAATAGGGTGCAGGATCAATGTCACAGTTGCAGGTGGCATAAGCTGCATTCAGCTGCAACTTGTGCCACCCTTCTAGAATCGGGCCCAAAGACTCCAAGTCATTTTGGCTTATGGTCTCTAAAGGGTTAATATGTCCTCCCTTCTCTTGCTGTTTATATTTCAAAGGATTCTTGGGTAATTTTCTTTAAAAACTGTTTACCACTAATACCTCCACAACAGCTTGTAGTATTCCAGACTGGATGCTTACCAGTCTTTTATTTTACCTTTGGTGAAACTGAACAGGCAATATTACAACTGGCCAACAATAAAGCTCGGGTCCTGATACCATACCTGAAGAAATTTATACAGATCACATGAACTATTGGATGCCTTTCCTAGCTAATTTTTTCAATGTTTGCTTAGCACAAAAATTACTCCACAGTCTTGGACCAAAACATAACCGTGCCACTTCACAAGAAAGGATCATATTATATTCCATCAAATTATTGTCCTATTAGTTTAATCAATATCAGTTGTAAAATTTTCTCTTGAATTCTTTTGGACAAACTTCAATGCTGGATAGATAAATTTAGTCCACTCTCTAACTTCCAAGCAGGATTCTGATATGTTTTTCTACCATTGACAATATTTTTCTGGTAGCCCATTTGCTTGAAAAGTATTGTTTATTTAGGAAGATGAAACTTTATGCTTTGTTTATTGTCTTCACATCCACATTTGATTTGGTGGTTAGAGAGATCCTTTGGGACACTTTACAAGCTTGAGATGTACCTTAAATCTAACAACTCCATTTTCTTACTGCATTTTAACACTCAAACTGCAGTAAGATACGATAATAACAGAAGTTTGTCTGAATATTTTGTTACTAACAAGGAGTCAAGGATGTCTTCTGGCCCTCTGTTGTTCAGCATTTATACTGATTCACTATTATGTTTTGATACTACTTTGCCATTAGATTCCCAAAAATTAATAATACTCATATTCATTGATTGGCCTATGCTGATGATTTGATTCTTTTTCTCTCGCCAGTGGGACTTCAACAGAAAATCAGTCATATTCAAACCAAACCAATGGAGGCAGTACAGCACAGTGGTTTATGGCTCTGAGCTGCAAATCTGGAGACCTAGGTTTGAATCCCACAGCCCCACCTGCATACTGTGTGACCCTGAGCAAGCCACTTAACTTCCCTGTGCTCCCAGGTCACACCTGTAAACAAACTTTCAGCTTAGTGTTCCACTCCTGGTTAAATAATTGGAAAAAAATGTGAAAAGCTTAATTGAAAGATTACTTTAAAAAACTAAAGTAATGATTTTTGCTTTCCAGTCACCTCTAATTTCTATTTAGGTACCAATTGTATAAATATTGTACCTTCCTATGTTTATCTGGGAATCAAGCTCACATCTAATGGTTATTATTGTATCTCATATTAAACAGCAAGTAAGTAAGGAAACACATGTGGTTAAAGCCCTACAATGGTTTAATTTTAAGTACAATAGCCTTTCAGTAACACCAGCCATTTTAGCAGGGAGGCCAAAAGTGTTCCCATCCTTGCTTATGGTGTAGTGGTATGGGTAATCAAAACTTACCCTAACCTAGAACTCCCTTTATTGTATTATTGCAAATCTATATTACAGGTACCTGGTTGTACATCTAATTCAAATGTGAGATCAGAACTCGGTATGATTCCAATATCATATATATTAAATCTCATGTATTGTTTCATACTGGCTAAAAATAATAAATAATGCACCAAGTAGTATTCCATTAGCGTGCTTAAATGAAAAAGGCACTGGCATTTAAAAGGTTTATATTCCCCATAGCTGAAGGAACTGGTTCCTATTTTAGAAAAAACTGATTTTGCTTATCTTTGGAGGATTACTTGTCTGGCATTTCTGTTGCGCTTCATATAAAACTAGGCTTAGGACTAAAAATGTTTCTTTAGCCCAGGAAACAAATGCTTCAGGTAAGACAACAAAAACAGGCCCCATGGTTTGGCCATAATAAAATTGATTTGTTAATTATGGATTATAGTACATTACCTATTCATGACACCTACGAAGGCAATTACTTGGTCAAGGCTAGTTATATTAACTTCAAAGTATACATACTTTAAGCAATATTGTCTCTGCATCATTTAGGATCTCACGAGTCCCTGTAATAATGGCTTTCAGGAAACTTTGTTTCATGTTGTTACACAGTGTCCTCTGTATAATACAGGGACAAAAACTTAAAAGTAGAGATGCAGCAATTTCAAATTTGCAGGTGAAGTGAACACGAAGTAGCTGCTTCGTGTTATCATATCGTTGCACCTAAGTGACCATTGAGAAGTGCTCACTTCACCTTGTTAATATGACTTTGCATTATTATTCCGCCTTAACACGAAGCAAGGTGGAATGACAACAATACAGGCACTTTAGGCAGCCCACCAACACATCACATGGCTTACAGTACTGTAAATCACATGCTTTAGCCAGGCAGGAAGGTAATGAGTCGCATAAGCAGATACTTTCACTTTTTCCTTTGCAGAGGTAAAGGAGGAAGCATTTTGTGTAGGAGAGGAGAGTTTGTTATTAGTTTTTCTTGAGCAAATTTCAGAAAACCAAAATATTTTTAAAAGCTAATTCTTTAGTTGTTGTTTTACTGTTTTGTCAGTTCTTTTGGTGTTTGTTTTTGTCAGTTTTGTTTTGTGTGTGTGTTTGTTTGTCTGTCTGTCTGTGTGTGTGTGTGCATGTGTGTGAGACTGTAAGTGCATGTGAAGTCGCTCATTAGTGATACGTCGGAGAGGGAAGGAGTGTTTTGTGCGATGGACCAGGGACAGTCTGTGGCCCATGGCTAGAGGAGAGCACATGCATGGGGTCATAGCCAGGTGTCATTGGACTGCTCCAGACTGTTTGGTCCTGCATCCCCCTCCAGAAGCAGCAGCACCATTAGGCCACCACCACATCCACCAAGTCCACCACCACCACCACCACCACCACCAAAGTAGCAGCTGCTGGAGCTCCAGCAGCACCACCTTCACAGCAGCAGGTGGAGCCCCAGGTGTGTGACAGAGCTGCTGGCACTACATCTGCCCCTCCTGTGCCTGGTCCCCCTGCAGCTCCACAGTTTGGCAGTCTTTCAACTATGTCAGGGGAAGCAGTGTTGTGGTGTGTCTGCTTGTGTGTACAGGTACGGCTGTGGCCCCCGGGACACATCCGGGGCTAGGGGCCAGTGCACGATGCTGAACCACCACAAGGTGGAGGGCAGGTTGCCACTGAATGGGCCAGGCCTCCACCTGCTGGCCCTTCTGTGGCAGTGGCAGAGGGTGCTGCTGTTGTGCATTGCCACAGCAGCAGGAAGGCCACAGCAGCAGCAGCTGCTCCACCACTACCCCCACCACTGCCACCAGCACCACCCTCCCCACCACCACTACCTGGTTTTTCCCCACACCAGTGACCTCACTACAATGCCTGCAATGCAGGTAGACATAGCACTTTGTGGGCTGCAGTGGAGGAAAGTAATGAGAGGGTGGGTGTTGTCCAGCAGCAGGTGGAGCAGATCAACAACACCAGCTACAGATAGTGTTGATGCCCCATCTGCTGCTGAAACATCATGGGATCCCATTAGCTTTTTTTCTGCACACCTCCCCACTGCTGTAGTGTTTTTGTGTTTTGTTTATGTTTAATAATAGAGAGAAGGCCACACAGTACTAGTTTAAAAGGGAAGCAGTCAGCAACAGGAGGTCTTGCCTGCAAGGTACCCTCTGGTCAAGCCTTTTAAGTATGTTGCAGCATTTTTTCACACCACAACATACTTTATTTTAATAAAGAAAAGAGCAACCTCAGTAGTATGGTGGACACTATGGGGCTCCATATGTGAAAGGTGTATGGCGATGCACCATGCACTTCAATACAAAGTATTGAAGTGCATAGTGCATCTCCCGCTGCACCTTTCCTTTACACATAATGGAGCCCCCCCATAGCATCCGCCCATCCTTTGGGGGCTGCTGACTTTTCTTTATTGAAATAAAGCATGTTGCAAGTAGAGAAAATGCTGCAATATACTTAAAAGGCTTAACCAGAGGGTAGCTTTGCAGGGGCAGAAGATCCTATTGCTGACTGCTTCTCTTTTAATATATACACACACATACAGTAATACATGCTCCTTATTTCACTGTTATTATAATCCAGTGCCTCAGTAATGTTTACTTCTGTTGTGGAGTGGTTATGAAAAGCTGGTGTGAGCAATGTAAGTATGATGTGCTAAATTGCATGTGTGCAGTCAGTGTTGTTTCGTGTGTGTGTGTGTGTCTGTGTGTGTCTGTGTGTGTGTGTGTGTGTGTGTGTGTGTGTGTGACATCAGACATTGTGCAGCTTCTGCAAACATATATTGCTAACTTGTTGCAGTGTTTATGGTATAAAGAAGAATAACGTACATTTTATTTTCACCATCATCATCAGTGGACTAAGTGATACAATACTTTTCAGAGGTGTCTGGCCAGATTGCACCTTAGTCACGTACTGCACTCATGAATTTTAGGACAGCATGTGTTTTTGTGCTATGATCTCCTCAAAGTCATGTGTGCACTGTGAGTGACTGAGGTGCACAGACCCATACTCTGAAAAATATCATCTTACTTACTCCATTGGTGCTGATGGTACAAATAAAATATACATCCTATATTCTTTCTTATCTTTATTCTTGAGATACTGCAACAAGTCACATTATATATATATACATGTAACCCCTGTTACCCGGGTTACAAGAATCCCAGTAAGACCTAGTGGTAGGCAGGGAAGGCAGCTTGTGAAACTCCAGTTAAATGGATTTCACACTGTCTCACTCTGTTCTCAGTCTCAGATGAGACTGAGTGATGACATCATTTAGAACTGTCACAGCTGCATAAGCCACACTGGAATGTTGCAGTTGGAGGTTAGAGTAGAACGCTGGGGAATATAAAGTTAGTTCAGTAGAGTCTGTGGCAGTCTGTAAAGGAGGTGCTCTGCTGCAGCAGGCCCTCAGAGCTCTAAGCTCTGTCAAAGAGGTATTTTTGGTATAGGTGTGTGTTCTCACCTGAAGAGGAACACAAGAAGAGCACATTGAAGTGGTGGAGACTGCTTTCAGTGGTTCAGGGCCCTATCCCTATGGGGATGGGGAAAGAATCAGCCTGCTTCCAGGGGCAACCCCTCTGGTCTGGCTAGAGAACAGAAGCTGCCTGATTTAAGTTTGTGCTGAGGCACCAGAAGTTCTGGACGAGATTTTCTTTTGAGGAGAAAATGCTTGAGGGGCACCTGCAACCAAGGGTGAGTTCACTCCTAAAGGGCCTATGTGTTTTCACCTGAAACAAGATGAAACTAAAGTGACTGTTACTCTGGGTCAGGAAAGACAGCCAAGTACAGTTTGGAAGATGTGGGATTGGACTGTTTAATTCTGTGGGGGTCAAGAGTAATGGACACAGTCACTTACTAAGTATGTTCAAATTCAGCACAAATGGGATGTAAAGACAGTAGGCTGAATGTGAATACATTTAAAAAGAATCTACACAGCAAAGTGTTTTAAAGGATGAGGTGTTACAGTCCAGAGAAATGGCCAGTATGAATTATGGGAGCGAGGTGGAAGACCCCGATCAGTAGTAACCAAATCCACCTCTACGGGTTTACTTTGGGCACCTGTTGCTTTCTCTCAGGTACTTGGCCAGTGCCTGAGGAAAGTACCAAGATGTGGGATTGATAAGGAAGATTTCTGATGGAGCAGAAGTGCACATAGGTGGTTTAGGAGCTACCAGTAAATGTTTCCATGCTATATGGAAAGTGTCCAAAGGGCTAGCAAGGGAGCCAAGCCAGGGGAAACCCAGAGCAGCATACAAGTTCGGGCTGTGTGTCCAGTGTGTTTCAGAGCCTGAGGGCTAAAGTGAAAGAGGATGTGTTCTGATCTCCATAAATCTGCATTACCGGAGTGTAGCCCAGTGGGGTCCATCTATGCTTTGTTTATTCTGTTGGATGTGAATAAAAGCCACACTTTAGAATCCCACTTCTGGTATTGGACATTACATTTATTGCTTTGTCTGGAGTTACTTGGGTACCCCTGTTGCAGAGTAGCCAAACCCAGCCAATGTGCCAAGTGACATATTCTTTCCAAACCCAGCCCACCAGGTAGAGCTGTCAGATGGAAATGGCATACCTGGGTGGGAGTTATGTATACATTTGCATAAAGCTGGACAATGTCTGCACACACAGAAAAGAACACTGACGGCACACATGCAGTTTAGCACAACATACTTGCACTGCTCAGTTATGCTTTTGTGAAACACTTCAAATCATGAGTCCTGACACAAAGTAAACTTTACTGAGGCTCCAGAAATATTTATTTTTGGAAATAGACATTAGAGACCCAATGTATGGGTGCCTTATCTCAGGGAATCTTTCTTGCTCACATGTCCTTACATAAGTACAATACTTTTCTGGCAAAATGCTCATAATTTCAGTAAACCAGGTCCTGGAGGACTTCCCGTTCAGAAGAGCCACCCAAGATCCACCCCACACTCAGCAATGTTATGACATGATGCCAGGGGAGAACATAGGGGCACACTCCATTACAATGAATGACCAGCAGCTTTCTGAATGCTTCTTTATGTTATAATGGTCAATTTGTGGTGGAACGTGGGCGGTTTCCACTAACAAGGCTTTTGTTAGTCAAAGCGCACACATTTCTCCACAAACTGACCATTATAACATAAAAAAAATTCAGAAAGCTGCCTGCCATTCAGTATAATGGAGTGTGCCCCAATGCTCTCCCAGGCATCACATCATGACGCTGTTGAGTGCAGGGGTGAAACTTGGGCAGCTCTTCAGTAATGGGAAGTCCTGGGACCTGTGTACCAAAATTATGAATGTTTTTGCCAGAAAAGTATTGCACCATGTAAGGACATGTGGAGCAACAAAGATTCCCCTAGAGGTTAGGCTCCATATATTGGTGCAATACCATACCTATGTAATTTGGTGAATCTTTAGCAATAGTGCAACAACTTGTTGAATATCTTGACTTATACTTATTTATGCTATTTTACATTGCAACTTTATTTACATCTTGACATGATACTATTCTTTCCAGTATTTGAGTCTGCTTTAGTACTTTTTTTCGTGTCTGAATGATGAAAGGAGCACTTCTTTAATATGGTGTGGACCAGGTCTTTCTCAGTATTTTCAGCTGTTTTCTCCATCAGTTGTTATATATTATCTTTTGTAAAATTAACAGCTATGCAGCAGGCAGTGTTTTATGACCTCACAGAACAATATTTATTCGAAAATAGCTACAAATAATGATGAAAACTGGGTCAGAACCATAGTAAAGGTTTGCTCCTTTTTTCAGACATGGAGAAAAGTAGTAAAGCAGACACAAATAGTGAAACAAAGGGTATAATACAAGTCAGGAGGTAACTAGTGGCTGGCAATGTAAAATAGCATAAAAAAGTATAGGTCAGAATGTTCACTACATTGTTGCACTGCTGATTTAATTTATAATTTAAGTATGACATTATGTGCTCACAATCACAACACACAAAATGCATCTGTCTTGTGTCCAGAAAATAGCCAAGTGCTGAGGAAGTGAAATGGAGCATTACACCACATGCAATGTCCCCTAGAATTTGTTGCACAGTCACTCATGTATGTAGTGGTTAAAGAGTCCCCAGAATTTTCCTGCATCTGCAAATGCATTTGTCTTGTGTCCTGAAAATTGCCAAGTGCTGAGGAAGTGAAAGGGAGTGTTACACCACTGCAAAGTCCCCAGAATTTATTACGCAGTCACTCATGCATGTAGTGGTCATACAGAGTCCCCAGAATTTTTCTGCATCCCCAAAATGCATCTGTCTTGTGTCCAGAAAGTTTACATACTCTGTCATGATGATGTACTCATGATGCATTGTGTCTTGCCAAACCATGTGAAGGAGGATAACATGACATGAATCCATTCAGTGTTAAGTCAGAAATGATGTCCATGAGAGAACTGTTGCTGGTCCAAAGTGTGCTGCGATTCCTCAAAAATGCGATGCAATCACCTCAACCGGATGGAAGGGTACCCTTTGTGTGTACACTAATAGTAGCTTTTGAGAGTTGATATATATATATATATATATATATATATATATATATATGTATATGTATATTTACACACACACACATATAGCTATATATATATATATATATATATATATATATATATATTTTTTTTATTGTATTTTCTAGGTGGGGGTTGACATGTATAGACATGTACTCATTGTATTGTTTTGTTTTGTATCACAGGTCACAGATACTGTTGGTGTGCACATTCCAGTGCTTGATGAGAAATGTTTGTGTTGAAACTGGAAATGGAATACTCTCAAGCCAATGAAGGAAAGTATTTTTTTGGGGAAGCATATTTGTAGGTAGGTCTCATTAATGATTTCTTATTTGGTTACTTTTTCACAGTTTTCATCTGCATCCTCTCGAGTCTGGTTGGTAATGATGGTCATGGTCATCGATTGAAATGACTTCTGTGTGTTGCATGTCTGCCCTAGTCCAAGTGGGGGCCTCATGTTGAAGAACTTTTGATAAGGCAACTATGACACAACAAAGCATCTGGAAGTTTCCTAAAATGAAATGAAGGACTTATTACAACTTGATTGCAGCAGTAACACATTGGGGGATATTCAGACTGCACCAGGCATGGGCGCAAGCCTGGGCACAGCGCAACTGGGATGCACCAGGGCATGGCCGGGTGATATTCAAAGGTGCTGTGCCATGGCTGAGCACCACTGAATATGGCACCGGGCCACCTGCACTGTTCACGGCACAGTGGCACAGCGCCAGCACAAGTGTCAGCGAGGATCAGGGGTTGTGCCAGTCAGCGCGGTGCTGCGTAGGTGCTGCAACAGTGATATTCAGCACTGGCCATAAAAATGAGGCCATTATGCATGCAGGTGCAAATGGGGCCATTTGCATATCATTATGGCCCTATTTGCATGCAGGGGCACCGATCCTCAGTGACTTGCACCTGCGCCCTGCCAGGTTGCAAGCCATCGGGGACCAACGCCCCTGCCTCTCGGGCAGGAAAAGTGCCCCAATGCCCAACGCAGGCTTTAGTGAAGTTTAAATTCCTGGTGGTCCAGTGGAACCTCCACCCCATCGCCTGATCGCAGGAGTATAATCAATAATACCATGGTGGCCAGTGGACCTGCTCCCTGCCCGATCGTGGGCTTTAGTGAATACCATATATCCTGGTGGTCCAGTGGACATGCCCCTGCCCAATCATGGGTTAGTGAATACCTCATACCCTGGTGGTCCAGTGGACCTGCCCGATCACTAGCAAATTGCTTAAAAGTAGTACAGTACAGTCTGCACACCCATTGGTCCATGGGACCAATGGGCGTACAGCATTACTGCACGCTGTCAGTCAATGGGCGGCCAGGTGGCTTGTGGGTGGGGAGTTACCACCCGCTGCTGACCGAGGGGAGGGGTGGCACGCCTGAGTGGGCAGGTGGGGAGGGGGTACTGCTGGCCCACCAGGGATTATATTTACAACCAAGGCCCGAGATCAGGCTGGGACTGGGTCCACTGGACCACCAGGGAATGTGATTTGAGCTACAGTCCAGGATTGGGCAGGGGCAGGTCCACTGGACCCCCAGGGCATGTAGGTTTCACTAAAGCCCATGATCGGGCAGGGGAGCAGGTCCACTGGACCACCAGGGTTTTCTATATTATATGCCCGCACTGGGGTGATGGGGTAGGGGTCCACTGGACCACCAGGGATATGTATGGACACTTGTGCCCATGATCAGGCAAGTGGGAGGGAAGCACGATGCATGGACTATGTCCCAGGAGGTCAGGTGGCCACCACAGTAGGCGGCCGCCGTGCTGCGCATGGCAATATGGCAGCCCACCTGTGGGTATCCCGGTTTACCCTGCTTTTTGTGGTGGATCTTTGTGCTCCCCTGTGTGACTCAAGGTGAGTTTATGCCTGCATATGCATCACACATCCTGGGCTGAATATCGGGATGTGCCGCATATGCATGGGTATGCCCCTACACTTGCACCACATATATTACTGGTGCGCCCCGCATCGGGTATTGCGCAGCACACCATCCCCTTTGAATACAGCGCCTAGGCATTAGTGGGTTGCGCCATGCACAACCTTCTTGAATATCCCACCATTATGTTTAAGCCATGGCTATTCCACGGGTATCTGATTAACACAGATAGCAAGCTGTCCCACTGCAATCAGCAGATCACAGTTTAATTTATTACCAGGCTATGTAACAAATACACTGCATCAGTGTCCCTGCATCTCAGCTCAAGTTACATTTCAAAACCACATCTTGTCAAGTAACACAACCTGGGTCCAACTTTTTCAACACTGTCGTGGCTGCACAGCTGCAAATTTGGAATACGTGTATGATATGTTGCAGAAATATTTTTGTGACGATACATGTCACCTAGTTTATGAATCCTCAGTCGGATTTGTTGCACTCTTATAAAAAAAAGGAACAGATGAAATAAAATATATATTTTACCAGTATAGATTGGATATAGATATTCTATAGGTTTCTGATAACAGTACTGCTGCTGTAACATTGATGCTGACTTTCAGTGAAGGAGAGTCATTTGTTGTTAACCTGTAACAAAACAAACTAAGTTTACTGTATGTGTTTGACCATTGCAGCTCAGAAAAGCAACAGAAAAGAAAACACACAGCTAAAGGAAGTTGAATAGCATAAAAACATTAGTACATACTCACTTTATAGTTTTAATAGTAAGAAGCCTTGTGCCTGTGACTGATGGATGTGGTCTCCTGTTTGACTCCTCTGCCTTGGCATGGTCAATGTAATGGAAAACATTGTCAGAATGACACTGGTGGTGGGTGCTGGTGGTCATAGCTGCGGCACATGATGACATTCCCTCTGACATCTACCTGCATCTGGTGGTGGTGGCAGTGGCTAACAGAGGTCTTATGGTGGTGGTACAGGTGGGCACATGAACTCATTCCCGCGATGGCAGTGGCTAACAGCGGTCTTATGGTGGTGGTCCAGGGGGCACACAAAGTCATTCCCTGTGGTGGCAGTGGCTAAAAGCAGTCTTAAGGTGGTGGTCCAAGGGGCACATAAAGTAATTCCTCTGGTGGTAGTGGCTAACAGTGGTCTTCTGGTGGTAGTCCAGGGGCACAAAGTCATTCTGTGGTGGCAGTGGCTAACAGTGGTCTTCTGGTGGTGATCCAGGAGGGCACACAAAGTAATTCCTGTGGTGGCAGTGACTAACAACGGTCTTATGGTGGTGGTCCAGGGGTGCAGTGGCAGTGGCTAACAGCGGTTTTAAGGACGGTGGTCCAAGGGGTCACATAAAGTCATTCCCTCTGGTGGTAGTGGCTAACCGTGGTCTTCTGGTGGTGGTCTGAGGGCACACAAAGTCATTCCTGTGGTGACAATGGCTAACAGTGGTCTTCTGGTGGTGGTGGTCCAGGGTCACACAAAGTTATTCTCTGTGGTGGCAGTGGCTAACAGCAGTCTTATGGTGGTGGACCAAGGGCACATAAGTCATTCCCTCTGGTGGTAGTTCTTAAATGTGGTCGTATGGTGGTGGTCCAGGGGGCACACAAATTCATTCCTGTGGTGGCAGTGGCTAGCAGTGGTCTTCTGGTGGTGGTCCAGGGGACACAGAAAGCCATTCCCTGTAGCGGCAGTGGCTAACAGCAGTCTTCTGGTGGTGGTCTAGGGGGCAGAAAGTAATTCCCAGTGGTGGCAGTGGCTAACAGTGGTCTTATGGTGGTGACCGGTGGGCACACAAAGTAATTCCCTCTGGCGGCAGTGGCTAACAGTGGTCTTATGGTGGTGGTACAGGGGGCACAGAAAGTCATTCCTTGTAGTGGAAGTGGCTAACAGTGGTCTTATGATGGTGGTCCAGGGGCACACAAAGTCATTCCCTGTGGTGGCAGTGGCTAACAGTGGTCTTATAGTGATGGTACAGGGGCACACAAAGTCATTCCTGTGGTGGAGTGGCTAACAACGGTCTTATGGCGGTGGTCCAGGGGGCACAGAAAGTCATTTCTTGTGGTGGCAGTGGCTAACAGCAGTCTTACGGTGGTGGTTCAGAGGCACACAAAGTCATTCCTTGTGGTGGCTCTGGCTATCAGTGATCTTATGGTGGTACAGGGGCCAAGATACATTGTGCTCTCTGTTACAAATGTGACATGATATACGGAATTTGAGTCACCTGTGGGACACTCATTTAACCTTATGAAAAGAAAACATGTATCATACAACAATGTGACAGCCTTTTAACAACTTAAGTTAAAATCTGCCAACATTAAACTCATTATCACCCTCATAAAGAAAGCTGCCTCACAGTCATCTATGTCTGAAGTGTGATCACTATGAAATTCTTTCTCCACTGCGTCATCATCTACATCAGTGGTAGGTCATTTCATGCTGCCACTGCCAGTGCCACCAGGATAGTCCATTTCTACATCACGAAACCATGACTAGGCTAGGGAATGGATTCTGATGTTGTAGTGTGAGCTGGTATGTGCCTCTCATTCATTTTTATGAATGTTGGCAAACTGATATTTGCAGGAGAGAGGTTTGTATGATGATCCAGAACTATTACACCTGCTGAGCTGAATACCATCTTGACACTTACACTAGAGGATGGGCATGTCAGGTACTTCAGTGCCACTGCAGTGAGCTCTGGCCATTCACTGACCTTTCTGCGCCAGTATAAGAGGATCATCAGTTATTGACAGATATCTGTTTTCAGACAAATATGACTCAACCATTCTCTGTGCTGCATTAAGTCCAGTAGTTGATGCATCATCATGTTCTCGGAATCATTTATGTCACAAATCCCCAGTTGGGACAAAGTCTCCCAAAGTGGGTTGACACCAACCGCTTTGGATGACAGGCCACCTGGAACTGCAGTCCCTTCCCTTACAGGAACAGGACATGCTTGATACTCCTTCAGGTTCACCTTCAGCCTGATTATGCTTCTGAGGTTTGTTGACTTTGGCAGTGACTTTGTGCCCCATGAACCAAGTGCACCAGTTGCCCAGTGACATTTTTACCTGTTCAGACCCTCCCTCCAGTACTGAAGCAATTCCACATTTGTATTGTGGGTCCAGCATTGTTGTTATTACGCAAAGTTGTCACTACACTGATTGCTCAAGATGTGATGATTCTGATCGAATACTGTCAGCATGTGTTTCAGCAACATACAGCTAGCACTGTCTCTGGCAACATCAGGTCTATTCTATACATTCACCAATGTCTGCCACAGTACCTGCAGCAGTGGAATGAACTGATTGGCTAATGGAGGCAGTCTTGCCACTCACTGCCTGTGTGGCATGTTCCAAAGGCTGCAAAATTGTTATTACATAGTCCATGAGGCACCACTGTTCAGTCGTCATAGACATGGAGGCCCAGGAACTGTCATGGCTAGTGTTCATGACAAGATATTCTGAGATGGATTTGTATTGTTCATACACTCTCTGCCATGTATAAAGTGGAGTTCCACCAGGTGACAACATCCAGCTCCAAGCGGTGTTGAGGGAGGCTGTTTCGGATCTGCAACTGCTGAAGTTGGTCATGGCTTTTGTAGATTGTGAAAAGGAGAACAGATACAGCATGCAACTGTCAGCATTTTACATCAGGGTGCTGCAGAAACTCCTGGACCAAAAGATTTAAACAGTGGGCCATGCACAGAACACAAACAAAGCCACCATCTGTGATGCATTTCACCACATTTGACCCATTGTCACTTGCTATGAACCCAGCTCTCAGGGACAGGGGTTCAGCCACTTATCAATTTCCATCAGTACCAAGTCCAATATGTTTTGCCAGTGTGTGAACAGGTCATATTGTACTCGAATTGTTGCATGCTGTCAAATTCCTGGAAGATTGCTACCATGACACTCCACCTTACTGCACTGATTATTCACACTACCAACAGCAAAACAACACCGGCACCTGCGCCAATGTGCAGTTATACACAAATATGAACTCCCACTGTTTTGCCACTTGTCCACATATCCCTACTTAAATGAATGAATGGAGAGGAGGAGTGTTGAAGAGCATGTCTTACAGAGTCAGACACAGTACGGTACAACTCAAGGACAGCACAGGTCAAAAGTATGTCCTGGATAGGACTTTCCATTTTGGACAGGCATGTGCAACAAACTGCTGGAATCCAGAATTCTCCACTAAGGAGAAGGGCAAAGATCAATTGCCAGCATTTCAGCTACAGTAGCATTAAGTTCACGTGATACTGTATGATTGGGTGGGTACATCAAGCTTATGTGCAAAAACCTCTGTAATGTGGCTGACAAACATTTTACACAGGGTGTTATGACAAATGTTTCTGCTCTGTGAATGGCAGGGGTGGAGTGTGGATGTTTGATGAAGACAGTTGCACAGGTGATGATGACAAACTCACAAATGCAGTTATTTTGCCAGATTTACCAACTGGGGTTGATGTACCACTTGCACTAGACATACTGCATTCACCACCACCACCACCACCAAAACTGATACTCACCAACACTGGACAACATTTCAAAATCATTATGCTCCTCCACATCATCATGCCTGTAGTAATCCTCTGCTCTTATTTCATCACTACTGCACACATTTAATTTCCTACTTGATTTAACAGTCATGGAAGGGATAACATGCTTGTTATGGTTGATGATGAGGGTGAACGCCCCACTGTGATAGCTGCCATCTTGTGTTGGGTCCACAGTGTCATGTGCTTGTTCTTAAGATGAGTATGCTGTCCTGCTGTGTCCAGATGGCTTCCTTTTACCTCGACTCACACACGTATGGTAAACCTGGCAGATTGCAACTGACCTATTTGTATCTTTGCATAAAAAAACTCAAACAAGGGATTGTGATGCTCTAGTTTTAAGATGTCCCTGATTCGCTTATTGGACTCCATTTTTAAGCCATTAAGGTGGGGGGTGCTACATAATTTTTGGGCAGAACACACTTGAACTGCAACTGACCACCATGACTACCTATCATTATTATTGGGTCATCATCATCATCATCGCCATCATCATCACCATCAACTGAAACTGGTAAATCACAACTTTTACAGGGGGAAATTAATGCAAACAAACCCAGACACCGCTAAGTTGAATTTATTTTTCTTCGGTTCCCAATGAGGTCGCTTACATCATCATCATATTCATCAACATCACCCACAACCACATCTTCTGCTTGATGCTGACATGTGGACTGCATGTTGCAACCACAGCAACATCATTATCAGAGTCATCATCATCAATACCACCATCACGTGATATTTTTTCACCACACTGTGAATTACTGCATAGCAAATGCATGACTTGAACCATGGTGGAAGAAATGTCACATTGTATGCTATCATTTACATGATGATCAGATTCCTCATGTTCACTTACTGGGATGTTACTGGGAAGTATGACATCATCTACACTGCCACTCACTCACACTGCTTCACACTCCACTGTATTTTTGGACACAATAAAATGGTCAGAAGTGGAACTTGAGGCAGCAATACTCATACTACCACCACCAACAACTGCACTAACACCACCGCCTGGGACAACATCATCTCTCCAACTATGAGTGAAGCTACTATTGGCTGTAAAAACATTGCAGGAGAAATACCATTCCTCACATCAGCAATGCACTTCTGCATCTGCATACTACCACGCTCACAGACAATCTTACCACTGGCAGCAGTGCCATGGTGAGAAACAGCTTTGCTTGCACATCTCTTTGCTGGTATTTTGGGGATCAACAACAATATTCTAAACAAATTTAGATTTTGGAATATTCACTCTGGTTGGGGATGCTGGATGTGAAGCAAAAAACTGTGGCTTCAGCAACAGATACAGATGCAAAGTCACAAGTTCAACAACACCTTAACTAACCAGTGGTGCTGAAGTCACAAACAATCCAATCTGGAAAATAATTCCTTTGCCGGTGGAGGGGTGGGGAGCACTGTCTGCAGATTTTTATGGCAGTGCAAGCAGCAAAATAAAGAAAAGATACCACCATGGCAGTAGAAAATTACGCAGTTGCAGTGGGTAGAGGTTCATACTGCTGCACCTGCAATTACACTGTGGCACAATGAAAGGTGTATTATTTGATGTCATGCACCACTCACACTCACACACAATTTGTCTACAAGTAATGCGT
Organism: Neoceratodus forsteri; assembly: GCA_016271365.2. NCBI lineage: Eukaryota > Metazoa > Chordata > Ceratodontiformes > Ceratodontidae > Neoceratodus > Neoceratodus forsteri. The sequence continues at coordinate 336,728,870 of CM028136.1, read as the reverse complement.
AGTAAATTGAAAGCTTCAGTAATATACCATGTGTTTTAAACAACCTGAAATTATGAACTGCTGCACCAGATCCACACAACACACAATCAGCAAAAATATTTCAACAATTATCGACAATGTTACTGTGTGTACATTAACACAGTCAGTTATATGACAAAAATATAAACAAAAACAAAGAACTCCTATTTCTCCAACTTAAATCTATCTATACTACAGATACACCTCCCCCAAAGCACAATTTTCATTGTCTCTACTACACAGACTCAATGTTGTACATTAACATTTAAATTCCACACACAAACAATAAACACTCTATGATATGAGCACAGGAGGGTTTCCTACAATTGATTTAACCAAAGTTTGAGCAAACAAAATTACTCAAAAGGTTTTTTAACAGCTTTTAGAAGGTTTGAATCACAGACAGCTCTCAGAGCAGACTGTCTCTTACAGCTTCCTATACACACTACCCTGAATTGAGGCTGTGCAGAACAATATAGAGCCCATGTGACCTGAAATCCCATGAATCACTGCAAAATTCACCTTTGGAGCTTAAAACAAGCAAAGTGAGGCGAAGTACATTGTTTTCAAAGCACTCAGATTTAAAATTGGTGGAGTAGTGGTCTGGGATGGCCGAGTAATGTGAAGTCATTGTTCTCAATGGACTTCGTGTTCCCCATCATAACCCGAATTACTCCGCTTCACATTGCAGAGTACTGAATTCACCTTAACTCATATGAATCATTTGGCAGAGCACTGAGCCCACTTTACCATCACTACTAAATGATATTCTGATCTAGATATGCTAGTACAAATTATGATGTATTATTCAAACTTATGCATCCCATGGAAAAAGAAGAAGCTGAAAAATTGCCCATTTTATTATTGCTGTGATTAGCTTTAAAAGGAAAAGATTCTTAGACCTGAAACCCAGAGTGGCAACACTTGAAATCAGTTCTTGCTATAGGGAGATGTAATCTTTTGCTGTATAAATTTTGTTTTGTATAATAAATGTGCATCTGTTTCTAGTGTATCTCTCATAAAAGGAGATGCAATTTATGTATTGGTTCTGAATGTATTATAGTGTCCTTACAATGAATTCACACCATGTTTTAACTGTAATCATATTTTATATTTTTGTATACTGTGTAATGTCCAAAAGTGTTATGTCTCGGAAGAACAGTAAAATTTGACTTGACTTGACTGACACTCAATGAAATCCCACTGTGAAATGAAGAGACAACTTATGACCTATGCCTTTTGCGGAAGTCACTGCAATGGCTGGGTATCATGACACATGGCCACATGTCATGCATTTGACAGATCACATGTGGCCATGTGTCACACTAAAGCTGTCCCTGCAGAAATGAACACTGAATTGCAGTACATCAATCATTTCCTCTGAAACCAGAGTATACTCAACACCCACGGCAGCGTTAAGGTGGGAGTGCCCTGAGTATACTCAGCACCTGCAGTCAAGGGTTTATTAGAATGCAAGGCAACATGACAATGTCAAAACTGTCCATTTATGGTAAATACATTAGCTGATGTGATTAGGGTCTTAGGATTCTCTAGAATCCATTCCATTTGCACAAAATGGATTTGATTCTGTCTCCAATTCTTTTTGCCACTGATTAAGGCATACAAGTAGAAACAGAGATGGAATCAGAATTCTGATACTGATTCCTTCAAATCCTAATACTACTGAAAGAAAACCTCACCGCCTATTACTGAAACAATTGCCAAACTCTCTTCAACTAACCCCACCCCACCCTTTCCTTGCTTCTTTACCTTACTTTAACAGGCTATTGGGCTCATCGTGAGTTCCTGAAGGAAGTCTGGCAATGACTGCTGCAATTACTCAATTTATCTACATTCCACATTGAGGCACTGACTGACCCACCCCTATCCAACTGGACTGTGCACCATTCCCTCCATTCATCTAGTGTCTACTAGCAAGCATCCCCTAAGCCCCAAATGCTGAAAAACTAAATTCCAGTTCCAAATGTACTGGTCCCCATCCTCCTTAGTCCGCAGTCCCCAGCCCAACTGGTAAAAACACTAGTGCCAATTTGCCGACTCCCATCTGGAGCTGACTCCAGAGTTGAGGCCCCTCACTGCCCCTTCTCAGCAAAACTCAGATCAGGATGGTACTCTACTGGTAGTGCTAAACTCTGTGCTAACTCATTACCTCCCAGAAGCTCTTAATGTCCTATGACCTGACTTGGTGATGGCCAACCTAAAGAAAGCCCTGGGTTTAGCCACTATCAGACACCTACTAACTGGCATCAGGTGATGCACAACCTTGATTATCAAATGTCCTGTAAGTGGATCACTGTTTGGATTCATAGTGAATCCCATATTTTGTAACAGATAATCTTGTTGGATCATTAGGAAAAACTCCTGATGAAATCAAGGGACTCTGTCATCCTCTAACTTTACTTATGAAAGCGGAGTAGGCGTGATTAGAGATAATTGTTCCCAGGCAGAGTTTGGATCAGATAAACTTAACAGACTAAGTTTGCTTTGGAGAGGTCATCAAGAAAGTGCTTGAAACAAAATATTGCACAGGATCTGAATGTTTTAAATTTGGCAGTTGTGCTTTTGACTTTATTGTTGCAGGTACACTATATTAGTGATCACTGATTGCAAGGTTAGGTTCTCTAGATTTCTGGAGAGCAGTATTCACTATCTGGGTGCTATTTTCAGTCACCCAGTTAGGAAATTCTATTACTTGATTTAATTTAAAAGGAGAGGAGAAACAATTGATGTTTTCTATGTTTTCCAATATAAATAATCACCAGTCCATATTAAAACAACCTATGACACTAAATTCAGAAAACATCCATAGACTGTCATCTCACAAATGCAAACTGTTTAGAAATTTGTATTGAGTGGCTTGGCTTATGGAAACATCCAGTAATAATTGGTCTGGGCTGCATAATGCCACTAAAATATGTTTGGAGTATTAGCATATCTTAAACATGAACTCTTCAGGCTTATGCATATGCACCTTTAACAGATACACAAACATATAGTACATATTAGGTACCCTATTGTTAATGGCACACATTTAGAAACAAAATTTGCCTCAGTGGCAGGTGCCTGGTTTCTCTGATATACAGTATATAATGAAGGAACTGCCCTGGATTCAAATCCAGGTAACTTGGTAAGCCTACTCCTCTTCGATGTGCGAGGACAACCTCAGGATCTGGAAATTCACTTAGGAACACTGAAGCATTAAAGAACTTGTAGAACCCAAAATAGCACATAGGAAAATGTTACAAATTTTAGGAAACAGCCAGTTGTAACTTTATACTTGAAGTATTTTTCTTTTCCTTTTACCCATTAGACCATGTTTTATGTGATTGCATTATGCTGGATGTATGGAATAGTACTCAACCTGGCAGTTGAAATATCTAGTTATATTCCTACATAATCAACACTGTGATTTCACTGACAGTGACATCACCGGTGGCTGATCTAACAGCTACTGAGCAGCTCAGAATGCTGACTATTGAGTGGGAGGAAGAGGGCTTGATACTGTCTGTTAGCAGCCAGGCAGAGTGTTGTTCCACACATCACCTCTACTAGCATCCATTAAAACATTTTCTAATTGACCAAAGGAAAAGACAACATAGCTCAGAAAGAAAAGGTAATAGTTAACTGTTTTAAAAACTAATATTAGTTTTAGGCAGTATATCAGCTCTTGAAAGGTTCTGGCAGAAAAGACTTATAATCTCTGTATGTCTCTCATGTTCCTCTCCTGTCTTCAGTCTTCAAAGGCCATTTCAAGGCTCCACCATCCTGTCATAATTGCTCTAGAGGTGACACATGCTAGCTTCCAATGGAGGAGTGCATAGTGTGTAAATCTGGTCTTATTATGATCCTGATCTGATCCAGGTTGGAGTCTCTTTTCCTACCTCTGTGATATTTACTTCCTCTAGAATTGTACGTATTACATCTGCTTTACATAAAATATACTGTGTTGTGTAGTTTGTTTCTGTGTCCACAGTAACATTCCAGACATTAACATTAACTGTATTCAATGCAGTCTACTTGTACTTTGACCTGCTTTTGTATATATAGTGAGTGAGTAATTATCTGTGCCCCCACCCGGGCTTGTAAATTCCTCTGTATCTTCCATGGCAGTTACTTGCATACCCTCATTGACTGTAACCCTATCTAGTTTGATTCACTATTTTGTCTATATTGGCAATGCCTTTGTATTATGGTCCCCAATATCCCCTCCCAAGGTCACAGCTGGAAATGAGCCCATGGACTCTGCTTGCATACCTGGCAAAATATGTTATACTGAAAATAAATAGTCCATGGTGTCTGCCCATTTTCCTTCCCTTTATCATGGTGCAAATTGGTAGCAAAGTGGATATGTCAGCAGTTATCAACCAAAGAGACCAGGGATTGGGATCTGGATGGGAACTTTATATTTTTCTATTTTCACATTTTCTAAATGTCCTGTAGAAGCTGGGGTGTTAGACTCAATCTTGAGAAACTGCACATTAATCTACAACCTGTTAGCCTGATGGTACATTCACTGCTTGCTATGCAGGAGACCCAATATACTGTACAGGAGTTCAGTTAATTTGCTACTCTGTGGAAGTCAAAAACTTTCATGGTTCCATACTTCCTGTAAACTGCCCCCCATTTCTCCTCCCTGTGAGTTGCTCCACAGTTTAAATACTGAATATGCCCACTCCCTGACCCCCAGAGTTGGAGTAGTAAACCCACCCCACCTCTGACTCCTCCCAGTTGTGTCCAACTCTGATGTTGTTCCTTTCAACTTTTTCCTGTGTTGTCACATTCTTCTGTCTTGGGTCGGACTGTTTTGTTTTTCATGGTGCTCTTTGGCATTGCACTGTTTTGTCCACACAGTTTTTGACAGTGCTGTTTTACTGTAGCTCTTTTGACCTAGACACAGAACATGCTCAGTAGAGCTTTTTGGGTAACTCTTCATACAAAAAGTGGCCATATAAAAAGGATGATTTTAATATGGGGGATAGTTTTTCATGGCAAAAATATATTGTTTTGAATGGCTGCCATCACTGTTTCTATTTTTTTTCAAAAATGTTTTTGAAAACCCATAAAATCATATCCTGCAGAGACAACAATGCATCTTGTTAATTGAACTCCAATAGGTGGATTGTGCAGTTACATTTTGGACAACTGAGCCAGAAATGTGTTTTCATACATTTAAAACTCTTTTTCATTACTCAAATTTATTTTTTGTATGGCCATATAAAAGGAATAGGACCAAATGAAAAAGATTCCCTTCATATGAAAAATAATTTGGACTAAGGTTTTTTTTCTCATCCTTTTTTTGTTTGAAGGGATCTTTTTCTTATGAATGACACAACCTCAAGGAAAAGATCCCTTCATTCCAAAAAAGAATTTGGACTTAGTTTTTTTTGCATTCTTTTTTCATATGAAGGGATCTTTTTGTACAAACAATATAACCTCGCTAAAAAGATCCCTTCATGTGAAAAAGAATATGGACTTCATTTTTATAACTCTTTTTGTATGAAGAGATCTCTTTTCATGAGGCTGTGTTGTTCATAAGAAAAGATCCCTTCAGATGAAAAAAGAATTTTGACTTAGTTTTTTCACTTTCATTCTTGTGTGAATGAATCCTTTTCATATGAATGACACAATCGCTTTTTTTTTTATAGGTGTTTATCACCTGTTCTCCTCTCAGCTGCTCCACTCTAACTGCGCCCCCAGCCCCATCACTCTGGTCTCACTGGGACTTACCCAAAGCTCGCCCAGTTGTTGGGTGCAGAGCCCGTGATGGGTTAGTCATCATCCTGCAGCTGAGAGGTGTTTTCATCCCTTTTCATCCCTTCCTCATTGCTGGGGTGCATACGGAACTAAAGGGTAAACAGGGAGGTGAGGAGGAACTGTGGGTCATCCTGGAGACTGAAATGGCACCACAATCTGCACAGGGTTGTATACAGACCCTATTTTGGGGAGGAAATGGACAAGGATATGATAGAAGGCATCCTTAGGACGGCAAAGAAAGGGATATATTGCTGATTGGGGACCTAAATATGCCAAATGTTAATTGGAGCACCTTTGCTGCAGCCACATCTAAGAACAGGGCCATTCTTGATGCCCTACAGTAGACATGCCCTCGACAGCTAGTGTTGGAACCCACTTGGGAGAGAGCAATCTTAGACCTGGTACTCTCAAATTGGGACAGAGAGAGGATCTCAGCTGTAGAAGTGGGTAGCCATCTGGGAACAAGTGACCACCAAACAGTGTGGTTCATGATAAACTCAGCTGTAGAGTCAAGCCATACAAAAGGGAAGGTACTGGACTTCACGAGCTGATTTGTCAAAGTGGAGAGTGCCTCAGAAAAGCAGTAGCAAACAGACAAGAAAGAGGGATGGAGCAACTATGTGGAAACATCATAACTGCCATCACAGAGGCAACAAAACTCTGTGTGAAGCAAATGAATCAAAATAAAAGAAAAATACTACTGTTCTCAAAAGAGGTGGTGGGGAAGGTTAGGAAGGAAAAGACAGCATTCAGGAAGTATAAGGAAACACAGAAGGAACATGACAAAGAACTGTACCAGTTAAAGCAGAAGGAAGTGGGAAGGCAGTCAGAATAGCAAAGGCCCAAACCAAGGAAAAGATAGCCAACTTGGTAAGAAGGGGATAACACCTTTTATAGGTACATTAGGGAGCGACGAAAGACAAAGGGAGGGAATACTGAGGCTGAATAAAGAGGAGGGTGAGGGTGGGCAGAGAAGGATAGTGAAAAGCAGGGATACTGAATGAATATTTCTGCTTAGTATTCACAAAGGAAGAGGAGGAGAGGTACCTAATCCAGTCAATAGAAGCACTCTGGATAGGATAGATATCAGTCCTTTCACAGAAGAAAGGGTTGTGAAAGAACTCCTAAGACTGAAAGTGGACAAAGCAATGGTGCCTGATGAATTCACCCAGAATTCTAAAAGAACTAAGGGAGAACTAGTAACACCATTGACTACCCTTTTAACAAATCATGGGAGGATGGTGTGGTGCCTGAGGACTGGAGGAGGGTGGATTGATTCCCTTCACAAAAGTAGGAGCAAGACAGAGGCAGGAAACTACAGACCTGTCAGTTTAACCTCAGTGGTAGGGAAAATGATGGAATCACTTCTGAAGGAAAGAATTGTTGAGTACCTAGAGGCCAGTGGGACATAGGACCAAGGCAGCATTGATTCACAGTGGAAAGTCATGTCAGATGAATCAATTGATTTCTTTGACTGGGTGACCAAAGTAGTAGACATGGGAGGGCTGTGGACATGGTCTACCTAGACTTTAGCAAGGCATCTGACACAGTCCCACACAAAAGATTAATAAACAAATTAGCCAGCCTGAGGTGGGTACCAAGGTAGTAGCCTGGGTAAAACACTGGCTGGACAACAGGACACAGAAGGTAATAGTAAACTGAGTCCACAGTGAAGAAAGAGGTTACTAATGGAATACACTTGGGGTTCAGTACTGGTCCGTCCTTTTAAATGTCTTTATAAGTGACATTGCAGAGGGACTGGAAGGAAAAGTATGTCTCTTTGTAGATGACACAAAGATCTACAACAGGGTTGATACACAAGGTGGTGCGGAAAGGATGAGAAGGGACTTGGCAAGGGTGGAGGGATGGTCAAATGTATGGCAGTTTGGACTCAACGCAAAGAAGTGCAAAGTAATGCACCTGGGAAACAAAAACCTAGGGGAAGAGTATACAATAGGGGTGAGATACTGACTACAACAAAAATGGAAAGAGACCTGGGGTAGTTATTTCAGATGACCTAAAGTTGGGCAAGCAATGTGAGAAGGCAGTAAGGAGGGCTGGGGATACTGGGATAGACAGGAGAGGCATTACCAGTAGAAAACAGGAAGTTGTTATCCCTCTGTACAGACAGTTGGCGAGACCCCATCTGGAGTACTGTGGGCAGTTCTGGAGACCCCATCTCCACAAAGACATAGACAGGGAGGAGGCTGCCCAGAGGAGGTAAAGCAAAATGGTGCAGGGTCTGCACCAAAAGACATACAAAGAGAGACTAAAGGAGTTTACTATGTATACCCTTGAGGAAAGGAGGGATGGGGGACATGATAGAAACTTTCAAGGTACATCAAGGGAATCAACAAAGTCCAAAAGGGCAGTATCTTTCAGAAAAGAAATGTGCAAGAACAAGGGGCACAATTTGAAGATAGAGGGGGACGCCTCAGGGGTAAGTGAGTAAGTATTTTTCATGGAGAGAGTTGTGGTTGCATGGAACAGCCTTCCTGAGGAGGTTGTGGAATCAAAAACAGTGGGGAATTAAAGAATGCATGGGACAGAAATAAGGCAATTCTAGTGGGTGGTAGGAGGAAGTCGGCTGTTGGTTAACTGGGATCTGCAGCTTATTCATTAGGTAGGGAAATAGGCAGGCTAGGTGGGCCAAGATGTGCTTATCTGCCATCAAATTCTATATTTCTATGTTTCTATATGCAAAACACGTACACGTGGAGGCATCGTGCACCCGTGGAAGTCCTCAACACCCTCCCTTCTGTGGTGCCTATAGTCCCAGACTGCCACCAGGCCTCCACCTGGGGCAATCATTTGGCAGGAGTGCCAGACCTCCATCCCAGGGAGAGGTGAGCTGTCCTCTTGTTGCTCAATCCTCTCCCTCCCCTGCCAACCCCGGTGGCCCATGTTCATTCCCAAACATGGGTTCCCGAAGTGGCATAAGGTGTGGCGTCCAGTGCCTCAACTCTCAGCACCACTGGGTCAGCGAATGACACAATCTCATAAAAGATTCCTTCAAACAAAACAAAAATAATTGGGACTTAGCATTTTTTCCACATTTAAAATTTAAAGCCATAAAACTTTGTTAGTATTTGCACTGAAGGGATACTCATATATCAAACCGATGGTCTTAATGAGTACTGTAAGGTTAACACATAATAGGCCAGCCCGGTGGCACTGAGGGTTGAGGCGCTGGATGCCACACTGGCAACCTGAGTTTGGGAATGAGCCCTGGCGCTGGGGGTCAGCAGGGAAGAGAGAGGATTGAGCATCTGAGACTGCTTCCCTCTCGGGCGGGTTCCAGGGCTGCCCAGCACCAACATGTCCTCCGGTGGAGACCGGAGATACTGCATCACTCAGGGCATGCAGAAGGATGCAGAGCCATGACGCACATCACCTGGCATCATTGCACACTCTTGGCTCCACCTGGGGGTGAGGTCAAATCAAATCAGACAATCCCCGGGGATAGGCGTGGCACCACCTATCTCTTGCCACACTGCTCTGGCCGGACACCCCTCTCCTGGGCCGAGCCCAGCCCTGCCTGAATTGTAGATAGAGCACCCTAGAAGGATGAGGTGGCCCTCCTCAGGGGCTCAGAGCCAGGGGGATAGCTGGCTGGTGCCAGGTTTAAGGAGGAGTTTCAGGCCCAGAGGTAGAGCTGGTGGAGCAGGTGGATGCCCGAGAGAGTTCCCGCGTGTCGGAACCAGAAAAGAGTTGTAAAAAGATTAACACATAATGGCATTCAAAAGAATTCAAGGCCCATATAAATAACATAAAAGTAAAAATTACAATTCCCATAGGATAACATTGCAACTTAAACACATTGTAACTACAGCATATAAGTCTCTGGAGTTAAGGGACAACCTATAAATCAATAGACAGGTCTCTATGAGTACTACAACAGTAAGACCCTAACACATATCTACTGAAAATACACTCATCAAAAACATTAAAATTAGAAAATGAAAATTCCTTTAGCATAACATTGCAACTTAAACAAGCTTAACTCCAGGTCCACAAACAAAGAAATTACAACAAACCACATACTCTGTTTTTATGGTGGATTGTATTGCAGGAGCCCCTGAGCCATGTGCTTCCACACCCACATACACATGTGCATGAATTGATGGATGGAAGAGCAGTGCCCATAGGGCCCTGAGCTCGTAACTGCATGCATGTGTTCATGGGCCCGTGCTTCCATAATCACATGCACGTGTTCATGACGATATGATTCTCACTATCTCAAAAAGTAAGGAAATTCTTTGCAAAACTCCATTAATACACCCATTAGGGTTCAGATTAAAGCAACAAATGTAGGGAATGTGGTGATAGGATTTCAACATTTTATTTATTTATTTAATTGTTAACCGAAAGGCACATGGCCAAGGCTTGTTTCAGGTGCGACCCAGGGTATGCACACAGAAAGGAGGTATAAACAATAGCTTATTCAATATCATACAAGATAAGGTATGAAACAATACAAAACACTGGTATGTACAATCACAAAGGATTATAATGAATAAAGGTAATATCATTTAAACAACTGGAGAAGTACACACAGGCCCTAGCGAGACTTGAATTCATAACCCTTGATTTACAAGATCAGTGCTCTAACCACTGAACTATAGGTTACCCTCCCCACCCCCAGCACAAAAGGAACAATATTAATGTTTTGCTGTCATCACTCTTGCCAAATCAGGGTTGGGGTGTTCCTTGGGATTATCCACCCTAACACTCACCCCATTGTCATATAGTATTCAGAACTGTCTCCCCACACGTTGTCAACAGCCTGTACACCTTGCATGAAGAAACAGATCACATGTCGCCTTATTTGTGCATGGAATGGGGTGAGAATTAGGGTGAGAACTCAAGGAACACCCCACTCCTGATTCGACAAGAGTGACAACAGCAAAATTGTAATGTTGTTCGCTTTTGGTACTTGGGTGAGGAGTTATGGTTTGAGACCATTACATCACATTTCTACTTTTGTCACTTTAATCTGAACCCTAACTGGTGTATTAATGGTGTTTTTTGCAAATTATCTGTCTGCCTGTCTATCTATCTATCTATCTATCTATCTATCTATCTATCTATCTATCTATCTATCTATCTATCTAGCTAGCTATCCTTGGCACCATATTATACACATTTGAATATTATTTTGCAATTTATTTCTCCTTGTGAAGGATATATCTAAAAAGTTGGAAAAAGCCGAGATAGACAGAATGGTTATTACTGTGGGTCATAGTACCACTATAGTTAGGGCTAAGTATAATGAGTGCAACAAACCCACCTGTCTGTGATCCAACCAGCTCTCTACTTGCAGCTGACTGTTGCAGACCTTCCGCCTATGTTCATGCCTCACCATGTCCTTGCACCCATGCTCGTCCCTATGCAAAGGTGGCATGCCCTGGATACCTTGACCTCTAAGCCCAGTCGCTAGTCCCACTGGATCAAGCCAAAGCTGACTGCTCAAACCCCAGGTGAAGTGTGCATTCTGTTTCATTAAATGTTATGCCATTCCTTTCCCTGTATCAAGAAGGAATGTTTTCATATTGCTTAAACCAGATTTAGCATGCCTCTTGAGAATGATGGGTAACCCAGAGATTTGCAAACTACAGCCTTTTTTAAGATGCACAACTAGTAGGTACAATGGTGATCTCAGAAATGTTTTCCAGTACTGCAGTATAACGCTGGGTAATGAGCCCTATCACTCAGTACTGACATGGTGGAGCACTAATGCAGTGTTAAATGCTTGCATTGCAGAGAGTGCCTTAATGTGCTTCCTATTTGGCTGCATGATGGAAATGGCTGTCCTGGAGTACAATATTACCTTTTTAAAACTTCAGTGATTCAGTCACTGGCAGATAGCATTGTTTTGAGGAGCTTATTTTCTCCATAAGTTCTGTACTTTATGCTTTGCTACAGTATGTGAAATTGGCCAGCAGAGTTGTGAATGAAAATAATATTTAATTTACTAGGTAAAATGTACTGTACTTAGGTAATAGGCAATAGATAAAGAAAGCACTGCATTTTTCATCGTGCATCTTGTTAGATTATTGTGTTGAAAAGACAGTACTTGTGGATCCTGTTACAGTCCATATTCTGAACTAGTCTCCATGACTGATAATATTTAATTGAATCAGTAAAATATTGTACTTTTTCATCTGTGCATTCTGTTATAGTGGTGCCTAGGAGAGTTTTCCTGGTCATTCATGTAATTTACCAGGCCACTGTCTGTATAAATCTATGTGCATAATGATTCAGCTACCAACACCGGAGGAGAGATATATCTGAACTGAGAGGAGAGAGCTAAAGAACTGAGAGGGTTATGGCACTGAACTTGTGGCTGGTGGAGAGGAAACTAAGGAAAAATGAACCATATGTCATATCAGTCCTTGAGCTGCTGCTGCCGCTCTCTGTAAAGCACATTTTATTTGAAAATGTTATGGCTCTTTAAGCCCTGAACTAGCAGTAGCAGTGTGTTTTGTGTGTGATGCATGTGGATATCTGGAAATAGCACAGCAGATGTGGTATAATAAGGCCCTACGGTACATGTTACAGGATCTAAAACTCCACATAATAAGTACTGCAAAGGGTACAATTGTGGCTTGTTAGGTTCCAGTAATAAAGAGTCATTCAGGTGATATAAACTATACTGGATGTCCCAGTATTGACATGCCAACTTCTCAACTGCCCCAATTTTACCTCAGATTTTGATTTCTATGACTGGGCTGTGGAGGTTATAAGCAGGAAATATCAAATAATACATTTACATAATCTCGATCTTTAGCAAATGCATTTCACACTAAGTCTGAGGAGGGTTGTGGGATAACAGATAGACCAGACACCAAACTTCAGGTTCAACGCACAATCTCTGTGTGATGTTTATTCAAAATAGAGTACATCAGTTTGCAGCAACACACTATGTATGTCCTTTCTCTGCACCTAGCCAGCACCTACTGACACTGATCTCTGATCTAACTACTTTTCAGTGAAACCCTTCATCCCTATGTGGTCCCCATTTGCTTGGGCAGTGGGGCTCAAAAGAAAAAAAAACAAGCTAAAACAAAGAACCTCAGTGCATAAACACTGAAACATGTGTTATACCAAAGGGCACTGGCAACAAATCAAGTTGCAAAGAAATACAACATCATAATACTTCCATAATGCAAAGCATCATGGGATATATGCAAATCACAATGAAATGTCAGACTTGTTCAGTTTACAGCAATTTACATGCATTTTAAACAACACAACTAACTTAATTTCTGTCATAGTCACCTAGTACTTTTACCATTATCAAAAACTCCTAGTGCCATGATATTTTCAACATTTACAGGTTTCATAGCATAAGGTGCTTTATATAGATCAAGAAATGTTATGACATAGTGCTATTACATACTAAATCCAACAATGATAATCACAACCTGTTTTACATATGTTTGGAGGTCACCACAATAGCCTCCTGTATGTGGACCTGAGAGGGAAAGGAAAATTAAAGAGACACTATAGCATAGTCAAGAAAGGGAGGGAGGGGTGTCCATAGGTGGCCAACCTTATGGACTATAAATTGTAAAGATAGAGTAGGCTAAGAAACAGAAGAACTTTTGCAACAGATTTAAGAAAAGGTCCTTCCTCAAGAGTGGCAGGAGCTCCCTGTCGCATTGCCCATTATTCTAATTGCTTCCTTGGAGGACATCTCAGTTTTAATATGGGTCTTGGATATTCTAAATCATTTTCCCATGTTTTTGGAATGATTCAAAAAGTCAATAATAAAATTCCCAAATTGGTCAAAGAAACTGTGGTATTACATTAATCCCATATTGTATTTGCATTAGGGGTCATCTGACAGATGTAACAGATTGCAATCATTCTCATTCCTCGGATCCACAGGATGCTGACAATTACTGTACATCATTGTAGAAATGTTACAGAATGTCATACTTTGATGAATAGTTCTCTCATTCCTCAGATGCATCCCCACTTCACAGCATCACCTGCAAATTGACACTTGATGTATGAGTGGATAGACATCATGATGATAGCAATATTATTTTCCCTAAATGTGAAAATTTAAGGAACATCTGATGTACTGATAATTTCAGGAGAAGAAACATATTCCAGGCTGATAGTGGTGCTGGTGGTGGTGGTGGGATAGGATTCTTGTGCATGCAGGCTAACATTGTAGCAAACATCAAATTATAGTATGATGGTGGGCATGGCAGAGCTTACACAGTAGCACCCAATGTTTGTGTGTGTTTAGGAACCCTACCCCTGTCATCATGATCAAAAAAATAAATCACTATCCCATTTACTCATCACAAAATGAGGAATTTGTCAACATCCTGGGTATTCTGAGAAACGAGAACTGCTGCAACCTATTACATCTGACAGCTGACCCCTAATGCAAATACAATGGGGATTAAAGTAATACTTAATTTTAGTGTAGCATAAAACACCATTTTCAAACTACATCTGGACAAAATCCTCGCTATGCTTGGCTGGTCATACTTCTTTATGAACAAGCTGCTTCTTTTCATATTTGTTTTTATTTATGACTTCAGAAACAGGGTCCTTTTTAACATGATAACTAGACTAGCAGGTAACATAATCTCAGACAGTAACTGCTGGGATTGATCTGCTGACATTATACTTTATGTAGATCAGCAGATAATGGATTCTGATTGCAGTATTTTATAATCCGATGTGATATAGGCTGTGTTGTCCAGTAGAGTCATCCTGGTTATTCATGTCATAAACTTAATTTACCAGGAAACTCTAGATGCAACTGTTAAAAATAGTGATATACAGACTTTTAAAAACTGCACATCACTTTTTTTGGAATGTACTGTGTTTAATCTTTCATGACTACAGTCAAATTACTTTGCTTATGATGTAGCAGCTTTGTCTTATTAACTAATTCTTACTATTTAATGCTTGCATTGGTAAGAGAAATATTAAATACATTTTATTTTACTTTTCTAAATTGATCTTGTGTGCTCTGAGCTTTGGCCTGGATGGGGGGTGTATTTATGTGGGTGGACTGAGTCAGTTGTGATGAGTTCTGAATAAAATCAATTATTGAATAATTTTTCTTAATAAATGTTGTTTCTTCTGTTTGAAATGAGTTACAGTACATAAGCAACACTGTACAGTATGTTTTTTCATCTTAAGAAAAGAAGGGTGCTAATGGACTGAAGTCCCAAACTTTAAAGTGAAACTGTTGGAAACGTCACTCATTTCCAGGTTTAAGTTATCAAGCCACAAAGAGTTTCATTTGCTAACAATGAAAATCAAGTTTGTTTTATGGTATCTTGCTGTCTGAGTAGTTTTAAACAAAATATCAATCCATGGGAACCACCAGTAAAATTGCATGCTTTTCTCAGTAGGTGAGTGCAACAGGTTGTCATGGCCAGTCGAGAGGTGGCATTTGTGTTGTGGAGGCACTGGTGTGTGTCTGCATTACTTATTCCTTGATGCATAATCAGATCTGAAATTCTCCTACTTTGATACTCTTGGTGTTTGCAGCTGGGATCTACACTATCAGTTATGCGGCTTGAGTTACCATAGGAACTTCTGGCTACTGTGGCTGAAGTCCAAATTGAAAATGTATTGCTTTGACTACATATGGTCTCCATGCATTTTTAGTAATATTACAGCTCTACAGTACCCACAAAATTAACTGGGAATATTGCATATGTTAGTGTTACAACCTCTGCTAAGTATATTATATTGCCAGGATCAACTGAAACAATTATAACAGTTATCTTGTAGGCTGTGCATAAATGCAACTGTCTCCTTGATACAGAATGACCATTACCACAGTATCAAAAATAGCAATTTTCTATATAATGTTCTCATTTTTGCTATAATGTTTGCTAAATGGGTTGCTATGCTCTGCTTCACAGTAAAAAACAAAAAGACTGCAAACAAGCCAGTACAATTGAATGCCTGCTGCAGCATGCTATTGCTACCCCAAAACCCATGACTGCATATTTCAAAATTACATGGTGAATAGGTCCCCCACCCACCCACCAACCAACAGCTTTATATAGTATAAGATAAAAAAGATGCATATGCAATATTCCTTGATCCAAGTACAGCCTGATTGTAAATTGGGAGAAATATGATAAATTGTGAACTAGCAACACCTACACCCACCGGAACCAATGTGTCTAGATTTAACATTTATTACCTGGTAGCTAGCAACTCTCCTCCCATGAGCATGCATCTCAAGTTTTATCATTAATTTCTTAGTGGCCAGTGATCCATCACCCATCTGACCCCATGATAGCATATTTCGAAAATTGTGCTATGGTGGCTAGTGCCCCCAACCCATGCTAGTTGTTATAAAATAAATCCCCATAGTTAGTGCCAGTCACAGAAGTAGGTCAGGACTGGGGGCATAGATTGACCATTGCCTGCCTGGATGGGGTGGGTTGGGCCACTAGACCACCAGGGATTATGACCATTTTTTAAGGCTAATGTGAATGGGGGATATACTATACCACACAATCAAGTCTTTAAAAATGTAATGCCTTCTGAAAAACAAGGTCAATACAGTAAAATGGTCAGACAGTATTTATAACTTCATTCTTCACCATTTATGACCTCAAACAGTACAGTAAAATGCCAAGACAAAATAAATTCTAAAAATAAAATATTTTACTGTAATTTGGATTACACTGCACAAAAACAGGCACAGGGTAACACTACAGAATATGCAGCTTTATCTGATAACTTCATGCTTTAAGTTTATTGTGTGGCATGAGCAGAATCTGAGGGCTTCAGTAGCATTGAAGTAAACTCAACAGAAACTGACAATGCACCATACCTAATATAAAGTAATAACTGAATATAAAGGAAAAGCATAACTATGCAGGTGAGTAGTTGCTGCGAAAAGTGCATGGTGGAGTGATGTGATGATTAAATAATAAATTACCATTTTTATCATTTCATAGAATTGGACATCATGTACTGTATACAGTATGTAAAGAGAGTACATTGAACTGTATGTGTGACCAGGATACTGTAAATGGAGGGGATTGCAGAGGAATAGGGAAGGAAATGTATTATAAATCTATTTCATGATTATATAGAGAGTCAACTAATGGTTGTGCACATGCAAAGGGATGAAGCTGTCAACGCAAGCATGCCCAATACATAGTACAATGGCAGCGATGTGTCATTCTGACTCTAAATGGGTTATGCTACATCCTGATGAGTGTACTATGAAAAATAGGTGCACTAGTTGCACATATCCAGAAGTCAAATGTAATTTGCAGCCACTTTCAAAATTCTTCAAAATTCAGAACACATGGCCAGAAAGTTTAGCAATTTTTATTTTTATTCGGTTTATGTTTAGGAAGAGGGAGGTTCTACTAACTACAAGGGAATAATATTCTAAACCACGAGTGCTAGTAGTCTCCAACCAACACCCACACCTGCTTGAAAAAGAGACGTTACTGAGTACTGGGCATATCATTATTATTGCTAACTACCTGATAGCATAGACATGGTGAGTAATTATGGTAATAATATCTTCAGGGTGATATTGGGAAATACCAGACCGCCTAGGGTGTAATGAGGCCTGATGCCACAGGCAGAGGGCCTTATAGCCCCTGGAAGGTCGGCATTTCCAATAATGCCCACCCAGGGTATTATTGCACTTAGAAAATGGCCCATCAGAGAATGTTAATCTGTGAAGAGGCACTTGACTGGCTTTTATTTTTAGCTGGGCATCTATTGAAAAATAAATGCCCAGCTTGGAGTTTGCCTCAGCCAATCAGGTTTAAGAATTGATTGTTGCCATTTTCTAAGACTTATTAATTTGTGTGATAAATTACAAATGGAGATTCTTTCAGTGGTGCATGCCTTGCTGCATCATCTTCAGTGACACAGTCTTTCAGCTCAAAACAGTGATGTAAGGAGCACTACAATCTCAGCTGCCTTGATCTACAGTATATAGACAGATCAGCACCCACAGCTTTGCTTAGTAGAAGATAACAAAATAACACAAATAAGATGGATATGTGTTACTTCTTGATAGAGGTACACCGTGTCTGTAACTGAGAGAATATGATAAATTGTCAACTAGCATCAACTACACTTAGTTTTAATATGTATTGCCAGCAGCTAGAGGACCAACCTCCCACCAAAACTTATGCTCCAAGTTTTAACTTGTATTCTTTATTGACTAGCAGTTTCTCCCCATCACCAACCTATCCAGGTATTTTAGGAAAATTAATCCATGGTTAATCCATGGTGGCTAGTGAACCCACCCCTTTGAGCCCATGACAGTGATTTGAAAAATTATTCCATAATGAATAATGGACTCTCCCTTTTCTGAGCGCATGCCATCTGTTTTAAAAGTATCCTTGTGGCTAGTGGACCATGCCCCACCATCCTGAACACATGCTTGTAATTTTAAAGTCACATTATTACATGGCGACTAGACCCCCAACCCCCTACCAACAGCTTTACATAGTAAAAGATAACAAAACAAAACAAAAAAGCAGTATTCCTTGGTCCAGGTACAGCCTGTCTGTAACTGGAAGAATATGATCAATTGTAAACTAGTGTCACTTACACTCACTGGAACCAATGTGCCTAGATTTCATACGTTTTACCTGGTAGAAAGGCTCCCCCACCTGAACATATGTACTTCGGGTGACTAGGTACAGGTACTTCTGAAGGCTGTATCTAGGGACTATGGCAAAGTATTCAATCAATTGAAATGACCACCAACTATGCAGTTTACAATGGCTCTCTGTGGGGTTCATCAGTCATCAACTACCACTCCACCACCACCGCCGCCTAAACATACAGATTGTGAAAAGCCTTCCTGACAGTCATGAAGTCTGTCTTCATTGTGGTGAACTACAGTATGACTGAGTTAAAAATATGGCATAAAAAACAACATTCCTTGATTTATTTAACATACAGTTTCCATCAGACCCTCTACCCCATACCATGCTACAACAATCTACATGAACCCCAAGGAGAAGTGTTACCTCACAGAAAAGTACATCTGTAAGTAAATTAATAGCTTTTATTAAAACTTGTTTAATATGAAACTTTCATTTTTTTCTAATTTCTACCCCATCACCTGCTTGCATTCTCAACTACAGGCTTCACTGACCCTCTCCCCAACACCTATTTCATTTTGTCCCATTCGGACCTGACCCAATTTGACCATTGCCATTTACTATAAGTTTTGTTTACAGTAAAACTGCATCAATTATGATTGTTCTGACATGTATTTAAAAATTGTCCACATGTCTGTCTATGTTGAGAATGTTGCAGGTGCTTGTCAAAACAGTTGTCTATGTCAAAATTGCTAAAGCAGGACCGCAATGAAAATGAGATCTTGTATCCATGATGGGTAGATTATATAAATAGCTATTAAAATCTGGTTAAAAGTATGATATCACTTGAAAGGATATATTTCATCAACATTGGACTGTATACGGTAAGCACATTGTAACAACTGGAAAAGCAGGACCTCACTGAAAATGAGACACTGTGTCTCAGCTGGCTGTCATGTGTAAATACTGAAATTCATGGATTGTTGTTTGTCAACACGGCCTTTGATTTTCATTTCATCCCGCCTCCCCATAGAAAAACACCACAGGTCACCATAGCAACAGGCAGCATGTAGATGGACTAATGTTGCATTTGAATGGCAATACTAGTATGTGTATTTGAGGTTAGTTGGAGGAGGGGTTTATTTCAGCTGGTTCTTAGTCCTTTCCACCTAAGTTCCAAAGAAAGCTTCAACTCATTTGAAGAGGAATGGATTCCTGGAGTCCATAATCATTTCAGACACTATTCTGAAGAAAGTCTCCTGAGTCATGTACCAGTAACATACTTTAAACTTAAACTGCAACTAAAAATAGGGCCGGTATCAGTCTGCTTTCTTGAACAATATAAAGTAAAACTATAAAAAACAAACTTTTCCAGCAGATAAAAATCAGCAATGTATGCAATACAAATTATCTGACAACAACATTTTTTTGTAAATATGGTATGAAATCTTAATGTTGTTCATTTTCAGATTTCTACCCATCAGCTGCTCTAGTGTGCCTGCCACATGCCTTCCCCATTACAGGCTTCACTGACCTCACCTCTCCAATTTGACCAAACTCATTTATTATGAGTTATTACTACAGTGAAACTGCATCAGTTGTGATTGTTGATTGTTCTGACATATGGTAGGTTGCATTATGTAGATACATACTAAAATCAGGTTCAAAAATATGATATCACTTGAAAGGATATGTTTCATCAGAGCTGGCCAAAGTATTCAGTCTTACATTGTGAGGTACGTTTATAAACTTATGTATAACCTATGAATAGAAGTCCAGCTTTACACAATGCCAGTTTATGTCCACATCCACAATGAAGCTCAGTGCACATTTTTATTTATTAATTAATTTGATTGTTAAGGGGTAGGTGCACTAGACAGAAACTGATCCATGCACATTTTCTTATGTAACACAAATATATATTTTTTCAAATCCAGCACAGGAAGTTAAGTCAGCTAGACATAAGCTGTTAACTAAGCTGTGATGTGCACCTGATCTTTGGTGTGGATGCAGTCAACATAAACTGGCAATGTGCAAAGCAGGATAGCCACTAATGATTCTACATAACATTTCTATTTTGCATGAGTCTAGCACAGGGAAATTGGCTGTTTATTAAGCACACCCTTCCCTATTGATTTAAAGTCTGTTAACATTTTATGTGTGCATCTAGCAGCGTACAGTATGTGAGAGCAAGTGTTTGAAAGTGTTCCACCTGCACTGTACTGTATTCACTGGCATGCCAAGCTGTAAACAAGTACTAGTTTTCTCCCCTCAGTTCTCCATCGGGGTTCAGGGTCGAGGTGACAGGGGCATATTATTTTACTAAGATTCCTGGCACCATCGGGTTCATGGCGAGATGCATTACTTATTATCTTAGTAAAATAATATGCACCCTGCCACCAGCTCGAACCCCAATGAAAGCAGATGTAATATATGTCCCTGTCACCGCCATGACCCAGATGGTGCCAGAAACCTTAGTAAAATAATATGCCCTCTGCCACCTGCCCTGAACCTGATGTAATAATATGCCCCTGTCACCTGCCATGAACCCCAATTGTGCCAGAAACCTTACTAAAATAATATGCCCCTGCTGCCCACCTTGAACCCTGATGGAGCCAGGAGGAGTCTCAGTATTATATCGCCTCTGCCGTAACCCCAAACCCTGATGGTGCCAGCAATGACAGAAGAATGAAATATCCTTTCACCCCCAGAATCCTGATGGTGCCATACTGATAGTAATGACTATTACCCCAGCCACAGTGGTACAGTGCCTCCCCAGGTAGTGGCAACAACCCTGTTCTGCCATCTGGCTAGTCATTGTGCTTACTGTAATGTGTATGCAAGTAGCCATGTCTGTTCAGTTTGCAGCCAGCCACCAAGGTGTGAGATGGGCTGTGCTGCTCACTGGCTCTGCTCCGGGATCAGAGCCATATGGGGTTATTGGCATTACCTGTGAGGGGGGCACTATACCACCAGGGCTGGGGTACTTGGTTCAGGAGGTGACAGGGATGATTTCATTCTATTGTCATTACTGTCACCATCAAGGTTTGGGGTAGTGCAGAGGGAAGTATTATTTTACCAAGATTCCTGGCTGCATCGGGGTTTGTGGTGGGTGGCAGAGGACATATTAATACATCTGGCACCATCGAGGTTCTGGGCGGGCTGCAAGGCATATTATTTTAGTAAGATTCATTGCACCGGTACTCCCATCAAGTGAGCACTACCAGAATAGCACCACACTATACTGCACTAGTCTGGTAAGTGCTCACATGGACAGTGAGTAGGGTTTCACAGTGCTAGCTGTAAGTGCTCCCTGGTCATTGTCCATGGTCCTGTACATAGAACAAGAGCTGCAGGAACAAGAGGCTGGCTGAGATGCTCCTGTGGTGTGGAGGGCTGGGGCATGGAGCAGCTCGGCTAATAGCAATGAAGACCAGGGTTCTAATCCTGGTCTCCAACATACTGGAACTTTGGATTTTTACATGGGGACATGGAAACAGTATTCCATGGCCTCCCAAATTTTAACTTTCCTGTGATCCACTCCACTCCACCTTGGAGTGAAAATCCTATAGACAGGGGCTGCAGGGCAGAGCCCCTGTGTTGGTGTTGTGGGTGTGGAGCCCCCACAAAAGAAAAAATCAGTGCTATTTTTACAGCATGCTCCTTGCCAATGTTCTTATTGTCAGCAGTCTTTAGACCCAGTGCCGCTGGCACCATCAGGGTTCATGGTGGGCAGCAGGAGCATATTTTATTACTAAGATTCTTCCTGGCAGCATCTGTATTGTGGTGGGTGGCAGGCAGGATCACCATTAGTAGTACTGTTAACTAACATACAGTTACATTTTACCCCAAAAGCGTTGTGCTGCATCCAGTTTGATCTGCAGTTGTTTGGGTCCTGATCAGGATTGCTGTTGCTGCTCATGCCTCATTGCTCAATGCTGTTGATGCCTGAAGACTGAAGTCGCAGTTTTTCTTTAAATACTAGAACTGTGCTGTTATATTACACTTTTTTAATTTTACAGACATAGTTTTTAAAACAAGCAGTCATCAAATCGATGTTGTAGGCTGCAGCTGTCACTCAAAAAATAAAGCAAATAAACAATCAATGAATTAATTGGTAATTGCTTTTTCTGAAATGAGTGACAGAGCAACATCGATCTGACTGAGACTGCTTATTTCTGTTCATGTTAAATAAACAATTAAAATATGTCTTTTAATTTAATTTTTAATTTCATTCTTGTTTTCTAAGAAGCAACGGTCGCAGACTCAGTGACTGACAGTCTTTTAATCTCAGTCATACACGCTAGGCTTGGCTCTTCTCTACAGTCCGACTCCATATGTGTTGTTCCTTTTCATTCTTCAGTCCACACCACTCCACTGCCCACAGCGGCATGCATGAAGATGATGCTTTGTCAAAAACACAGCATCAACTAGCATCATCAGCAATTCAGCATATTACAAACAAAGTGCATTACAGTTCTACGACTAGGAGGAGACCCTAATTAATTTGGCCTGTTGCCACCTGCACCCTATTAATAATACAATAAAAAGAAATAATAAATTAATTTAATTGATACAGATTGTGGTGCACTAACTGTAGTCTGCAGGTGAGGTGTGAGGCAGCAGCACTGATCAGTCGCATATCAGTTATTAATTATTATTTCCTAAAATTAGTATGTGACACTGTGGCAATATGAATGAATTTTGTGTGTTGTGCTGCCCTGTTGCCTTTTAATTCAAATGAAGCATATTGAGATAAACACAAATGTCAGGAACAGATTGTTCTGGAGATAGAGACTGTGTACCTGTACAGAGTTCCTTATCTTTCAGCAGTTGTTCTCAGTGTACAGACAACACCCAGCTGTAAACCAGATGTTGCATCTTAGCTAGAATGCCTACATAAATACAAGGCACTTAAAAAATAATCTTTGGAAGACACACAACCAGCAATAAAAACAAGTTCTGGTCAGATCTACCATGGCTGTATAATGAAGTCAATGAAGTTGTGTGGAATTGTTAAGGAGGTATGGAGAAACAACACAATGATTTGTAAGTAGCAAGATTTGTTTTAGTTTCTGTTCTAAGGAAGGCATACACATTATTAGGAAATTATATGGAGGTGTACATTTTAATGAAGGAATAGGAAGCTTACAAAGGAACCCCAGAGCAAATGTCACTGATATATGTGTTATCCAGGATGATATTGGCCAGACAGCCAAATTATAAAGAAAATACAATTGCACATATCCCAATAATGCAGAGCATCAAGGAAAACCCCATGATGGTACAGAAGATGGCAGTACATGAAAAAGTAATGGCTGGCATATGTTCAGCCTTGGGATTATTTCACAGTTTTTTTTTTAAGAGAAACAGGTTTTGTCCATGAGGTAATGTGTTATATTTAAGCAATGTGTTGATGTCAGGAAGTCAGGTGTAATGATGATGGATTGTTAGAGAAAATGTGATATTAACTTTCAGAGGGGTCACTTTTGATAAGGGCAAGGTAGTTATGCTTGTGACAATGGGAATATTAGGAAAGTATGAGGTCTGCATAGAAGTGGAGTACAAATATGCACAGTTTCATAAGTATGTGCTCATAGTCCAGGCAAATGTGATACGAGGTTTGTTTAGAAATAGGTAAAAATAGCGATACATGCAATTAATAGAAAGATAGATAATTACATAGACATAGAGAGAGAGAGAGTGTCACAGACAGACAGGCAGAATAGGAATGGCAGTGAAGTACTGAATGACATCAACCCCACCCCACCATTCAGACATGGACAGACATTGGGGTGCACCTTTGGGTCATTGCCAACACACGCCATGCCATATCACTCACCCTACCCTGCAGATACAGACAAGAGTTGAGGTGTGCCTTGGGTTTTCAAACTTTACACTCACACCATTCCATAAGGAAATACACTGAAATGGGTACAGTATAACAGAATGGAGTGAACTTTGGGGCTGAAGAGTCAAAGGCACACCTCAATATCTGTCACTGGCTGCAGAGTGGGGATGGAGGTGGAATGGCTTAAGCATTGCTGTTAACAATCCCAAGTCACACCCTGATGCCTGTCAGTCCCTACAGTACAAGGTGATATGGTCAGAAACCCTAATGCCCTGGGCATTTCTTGGTATTTTCACTCCAAGTTTTCAGCATGGGGTTTTGTGACCCCACCACATGAACAGTGACACTATCAGTTCATTAGCCAAAAGGAGATTTTGCATAGTAACTGTTCCATTTGGCACCACAGGTGCAAAAACACATTTTGAACAGGATGTAAAAATGACAGCTGTACATTTCTTGCTTCAGAACTGCTCAGCACACCTGTTGCATGACCTGCTTATTGGCATTTTATATCTGCTATGCAATGTACTGCTGCTATGGCTGTATGGCTGAGAGGGACCTGGGGTGGTGGTGGATGTCAAGATGAACAACTCGGAAACTTGTAGGAAGGCAGCAGCCAAGGCCAACATGATGCTGGGATGCATTGCTAGGGGATCACTCCAGAAAGAGGAAGTGATACCTCTATACAAATGCTTGGTGAGGTTGCATCTCGAGTACTGTGTGCAGTTTTGGAAGCCACACTTAAAGAGGGACATTGAACTCTGGAGAGGGTCCAGAGGAAGGCAACCAAAATGAACTGGGGCTTGGGGAAAGGACCTATGAGAGAGGCTCAAGAGCTAAATATGTACACACTGGAAGAGAGATGGGACTGGAGGGACATGATAGAGGTCTTCAAGACTGCACGGGTGGTGTACAGTGGCCAGATGGGCAACTGCAGCAGGCTGCGGGTGCCACAGGGCAGCCAAACACAGGGCCCACCACTGGTGAGCCTGTAGTGCCCATTCTCCCTGCAGACCCCACTGTGCAGCATCCACCAGAGAGGAGGTGTGCAGTGTGGCCGGTCACCACAAGAGGATCAGCGCCCCACCCAGGAGCCCCTGGATGCTGACCGGCTGATTGAGCACACCTGTCTGCTGCGGGCATCCATTCAACAACAGGTGCTACTTGCCACTGGGGAGCATGCACTGCATGCAGAGGTGCACCAGTTAGCTGAGCAGCAGGAGGGGGCACTGCACGATCCTGGCAGGGATGCAGCACATGCAGGAGGCACAACTGCATCCTTGAATCGCATTGCCACTGCGATCATGGATGGCTTTGCATTGCTGGCTGCCACAGGGCATGGCCATGCACAGGTGACCCCTGCAGTGTGCTGTCCACCCCATGAACCCAGTGTCAGGTGACCCCATCACAGTCAACACCAGGCTCTGATGTAGGCATCCTAGGCATGCCTGGGGCTGGTCTGTTTGGGAACCTGCACACCCCTCATGGACATGGTCATGATCCTGTGGTTCCACCCTGGAACTGTTGCAAACCCCCATGGCTAATGCACAGCCTGTGGCTGCTGATCAGCCCAGGGTGGCCACCCCGTGGCCATGGTGGCCATGGTTCTGTGCAGAGGTCTTGATGTGCGGCTGCCCTGACCGCTGTCTGCCACTGCTGCCCTGTGTGCACATAGGTGGTGTGAGTGCCTTCCACTGGTGTTGTGCCTGTGTGTCATGTTGCATGCTGCCTGTGTGCATGCTTGCCTGGCCACTGGACCTTGTGGTGTGGGCATGATGAGGGCAGGGTAGCGCCAGTTGCGCCTGTGCACTGGTGCAATGCATCTGAGCCATGCCACATTCCAACACGTGTGTGTGTTGTGTGTGTGTGTGTGTGTGGTGCTGTTTGTGGTTGTGTGCCACTGACTCCCTACCCTGCCTCCCACCTCTGTGTGTGCATGCCCATTGCCATGCATGCCCCTGCATATGTGCTGTACCTGTTTATGTGGCCCATGCATGTGTACCGCACCACCTACCTGTGAGCTCCATAGTGCTCCTGTGCAATGGTGTCCAGGTGGCATCGCACCTGCTGGAGCAGCTGGGAGTCCCTCTGCCTGGGGGTGGCTGTCCACCACCCTCCAGCCCATTGCTTCCATCGTCCCCACTACTATTGCCCTGTTCATCCTCAACAGCTATCCCACTCTCAATGGCCATGTTGTGAAGTATGTAGCAGGCCAGGAATAGGCTGCAGATTTTCAAATGTCTGTACTGTAGGTCACCACCTGACCTGTCTAGGCATCAGAACCAAGCTTTCAGAATGCCAAAGAACACGCTCGATGATGTTACACATGCTGGCATGTGCCTTGGTATACCGTTCCTCTACTGAGAATGATGGCCACCGGTAGGTGTGACCAGGGCCTTAGTGGATATGCTCTGTCACTTGTGTGGAGATTTACATGGTTAGCCCTCTGCTATTCTCTGCTGTGTCCCTTGCCTGTCTCTGGTGCTCATGCCACCATGCACACCCTGCCCACCCCATCCCCAGGTCTGTTCTGTCCTGGTCCCTTGCCCATGCCATACTCACCCACTAAGTGGCCCGTGAGGATGTCCCATGTTCAAACCTGTGGCACAGTGCAGAGCTATGCCAGATGAATGCATCATGTACACTCCCAGGGTGTGTGGCACAGACATTGATGATGCACCCCATGGCATCGCACACCACCTGGCAGTTGGCACTCAAGCTCCCTTCTGATTGATGTATGACACTCCCTCTGGGCCAGGTGGCATGTGGATGTCCGCGTGGGTACAGTCAATGGCCCTGTCCTGCCAGGCATACGTGCCACCCTGTGGAAGTCCTGTATCATTGCTCTATGCTCTGCCTGTGTGCTGGGAAATGGATGAATTCCAAAGCACGTGGCAGCAGGATGTTGACAAACTGTGTGAGGAGGCAGGACGTGGCTGACTGGGTGATGCCTGTGGTGTACCCTGTTGGTCTCTGGAAGGTGCCCGTGTGAGCAGGCACATGATAGCAGTCACTTTCATCTCCATGGACATAGCATGGCTCTGTCTGGTGGGTGCTTGCATCTCTTCACTGCACAGCTTGCAGAGCTGCCTCAGAATGACCCTATTCAGGTGGTACAGACCCACGATCTCAGTGTCACTGTAGTTCTCAAAGGTGATGCGGGCACTGTACCACCTGTGTCAGGCATACCACCAGTGGGACCTTCCATGGCCACATTGCTGTTCCTCCTGCCTCCTCACACCCTTCATTAAGGCCTCCATCATGAAGGGCATGCTGTCTAAGCCCCTTGCTGTCCACTGTCCCTCTGGGCAGTTGGCTGCTGGCTGTGTGCTACCCTGGTGCACTGCTTTGTGTGTGTGTGTCTCTCTCTCTCTCTCTCTCTGTGCTCTCTCCCACGCCAATGTCACCTCTGTCCCTATCCCTCTGTGTGTGGGCTTTGGTCTGTGTGTCTGTCTGTGTGTCTCTCTCCTCTGTCTGTCTCTCTCACTCACTCCTCTCCTCACATCCCTGGTGCAAGTGCTGTCTGTGTGTTTGCACCCTGTATTTATAGGAACAAGTTTGCTCAAAGCAACTTGATTTGTTCCACATTTGCGCCATGGATTCATGGTTGAATATGCCACTGCGCTGGATATTCATGGGCACACCTGCTCTTGCACATGCATTCATTATAGTTGTGCATTGGCGCAATGAATTTTGCGCCGCACTGGCTCCCACTTAATATGGCCCTTGGCGCACACCACACTTTCACCGTGCAACTCAGTTGCGCCATGTACAACTTCTCTGAATATATTGGCCCTAGTGTCTTGGGCACCTGAAAGGAAGGAAATACTACTAAAATAAATGCTATTCTGATATTTTATTTATATATGTGTGAGATTTTATGTAGTTTTGCCTAGGTCACAGACACATAAACTATAAATAAGGATGGATGTATTAATCAAAGCTTGTAGTAGCAAAATAAAGCAAGAAAAATAATATATTGTGTGTTTTTTTTTCAATTGTTTGACCAGGAGGGCACACTGTTGAAAGCTTGTTTACAGGGGCAACCTGGGAGCACATGGAAGTTAGTGACTTGCCTGGTTGGTCACCCACTATGCAAGTGGGGCTGTGATTCAACCAGATCTCCAGATTTTAAGTTAAGAGCCTTAAACCCTTGTGCTATACTGCCTCCCTAGTTATGGCAGTCATTTGTTTTATGGTTCATGATGTTGGTGTAGTAAGTATACCAACATACTAACATACAAAAATGCCATCATTATAGGTCTAGTGGGCTTTTGTGTTCTACTTGTTTAGTCAGTCCCACCCTGGAAGCTGACCTTGCTGCCCCCACCCTCTCTGGCTTCTCCTTCCCAGCCAAGGGTATTCTTGCTTCACTGACTTTGCTTCCACAACCCTTCCTGTACCTGTCCCACCCTCTTGAACCCCTCCAGAGTCTCTGCCTCCACCAGCCCCTGGGCAGCACATTCCATGGTTTGACCACCCTTTCAGTGAAGCAGCACCTCCTACTCCTTTCTCCCCTGAGCCTCCCTCCAGCCTCCACCCATGCCCTCTAGTTGCTCCCCTCCTTCCTTTGGAGCACCATGATTGTGCATCCCTATTTACCCCTTCATGTACTGTGCAGGTGGTGTACACCACCACCACTGCAGGGCACAGCTGAGGCAGTGCACACCACTGCACCCACAGTGGTGGCAGGCAGCTGTTCCACTGCTGGCAGAGTGCTGGGCATGCTGCCTGTGTCAGAGGCCAGCAGGGGTGTCTCACCTACAATGTTGCCCATGTTGTTCAGGATAAGTGTGATGTCATCATCAGAGTCAGACCCCACCTTGATCAGTGTTTCTCTGCATAGGACACCAAGGCTGGCATCCTGCAGGAACACATCCAGGGCCTCATCTGACCCCAGGTCCAGGACATCTGCATGCACTGTGGTGGTGAGCTGCAGCCTGTCGGGCCCCGGATGCTGGTGGAGGTGGATGACTGGTCCTCCGGGACAGTACCAGCATCCACCGGTTGCTGGTCTGCCAGTGCCCTTCATCTGCACAGAGGTGTGCTGGTGCTGCAAGAGAAAGAAAGGCATGTCAGTGATGCAATGCCCACATGTGCCCTCATACACTGTCACTGCATGTGTCCTGCTGCATGGCATGCACATGGGTGTGCACACATGCACATGACATGCATGCTGACTGCATGCACGCCAGCATGCCCATGTACACACCCTCTGTGTCACTGGCTGTGCATGGCAGAGATAATTACCATGCAGTGATGGGCTGCCACCTGTCTGGAATCCTTCAAGGCACACTTCTACTGTGGTGCAGTGCATGGTGGCTGCCACTAACTCCCTCCTGCATCAGTGTAGGTGCATCTGCAGGCCCTCCCACAGTGGTGGTACAGGATGCCTGGATGGCCACCACCTTCTCCTTTATCTACCACTTGTCCATTCCCACCTTCTTCCTGCACTCTGCACCAACTGCTGGTGGCTGCCATGCTGGTTGATGTAGGCTGCCACCTCCTCCCACGCACCAGCCCTGGCCTGTGGTGTGCCCGTAGCACCACTCAACAGGGATCCATGTCCAGGTAGGCCTCAAACAAGGCATCAGTCTTGGGCTTTGTGAAATTGAACCTGCACTTCTGTGCAGGCCTCCTCCTCACCCTCCTCATGTGCCGACATGTTGCTTCCTGTGGACAAGGACAGCACAGTGTGACAGTGGCAGCATCTCCTTAGTCCATCCCACCATGCAGTGCTTTAGGCTCCCAGTGAGCTGCAGAGGCATACAAAACTTACCTATCAAGGTTGCAATACCAGTCCATGGCCTGTGCTGTTCTGTGGTGCTTTTGTGGTGCAACGCAAGGAAATGAGGTTGGGTGCAATGGTAATGACATGCTAATGCACTCACTGTGCCATGCATTGGCTGATGAGCTCATTTACATGTGGTGTCTGAATATCATGATATTGCACTGTGCTCAATAGGATTGCACCAGAGCAAGTCACGATGGTGCAAGCGCGCATGCATGATGCGCAGGCCCACAGTGTGCATGCGCATCATGGCATCATGGCATCAATCATGCACCATGCACAGACAGCATGATGCGGTGGCATTGCACATATTGTGCATGGGCCAACTATGTGCATGGCAGCGCATGGGGTACCATGCCCTATCGCGGCAGTGCACACTGGTGGATGACCCCTGACCCCTGGTCAGACCCTCTGACCTGTGACCCTACTGTAGCTACAGCCATTCCATTCATCTCTTGGCAGTGTGATGTGTGCACTGTGCATGCTCCTGTGCATCGTCCATGGGTGCATGGCGCGGACACGCACATCTCCCACTGCCATTGTTGCTGCAGAACACGCTCAGCTCAACATGGCACAGGCAAGATGGAGGAGGCCAAGAAGTCATTGCCTGTTGAGTTGGCCAACCTAGTGGCCTGCATGGAGCCCCATGCTCCCCAGCTCTTTGGGCAAGTGCCCTTGCAGTGTACCAGGGCACCATGTGGCTGGACATCACCACAAGTCTGGAGCACAGAACAGGTACCATGACTGGGAAACAGTGTCACCACCATTATGGGGATCTCACGAGTGGTCCCCAGAGTGTCTGAAGAGACTACAGGCATGATCCAGGTGAGGGGCCATGCCAGCCAGGTAAGTCATCCCATGTTGCATGTCTGCCCTGGTGCTGTACTGTGGTGTTGACTTGGCTGTCTGCCATGCCCCTGCAGAGGGTACACTGTCATTGTGTGCATCATGGGGTGGCATTGCCAGCTTCCACTTACATTGCAATGCATCTGTGTGGGACGTGTCGGGCAGGGGTACACCCTCAGCACAGGGGTGGGGGTGGGGCAGCTGCTGTTGTCGGTTTATGATGCGTACTCTATCTTCTTTTCATTCCCAGGCCCTGAGGGCCATCAGAGGCCCAGGCTGCAACAGCACAGCAGGCTGCAATGGGATATGCTGAAGCAGGACCAGCACCAGGAGGGCTGCAGGGCAGGTAGGCACTGTCATGGTCCATCGCACTGTGCATGGGGGTGGCAGAGGGTGGTGTAGGCATGGCTGCCTGTGCTATGTGCTGTGGCAGCTATGTGTGTTGCTGTGCATGGTGCATGCCACTGTGGTGCATCCATTGGACTTGTGTGCGGCTGTTGGTGGGGTGGGCATGTGCCCAGCTGCCACTATTGTTTCTGTGGTGCTGCCAGTGCACTGTGCTATGTGACTGTCATTGCACAGTCGTGTAGGCCATTGTGTGGCAGGGACCACCTCTGTGCACTGTCGTGGTGCACCGAGTTGCTTGGCTGGCATTGGTCCACCCCGTGGTGGCCATTACGGGCCGCCCCGGATGTGTGTTCCCACTGCCCATTGTGCACAGTGGGTTGGCATGGTTTCTTGGGACATTGAACTGATCACCTGTCCTGTACCTTATTATAGGTGCCCAGCGGCAAAGACTACTCTGATCGACGTTGTCGAGATTGCTGCCCCAGACTCTTCTGGTGGCCTCCATGACATGGGAGGTGGTCGTCCAGGTTAGGCAGATGCTGGTGGCAGAATGGAGGCAGCGTCAGCCCGCCAGGGCAGCCAGATGGGGCCACCATTAGTTTATCACCTGTTTCCCCATCTCCCTGCTGCACCTCCCTTCAGTCACCCTTCCCACTTTACAATCCTGTTCCCTGTCCCTTCCTCACCTTATCTGCCTTTCCAGCCCCTGATTCTTGTGTATAGTTCCTTTAAATATATATTTTCTGACTTACCTGCCTGTGTCTGTGTCTGCTTTGCAGGTGGCATGAGGAGCAATGCTGCAGTGGCCCAGTGTATGTCTATGTGGTGTGCATGTGCAGAGGCATGTGTTGTGCTTCTGTGGTTCACTACTGTGTGTTATGGTGTGTCCCACTCTGATGGTGTCCATTCCATGGGTCAGTGGCTGTGCCTTGGGGTGCACTTGGGCCAGCTGTTGGGGTGTGGGGCGGTTGCATGTGTGGTGGTGGCACACAGCCATGGTCCTTGGTCAGGTGCTGTCTGTACACTGTGTGTTGGGGCCCCTGCTTGGCATTGTGCGCCTTGTCCCATGTGGTCTGCCATGCTACCTGCCACTTGGCACATTCTGTGCCTACTATATGGGCTTCCTGTTTGCCTGTGTGGTGTGTATGCTTGGCTGTGTAGTCCTGGGTGTGGCCTGCTATGGTCTGGGTGGGGGGCACAGCCAGCGACCTGCCAGGGCTCCTTTGGTGGCCCTCCATTGGCACCTCCTGTTGCCTGTTTTCTTTGCCACTGTTGTGTTCTGGGGTCAGGTGTCTGGGTGCCTGTGGGTGCCTTGCTGTGCCCGCTGGTGGTGGCCTCCTGTGGCATGTAATTGTGCTTCCCTGGCTCTGTCCCTGGGTCTGTTCTCTGTGCCATGCCCCGCTCTGTTGCTCTGCTGCTTTGCTTCCCCAGATGTGCTGGAGCATCTCATTTTCACCATGGCACAACTCTGCACCATGGTGCAACTTTTGCACCATGGCACAACTCTGTTTGCGCCATGGTGCAACTCTACCATATTCAGCCGGGTTGCATTGGTGCAGTTCAGCCTGTGAACCTGAATATGGCTCCTGCTGTGCCATGGCACATTGGATTTGTACTGCACTGGACTTGCGGCTTTGGGGCATTTCTGAATATCTGGCCTATGTGTATATATATCTATATATATATCTTCTAACTTCAAATCACTAAATCTATTCAACTGCAAAAATCCAAGACTTTGTTCTCTTCACACAATAGTGTTAAACTTTAGATCCCAGAATGGCTAAGAAACAATTTAGACTTCACTCTTACATGCCACTGTCATGCCCACTTCTCATGCAAACAACAATCAATTACAGAAACCCTTTCATTTCTATGATATGCACTCTTACATCAGAGAGACATAAATTTTACAGAACTGCTAAAAATAAATTTATCAGGACTGGATTTCTGAACTAAAACCTATAATTTACAGTACATATGCAAATAATAGGTTACTGGCTACAAACGATGCTACAGCTATGACATTAACACAATTTCTGTTTTACATGGAAAACATCCATATAATGAACTTGTCATGCAGGATTTGTGACCTTCTGTCTGCATGTATCTGACAAAGGAAAAGGCACCTGCTTGATCCTTTGGTTTTCTATTTTATTTTATGCCCAACTTGCCCATACTGTGAGAGACAAATATTAACATGCTTAGAGTTAAAAAAATCATGATGTCTATGTGTGTGGTGTTTAGTGTGGAATATGCCTAGATGCAGTTTCAGGCACTCCTTAATTACTTTCCTAGGCAGCTCTAATAGTCAGTTGTTCCAACATGATAGCTCCACCTCATACCCTCCCACATAAATAAGATGGGGTAGATATTTAGGAGCTTGTGTGTGTGCGTGTGTGTGTATATATGTGTGTGTGTGTGTTTGGGGATATGCCTATATGCAGTTTCAGGCACTCCTTACTTACTTCCCCAGACAACTCTGATAGTCAGTTCTTCCAACATGATTGATCCACCGCATGCCCCTCCCATGAAAATGAAAGATAGTGCAGGCAACAGACCTTAGGAACATCACATTTTTAATGTCAGCTCTGATCTGTTCAGTCTTACTGTATCCCTGGCTCAGTTTATAATATCAGTGAAAAGAAAGTAGAAAAAACACCCAGCCTTTTGCTTCTACAAGTAGTTGTTAATTGCAGCTGGTATATTTTAACATGTGCAAGGCAACTCCACCCACAACTTCCCTAACACAGACAAATGGCATCAGTGCTCACTGATGTGTTAACATCCTGTTTCTAATGTCCCTGATAAAATAAAAATACAGTTGAGATTTTTTTTTAATGTCACCTCTGATCAGAATAGCTTTTAAAATCACCAAATTGTTTTCTTGTTCAATGTTTTCTCTCCTTTACTGATAGTACAAAATGAGCCATAGCTATTTTTTCCAAAACTACGTGAAAGAAAACCGTATGATATCACTGTTTTGCAAAATGTATCCCTTACAATTTTTTTCTTATTTGCAAGACAACATATCTTTATCCTAACAAATCTGTCCTACTTCCACTTTCAAAACACTATTCCCTACCTACTTGCCACATATAAACTCAATTATATTAAAATAAAATTCTAGGCACCTAACCATTATTCATTCCCCAGTCCCATTTACAACACTGCTACACATATATAATACATGCTTCTCAAACTTAAAAAATACACTTTATCATCAAAGTCTGTGTTTACCAAGTGCTGTGTCCATGTTTAAAATAATTTGAACCCCTCCCCAAAAATCAGCCCTCACATGAAACTTCATGTTTAACTGTAAAGACAATTAAAAATGTATTTCTGAATGCATTACTAACACCAATTCTTTCAACATTTTGAAACTACTAAAAGACAAACTATATAGATAGATAGATATATAGATAGATAGATAGATAGATTGATAGATAGATAGATACAGATATAGTGAATATGGTAAACACATATTGTTAATCCCAAAAGCTGAACTTTATGTGTTTGGTATATAAATGTTTGAGAAAAACCTGTGGTTCTTTCAACTTGAATCAGAATGCTGTGTCTATTGTTTTCCTTTGGAGCTGTAGTTTCAGGCATTCCTTAATTACTCATTCCTTCTGAGGCTCTAGGTGGCTCTGATAATCATTTGTTCCAAGGGTTTTTAAGACAATTTGAAGACATTAAGTATCTTCTGTTCTCCTAGTCCTTAATAAAATGCAGGGCTCCACAACTCAAACACTCCACAGACTTGTTCTGTTGCTTGGTCCAGGTCCCAAACTAGTGTGTCTTGTTCCAACATGATAGATCCACCTCATGACCCTCCACATGAATAAAAAAGGTGGGGTGGATCTTTAGGAGCTGTGTGTGTGTGTGTGTGTGTGTGTGTGTGTGTGTGTGTGTGTGTGTTTGGGGATATGCCTAGATGCAGTTTCAGGCACTCCTTAATTACTTACCCAGGCAGCTCTGATAGTCAGTTGTTCCAACATGATAGATCCACCTCATGCCCTTCCCACATGAATCAAAAAAGGTGGGATGGATCTTTAGGAGCTTCTGGGTGGAGGTGGGGTGGATCTTACTCCCAAAACAAACTAATGCTGCCTCCCACTATTCAGGTTCCAGTTCTTGTACCACCCATTTAGAAAAGAAAATAGTACCCTGAAACCATTGACTAACATGAAAGCATATTTATTTGAGGGTGGAAAACATTTCTTGGAGGAGGGTAAGGCAGAGGAGACTATTTACACCTTCATCAATTCCACAGATAGAAAACATGACAGCATTCCTTTTGTACATACAAAACATCTGCAGGCTCCTCCTACTGCAGCCATCAAAATAAGTGAAGGAAAAATCATTGAGTTTTCTTCTTCTGCCTCTAACCAGAATAGTTTTTAGTGTATTTGGGAGCCACAAGGAAGGGCACACATTGGAGACCCCACACCCTCTGCTGTGACTACAGACGAGAGTGGGTGGGTGAGTTTAGGTACTCCAAGTGGTGATTGCTGACTTCACCCCCTCACAGATGAGAGCTGACTCTTAAGTGGGATCTTTACAACTATTGTCCTCAATGAAGCCTGCTCACAGCAGACAATGAACTTGTCTCATTCCCTTCCCTCCCCCAGGTGTTGTTGAATAAGTGTTAGTCGCCAGAGCTCAGTTGCCTTTCAAAGTGTGAGTGGGAGCTGGAGCACACTGAAACAATGTATTTATTACTTGTGCTTTGCAACTTTCTATCCAAAAATGTTTTAGAGTTTCATGCCTCAAAGAAAACATTTGCAACCAAGTGTTACCTTGTTGTGCCTTAAACTTTAAGGTAAAAAAAGAAACATTACATGAACGTAACTCACACTAAATGACTACATTTTGCAATAATGCCTACTGTAGGTGAATATCAATGCAGATTGTCAGGAATTTAAATGTATTTCAACAGCTGCCCAAAGCAGATTGCTGAAATGAGTTTTTGTAAATTAATAAATACAGCAGACAGATTTCACTATGGCTTGGAATATATACTATGCACACACTGTCTGATAGCTGACAGCTTCCACATAATCAGGACAACTCTCTGAAAAATCCATCTGTAAGAGCCAGGAGGGGATCAGTTAATTAATAACTACTAGGAGTTCCTAAATCACTCCTCCTCCTGTACTCATGTAGTCACAGCAGAGGTGGTAGGGTCTCTAATGTGTGTCCTTCCTTGTGGCTCGAAATGAACTATCAACTATTCTGGTTTAATGCTGAAGAACAAAGAGCAAAGATTTCCCCAACACTTAATCACACTTCATTGTAGTGCAAGGCTCAGCATATTTGATTGTGCTGGTTCTGGTTGAAGGCTGCATTTGTTGAAAATTGACATGGAGAAGACATAAAAGAAAAATACACATAAATCCCAGAAAACAAATTAGCATTGATCTCTGCCATTCATGTGCCAAAATTCAAAGTGAGAATCTGTGTACACTGTATAAGTGAAATATGTCAAATGATTATTGTTTGATTTACATATTGTCAACTAGTATTCCTCTAATTCAGTATGCCTGGTTAATTGTTGGGTACCCCATTACTTTCAAGTGGGAGTATGATAAACTAATGCTTTTTGGTTTATTTGTTTTACAAATTGTAGGAGACTGAGCAGCTGTGGTGTGTGGCTTTTATGGTTAGACTTACATTTTAGAACTTACATTTTAGAAGCTAGGCTCCCACAATATGTCAGCTACTGAAAGGATTTCAGCTGCAGCTGCTACTGTACATCACCCAGTACCAGCCCTGGTATGAATTTGTTTAAGGAGCAGGAACAACCAAGGTACAGCAAGGTGCCCTAATATTTCGTACCTGCAAGCTTTTTCAAGATTTTAGATTTTAGAGACACACTCTTAGGACTAGTGTACTAATTAATATGCTGCTTCAGCTGTAGTAACATGTAAGATTAGTGTATGGGTAACCATACACTACAAAACTATTCTTCCAACTGAGTGGATACAATACCAACTGATGACCTTGAGGGTGAAGCTCGAGAGGTCTCTAAGTTGACACTCAGTCCATTTAGGTGAAAGAATAGCTGAGAAGAGTATGGTTACCATACAATGTTCTATATAGTGCATGGTGACGGTAAAATACAAAAACACTCTGTGTTCCATTTTTAAATCAGCCCTACTGACCATCCTTTATTTACAACTGCCACTGGCCAGCAGAAGCAACAAAGTTATCTCGTCAGCCAGAATGCCAACCTCCCCACAGCAACAACATAATACTGATGGAGGTATTGTGCCGCCTCTTACATGGGTGTTTTCTGAGGGGACTATGCTCTCACCCCACCCCCAGACTTCTAGGATTCCAACTCCAGGTTGGAGTTGGTCCGGAGGGGCGGAACACTGGGGAAGGTGAAAACATGGAAAAAGACCATTACCGTGAATGTCGCCATAATGGTCTTTTTCCATGTTTCACTGTTGAGGTGTCGACAACAAGGGTGATACATGGCCAGCACACCTATGCAAAACTTATCACAGCAAGGGACAAATCACAACATCTGCTGCAGTCTCTTGTATTATGATGTTCTCACTAAGCAGAACGAAAAGTCATTCTGCGTTAGTAAGAATGTCACTACTGCAGCAGAATGATTTTTGTGGTGTGTGGCTTTCCATACACAACTGCATTCCACCACACACTATAATATATTATACCAATGCTGATACTTGATATACAACTTACGGCACATATTTTAGTTAGTCTAAGATACAAACTAAATCATGTAACCGCAAGTGGGCAGATTAGGTGGGCCTGGCAGTCCTTTTCTGCCATCACATTTCTATGTATCCATGTATCTATGTATGTTAATTACATATGTTTCATAGGTTTTATGGAGCTTTTAAAAACCAAACTCGATATACTCGCCATAGTTTATGTGTATCCATAGATCTTGTTATTAATCAGATATTGATCTAATTGGCCTTAAATGCTTCCATTGTCCTACTAGTTACTATTTCAATTGGAAGCTTATTCCAAATGTTAGTTACCCTCACTGTTAACCAGCACTTTCTCCTAGCAGTATTAAATCTTTCCCTTATTTGTAGGGATAAGCTCTAGTGTTGTAAGACTGGTCTCTTAGAACTAGATTTAGCTGTTCCCAAAGTGAGGTGTCATTTAATGCTCTGTACATCATACACAAATCACCTCGTAATCTATGAAACTCCAAGGAGTACAGGCCCAAGGTCTTCAACCTCTGTTTGTAATCCTGGTCCTTGGCCTCAT
The DNA here is from genome assembly GCA_016271365.2 of Neoceratodus forsteri. Lineage (NCBI taxonomy): Eukaryota > Metazoa > Chordata > Ceratodontiformes > Ceratodontidae > Neoceratodus > Neoceratodus forsteri. Next base: position 336,690,400 of record CM028136.1, on the reverse strand, counting down.
TTATCCTCCAAGTTATCTCTTTGAACCCTCTCCAAGGATCTGATGTCACCTCTCGCTCCCAGGTGCCCAGAACTGGGCACAGTACTCATATGTGGGCACACCAATGAGGTATAAAGTGGTAAGAGAACCTCCTTTTTCCACATTTAATGTGTTTGTGAATACAGTATTGCATGCTGCTTGCTTTTTGATAATCTGATTATAGTGTGGCCTAATACTGAAATTATTGCAGATTACATAGTGCTAACTAAACCAAGGAGCATAAACTGGTCCAGGTGCTTGGAAAAATCAACTAACAAAAAGGAACAAAAATTAAATTGTTAATACATAATGACACATAACATTTTGTAACCTCAAAAGTTATAGGTACCATTTTTCAAAGCACAGTTACAGAACAGTTCAAAGTTCCCTTATAGGAAAGGGGTACCCTTACCCGATCATTCAACCTCAGGGAATGGAATACAAAGCCTGAATATCTAAAAATATCCCTTTTGCCAAACTCAGTCTCATTGTGTGTGTGCCATTTGGTAGTTCCAAGGTGTAGGAAAAGTCAGCGATGGCAGAGCAAATCATCACAGACTAAGCAACTGAAGTGAAAATACAAGCAATGAATGCCACATTGCAAGATGTAGTTAAATGTGTATACACATTATTTTACGTAATGCAGTTTGTCAAAAATATATTTTAAGTAATAAACCCACATTGACAACAGCGATACCATTTTAATTGACACAAGGGGTGAATTTCATTATGTGAGCTGCCTCCTCAAATGTTTATGAATACAATGCACATATCGGAAGTACAGAACTTTAAAATGAACAGTGTTCTTAGCAAATGAGCATCAACTCTGATACTAAATTATTTATTTGATATGATTTTAAATTTACTTACTGTTCATCAGACTATCAGAACATGTTTTATTAGGCTGCCAGTGTCTAAATCTTAAAACTTGAGCAGACCCCACGGTGTCAGCTCTCCAGGCACTCACAATAAACTGCTTGCCCTTCAAAAATAGCAATACAACTTCTATCAGATGAAACTGGTCTAAGAATGAACATCTCCTTGGGTACCTCTAAACCCATTCCTTAGTAAAATTACAACAGTTATACACTGATGGTCAGTCTGAATGGAGAAACATGAGACTTTTGATTTAATAATGTTTTAAAAAATGAAACGGATTTAGGATTTGACAACTGACAATAAACTGCTCTGTGAGTACTATAATAGAAATTTGTGGAGTCTGAATTATAGGTCGGTTGATCTTAATGCTGCAACAACCTTGAAGCCTTGAAATGTGATTTTCACTGAGCAACACTAAATGTGTATGGGGATTTATGATTTAAAGTATCGGTACAAAAGGAATAAAATATACATCTGGGTAAAAGGATTTTGTGGGGTAACATTAGGGACTTCTCTATAACAGGAAATATTCCTAGAGATCTATTAAAACAAATGTGGGAATAGTTTGTAAAACTTAGATACTGAACTACCTGTCATCAGGAGCAATACCATCAAGTTCTTGTACAGAATTATATCGTATCATCCTCAGTGCCAATTTTATACTGCCTGCATTTAATGAAAAATGTATTCCAAAGACAGTCTATATTGTCCCACAGGGATGAATGAATGAATGAATGAATGAATGAATCTTTCCCACTGACAGTATGACTCCAGCATGTTTTTGTTTTTAGTGCAGAAGTCCAGACAGGGTGCCACTAGTGCTCTTTAAAGATGGCAGCTTGACTCTGACTCTCCTCACCTCCCAAACCTATTCCTATCATAGCCCACTTATTCAGATGGCATTGTATGACCTAATTTTAGACAGATCACTGTTTAGGATATAACCTTTCTTGCACTCTAATTTTCAAACAGGTGCGGTTCATTTTTGTGGGGAACATGATGTTTTTGTTTCTCCAAATTGAAATCTAACAAATTAATTCTTTACAAATAAATTTGAGTGTTTTTTTTGTGGGGAGGGAGCTCGATGGGTGTTTGCTTTAATACTCATAGAGGCTGAGTTGTGAGACCTGGACTGTGGACTTTCATTTGTGCCACCCATAGCACACTGTCACCAAGTCATGCATGATATACGGTACTGCATACATATGTTAGTGACTAAGGTGCTGATCAGTTACAACTACTGAATAATAATGCAAGGCTGATAAATTGCACTGAAGTGCACTCTTCTGGTTAGCATATTGGGAAATGATTACTGGCCACAGAAGAGCCTCTGAAACACATTAAGGCACATACTGTAAATAGTTACCAGTAGGCTAACTAGCAGTCCAGCGTGGAAAATAGATATTTTAATCAGATTGATGGTTTTTGATACCCCTCTTCTAAAGACTGACAGATGCTATTTTGCCATAATGTTTCTGTGTTTTTTTTTTGTGAGTTTGCCTTTTGACTTTTTGTTCAGTGTACTGATTTTTTCCACAATATTTGCATTCCATCTTTTTAAACCACAGTTACACCACACATACATATGAAACATTTCAGAGGTTTGGTTGACTGCACAGAGTGGGAGTTTATTCCTGGACTCTTCCCATTCCAGTCCAAGCATTTTCCTAGATTGTTTATTTCATTTTTATTTTATTTAGTTATTCAGATAGATCCTTTGAGCAAGAGCTCTTTACAAAGGTTCCATGTCAAGAAACAGATACAAAGGTACAAAACACATGGCCAAGAAACATCTACAATGATACAGCACTAGTAATTACACATGAAAACTTAAGTTAATTAAATCAAGCAGTGCATAGGTCCCTGCCATTGCAATTACAATTAAATATTTATTATACTGTTCTAAGATACACAGAACAGTTGCAATGGGAAATACTTCAGCTAGGCACAAGAGGAGACCATTAAAGAGGGAATGGGATAGGTGCTTGGGAACAGGCAATACAGGTGGTCTTGTCAAATGAAGATGAGAGGTGGGATGTGTGCAGGTGGGGGCAGCTCGAGATTGGAGTAGGGAAGAGGGGGCATGACTTGAGTAGACCAGGAGGTAAGGGGTGGAGGGACAGTAATAGGAAACACAGAGGTTAGGTATCTGGGTGGGAAATGGGGTGGAATGTTGCAAAGGGTGCCAATCCAGTGGGAGGATAAATTGAGGTTAGGTGGTTGGGGCAGGGAGGAGGAGGATGTCAGGTGCCTATTGGACAACAACATGCATTCCTGGAGGCAAGGTGAAGTATGAATTCAGACTTGAATGCACTGAGACTTGAGGTATTGTGCATGTCCTCCGGTATCTCATTGAGCCAGACGGGGACTCTGTAGGTGAAAGAATGCTGTCCTAGTGTTGTTCTATGGAAGGGCACTGATAAAGCATTCTGCATTCTTTCTAGTTTTGTACTTAGTATCAGCCAAAGAGAAAATTTCAGAGATGCATGGGGTGTTTTACCTAGTACAGCCTTCTTGCTGAGGAGACAAGTATGGACCTTGATTCTGCTTCCTTGGGAAAGCCAGTTTGTCTCAGCATACAGTGAGCAGGTGTGCATAAAATGAACAGCAGCAAGGGCTAGTCTACATGCCTTATTGAGGGCAATAGTAAACCAAACCACTTAAGTGCAGTATCTGGGGCTGCCCATAGATTACAAGCCCATAGTCTACTGTGGATAGTATAGAGTTGGAGATGGCAAGACAGAGGGCAGCAGGTGTTAGGTTCTTCCTATGCCTATACAGTACTTCAAGATTGGTGCTGACAGCTTTAACCACCAGGTCTATGTGTTGCATGAAGGAAACGGTGTCATCAATGGTGATCCTCAGATACTTAAAAGAGTGGAGCTGCTCCAGTGGGGCCTTGACATTGTTTAAGATGGTGAAGGTGGGGTACCTCCTCTTAAGCTGTGGGCTTGATAGGAGCATTGTTTTAGTTTTCTTATAATTGAATAGGAGTTTGTGCACACTGAATCACTTCTCAAGCTGATGGAAGGGGACTGTAGTTTATTCAGCAGTAGGATGATATGTGTTGCTGTTGAGAATGACAGCATTGTTGGTGTATAGAATGTTTCTGCTGTCACAGATCTTTGGTAGGGCATCCAGGAAGAGGCTGAAAAGCAGTGGTCCCAAGATTGACCCTTGGGTTACACCAAGGGATACTTCTCTGGTCTAAGAAACAACATGCCCCACCCTAACCCTCTGGGACCTGTGTGACAGAAAGTTAAGAAACCATAATACAGCATTTGTTTCCACCCCAGGGACTGGAGTTGTGCTAGGAAGTGGGGTGGTTGACTGTATTGAAGGCCTTTGTTAAATTGCTAAAGATGGACCTGACCAACTTGCCTTCATTGAGTGCCTTGTGGCCAAAATTAGTGTACTAACCATGGCTATAGCTTGCTATGGTTCTTTCTGAACCCATGTTGTTGGGGACATAGCAGTTGGTATTTCTGGAGGTAGTCATTGATTTGATCCACCACGATCCTTTCTAGTGCTTTGGATGGTGGGGGAGAGGACAGAGATGGGCTGGTAGTTTGTAATGCTGGACCTGTTGCCACTCTTAAAAACAGGGGTCATCATAGCTTGGTTCCAGGCTAAGGGAATTTGACCAGGATAAGTGACTTGTTGAAGAGTTTGGTTAATGGGACAATGAGCTCTTCAATGGCAAAGGCAACCAGTTTCACGTCTAACCTATCACTACCCTGCCTTGTAGTTCCCAGCATCTTTTTACATAAAACATTGCCTCTTTGACTGTTACCAGTTTGAAATAAAAGTTAGGATGATTAGACATGGTTGGGTTGTTGCCAAGGTCCACTTTCATGGGCTTCAGGTAGTCTGGAGGAAGAACAAGGTTAAGAACTGTGAAAGTGATGTTGAATGACTCGACTATGTCAAGAGGATCCATGGTAATAGACCCACTGATATTGAGCATCTGAGGAGGTTTCTTTCATCCTTCCCAAGGAGATTTTTGATGTTCTCCCAAAATTTCCTCCTGTTACCCCAGCTCCTGTCCAACTAAAGCTTGTGGTAGTTGGCTTTTCCTACCTAATCCATTGTGTACACCTGATTTTGGAGGCCCTATAGGCCTGAATGTCTCTTTGTCACCTGTGGCTCTTGTCTTTAACCATAGGTTATCTCTTCCCTCATCAGAGCAAGGAGCTCCCAGTAATTCATCCATTGCTTTAGCCAAGAATCTTCCTTTGTTTGACTGGAGCAAACTTATCGCAAATTGCATTGAAACTATCAACAAAGTATTTTAGGGCAAGATCAAGATCAGGCAGTTTATCGATGGGTGACCAATCTATAGGGGAAAAGGCTGCTTTGAGAGGTCCCCATTGTCCTTTTCTTAGGACTCTGTTTTGACCATTATTGGGGTGGTTTTCTATACTTGTTGGACCACCTGAAAGTGATCAGGAGTGATCACTCAGGGTGCTGATTGCATGGTGACCTCTGAAACCTGTTGGGAGCACTTGAGAGGAGCCAATCTATGAGCATATTGTTATCTGATTTGTAGTTCTGTGGTTCAGTTACAAGCTGTGCAAGGTAAGAGCTGGTCATGATGTCCTTTCTGGAGGGTTGACTCCTTACTGAGTCAGTTTATATTGAAGTCCCCAGTGATAATGAGTTCACCTTCCTTACTGAGGGTTACCAAAGCATCCATTACTTTGATGAGGCCAAAAGAGGCCTTCTTGGGTGGGAGATAGACAGATATGACAAGAAGAGATTTGTTGTGTTGGCCATACAGTAGCTTGACTGTGAGTAGTTCACGGTCATCTGCCCATCCAGTTATGGGGAGAACTGACCCTGAAGTGAGTCCCTGATGTAGATAAGACAACTGCCTCACCTCTTACCCTTCCAGTTGCACTTGAAGGCTTGGTAGCCAGAAGTTCAATTTTATTGTTCTTGATCTTATCCGCCAGCCATGTCTCAGTGAGGCAGATGATGTCACAGTTGTGCTGTGCTGTTCAGGCCTGGAGCTGCACAAATTTGGCAAGCAGACTGCAAATATTCAAAGTTGCTATTTTCAAGCATTTATTTTTATTCTCACTTGTCCCAGTAGTGTTAGGCAGTCCAGGGTTTGTATGCACATTGCCTGACAGGAGGAGTAATATCAGTATCGCTTTCTTTGCTGTGATACTGAGGGTAAATAGGATTTCCCTTCTAGCATTTCCATTCACTTGGGGAGGGCTGCTTGCCATAGACAGAGAGAAAAGAGGTAGGTGGTGGTAGGTATGGTGCTGTAGAGCCATAGCAAAGAGCTTGCATGATGGTCACCAACTGTGTCAGTAGATATGTTATCATTAGGTAGTCCCCCAACATGGAGTTCCCAGTGGCACCTTCAGATGACCAATAGTTTCAAGCCAGGTATCAGGGTGGAAAAGTGGAGGGGTGTCGTGCTGCTCAACAGGGCCGAGCCCTGGTAGTAAGTGAAGAATACCAGGAGTGCAGTGTGCTACATTTTAGACCCCTAATGTACTGGGTTGGAGTTCTAGCTCCAGTAGGGACATTGAGTGGTGTAAGTGCCAGTAACCAAGAGGAGAGGATGAGTGAGCAGGTTGAAGCATTGAGGCTAAGGAGGTAAAGGGCATCAGAAGAGGATGGAGGTAGTAAGAGTGAGGGGAGAGCAGATCTGTAAGAGGCCAAGCAGGACAGAGATAGGTGAGTTTGGTGGGAGGGAGGAACCAGGGCAGAAACCCTCAGAACAAAGGACATAGAGGCAGGGAGGATATATGCAACCAGGGGTGGGGAGGGGTGACAGAGTAGGCAGGCATACAGCAGATGGGCAGTAATAAAGGGACTATGATTACTGGGAAACCCAGTGGGTTGGGAGAGCTTAGGAAAGATGTGCACCTTTAAGGCAGAACCTATGGGGGAGATCTGTGCTAGATGGGGATGAAATGGGTAGAGCTAAACTGGATTTAATAGAGGTCAGGGCTGGGAGGGTGGTCGAGACAAATTACCAATTACCAGTAGTTAGCAACAGCAATAAAAGGCAGAAAAGCCAAGCTGGCAGACTTGGGGTGAGCAGAGCTTGAGTCCAAGTATCAGGCTTAAGAGGAGAGCCAATTGAATTGTCCAGTCCAGCAGTCCGGGCCAATCAGAGGTATGGAAACAAAATCGAATGAGTGGCAGGAAACGCCACAGGAAAGCCATACCTGGAAGCCCGAGCAGTGGTCCCAGACATTGGGGACAATTGCCAGAGTTGGTGCTGTGTCCCTGGGGTCAGAGATTTTGGCCTGAGCACTTGATCAGGGGCAGTTCCCTGGAAGAGGAAAAAGGAGAAAGGGTGGGTTATTTAAGAGAAAACGGGCGGCAGGGGTGCAGACAGGGATAGGGGCCAGAGGTCAAATACAGTAATTAAGAGGCAAAGGAGTGTGAAATAATTGCACTGGGCAGGTCTCAGAAGTAAGGTGGGGGACAGAACTGGAGAAGGACCTGGCAGCAGATAGAGAGAGAGAGAGAGAGAGAGAGAGACACAGCCTGAAACAGTATTACTAGCAGCAGACATTCAGCAGTGAAAAGGGCTGTAATCACTAAGACACAGTTTGAATTTCAAACAGTTCAGTACCCTGAAAAATAGTAATACAGGCTAACAGGATAAACAGTTAAAAGTACAAACAGTGATTACACTTTTGAGGGCAAATTACCAGTAGCCAGCAACAGCCATAAAGGCAGAGAAAAATCAGCCATTAGACTCGGGAGAGGAGCTAGAGTCCAAGTATCAGACTTGAAAGAAGAGCCAACTGGAGTCTCCAGTCTGGCAGTCCTGGCCAATCAGAAGAGTGTCAGGGAAAAGCAGCAGGGGAGCCATACCTGGAAGCCCTGAGCAGTGGTCCTAGGCATTGGGATGGCAGCCAGAGTTGGCGCCCGTGTCCCTGGGATCAGAGGTTTCAGCCTGAGTGCCCAATCGGAGGCTGTCCTCTGGAAGAGAGAAAGAAGGAGAAAGGTAGGGTTATTTAAGAGAAAATCAGTGGGTGGTGGTGCAGACAGGTATAGGGGCCAGAGGCTAAATGAGGTAATTAAGAGGCAAAGGTGGAAAAAAAGGACCAGGCAGGTTTGGAGGTTGAGGCGGGGGTGGGGCAGTGGGCGACAGAGGTGTAGAAGGAATCGGGTAGCAGATAGAGACAAACAAGAGAATGGCAGCCTGAAACAGTATTACTAGGTGGTAGACATTCAGTAGACAAAAGGCTTTAATCACTTAAACACAGTTCATATTTCAAACAGTTCAGTATCCCAAAAATAGTAATGCAGGCTAACAGGATAAACAGTTAAAAGTGCAGGCCATGATTACACTTTTTGAGGACAAATTGCCAGTAGTCAGCAACAGCAATAAAAGCAGAGAGAAACTGAGCCAGTAGACTGGGGAGAGCAGAGCTAGAGTCCAAGTATCAGTCTTGAGAGGACAGCCAATCGGATTCTCCCATTCAGAGGTCCTGGCCAATAAGAGGTGCAGTAATAACACCAAAGGTGTGGCAGGGAAAAGCCCACAGGAGGCCGTACCTGGAAGCCCTGAGCAGTGGTTCTAGGTGTTGGGGACAGTGGCCAAAGCTGATGCAACATCCCTGGGGTTGGAGGTTTTGGCTTGAGCACCTATCAGGGCAGTCCCTGGAAGAGAGAAAGACAGAGAAAGGCAGGGTTATTTAAGAGAAAATGGTGGATGGGAGTGCAGACAGGGACAGGGGCCAGAGGGTAAATGTACTAATTAAGAGACAAAGAAGTGTGAAAAAATGCATCTGGTAGGTCCCAGAGGTTATGGGGGAGGAGGGCAGAGGTGGAGAAGAAATTAGTAGCAGATAGAGACAGACAAGAGAATGGCAGCCTGAAACAGTATTACTAGGCGGCAGATGTTCAGCAGTCAAGAGGGCTGTAATCACTTAAACACAGTTCAAATGTCAAAACGTTTGTTACCCTAAAAAATAATAATGCAGGCTAACAGGATAAACAGTTCAGGCAATGATTACACTTTTGAGGACAAATTACCAGTAGTCAGCAACAGCCATAAAAGGCAAAGAAAACTAAGCCAGTAGACTGGGGAGAGCAGGGCTAGAGTCCAAGTATCAGGGCTTGAGAGGAGAGCCAATTAGAGTCTCTGATCCAGCGGCCCTGGCCAATCAGACGTGGGAAACAACACCGAAGGAGTGGTGGGGAACGCTGCATGACAGGTGTACCTGGAAGCCTTGAGCAGTGGTCCTAGGCATTGGGGATGGTGGCCAAAGTTGGTGCCGCATTCCTGGAGTCGGAGGTTTTGGCTTGAGCACCCAATCAGGGTGGTCCTCTGGAAGCCCAGTGCTGGTCCTAGGCATTGTGGACAGCAGCAAAGTTGGTGCTGCATCCCTGGGGTCAGAGGTTTCAGCCTGACCGCTTGATCGGGCAGTCTCCTGGAAGCTCGAGCAGTGGTCCTAGGCAATGGGGACAGCAGCCAGAGTTGGTGCTGCATCTCTGGAATCAGAGGTTTTGGCCTGAGCACCCGATCAGGGTGGTCCCCTGGAAGCCCAGTGGTGGTCCTCAGCATTGGGGATGGTGTCCAGAGTTGATGCCACATCCTTGGGGCTGGAGACTTGGCCTGAGCACTCGATCAGGGCGATCCTGGAAGCCCTGAGCTGTGGTCCCTAGGCATTGTGGATGGTGGCCAGAGTTGGTGCTGTGTCCCTTGGGTCACAGGTTTTGACTTGAGTGCCCGATCAGGGACAGTCCTAGTAGTCAACAACAGCCATAAAGGCAGAGAAATTTGAGCAGGTAGACTCAGGAGAGCAGGGCTAGAGTCCAAATATCAGGCTTGAGAAGAGATCCAGTTGGAGTTCTGGTCTTGCAGTCCTGGCCAATCAGAAGCAACACCAAAGGAGAGGTGGGGAAAGCCACAGGAGAGCAATACCTGTTAGCCCCAAGTGGTGGTTCTAGGCATTTGGAATGGCGGCCAGAGTTGGCACCATGTGCCTGGGGTTGGAGGTTTCAGCCTGAGTGCCCAATCCAGGGCAGTCCCTGGAAAGGAGGTTTGGAGGAAGAGAGTTTGGTCTTCATGACTTAATCTGGAGCCCAAAACGTACATGTATCAAAGTAAGGAATCACTTTGACTGCCGGTTGCTTGATAAACCTAAAAACAATTTTATTTAACTTGCTTTTTCCTACAGCATTATTTTTCATTTTGTAAAGAATGGAAGTTTGCTGATGCACAGTGCACTAGATGGAATGCATAGAATATCAGTGTAGTGCATGACAACTCGGCATGTAAGATTTAGAGCAGATCGTCAGAGATTTATCACAAAATATTCACACTTCTAAGCACAAATATGAATGAGAGTTACCGAATGAAGCTATAATTGAGCAAACATCCAAGTCAATATACAGAATTACCAATCCTCACTTGACACTAGAAGTATGTGAAACAAGAAATCATGTGTAAGTTCTTGTTAAGTATTTCTTTAATTTATAATTATATCTTTATTTTACAATCAGAGAGAAAAAATGGGTTCATGCCGATCATACACATGATTAATTGACAATGACACCTTTCCGATTAGAGCCTTATCTCACATCCAGAACAGGTGAATAATATTTCAATGTGCCTGTGCAACTGGTTTCATGTTGTGTAATGTAGTTAAACTTTGGCTGTTCACCTCTCTATCCATGGGATATACCATCTTGTAAGGGTAGGAAGGCAAGGAACCCTGGGGAGGGTTTCACCCTTGAGGTGCTGGCGGAGTGATTCCCTGACTAAAGGCAGACTTAGGCGAAGCCCAGAGGAGAGAGAGGCATGCTGCTGGAGGAGGATGGGTGGATGGAGGGCAAGGAAAATGCTTTTGTGTGGAGTGAGCAGAGCAGGCCTTAAATAGGATAAAATGGGGCGTGGTCAGTTGCACCACCCTTTGAACTACAGGCTATAGCCTTCCAATTCAATGTACCTGTGCAACTGGTTTTGTGCTTGTGTAACATAGATTAACTCTGTCTGTTCACCTCTCCATCCATGGGATTTACCACCCTGTAGGGGTATGAAGGCAAGGAACCCTAGGGAGGGTTCCACCTTGAGGTGCCATGGGAGTGATTCCCTTGGCTAAAGGGTACCTTAAGGAAGAAACCCCAAAAGAGTGTCAAGCAAGGCATACTGGTAATTAACATGTATCGGTTGAGGACCTGTACATAGGTCAGTTTGTAGTATGAGTTCAGTTGGTAGCATGGGTCAATGAAGACATTCACACAGGTTGGTTGGTAATGAGGTCAGCTGATAGCATAGATCAGTTGTTTGTATTGTTTGAGTAACGTAGGCAGGAAATGACAGGTGAATAGTGACCCACTCGGAGGTCTGACTGTAAGGCATGGAGGCTTGGCTTCCTAAGGAGAAAGAGAGAGAGAACAGCCAAAAGAGAAGATGGAATATCCACCCGACTCCATCCAGCAGTGGAAACCTACCTAAGTGGCTTAGGGACTACAAGGATGCCTTACCAGTATTATGACCAGGGCCCGATTTTTCATGCACTTTGGAGCAAAGTTCTGTGGCAGGTTTCATATGACGCAGAAGTTCTGTATGTGGACGGCTATTTCTGCAGCAATTCTGTGGCACATAATTTTCACACTGTTCGCCATATTTTTACACTTTTTTGTTTTCTTCTTCATATTTGACATTTTTTTAGTATATTGCAACATTAACCCTTGGCTTTCATCCTTTATTAACTTGAAAATAAACTACTTAGTGTGGAGTACAAGGGAATAAACCCACTTGGGGAAAGCCAGGACATAAAGATATGAGCTCAAAGCTCTTGGGGTGAAGTGATTTGTTTAGCTTCTTGATGGATTTAGATCAGTATTCCGGATAGATAGATAGATAGATAGATAGATAGATAGATAGATAGATAGATAGATAGATAGATAGATAGATAGATAGATAGGTAGATAGGTAGATAGACAGACAAGACACATGGACACACACATATATGTTTTGCTATGCATATATTCAAATAATCTGCTGATCGATCTATTTATCACTTTTGTTAACATAGTCTGTGTTAATTTCACTTCATTTGTTTCTGGTCAAGAATAATTACATTTAGAATAACCTATTGTGAAATGCTTTTGTTACAGAAACTACATGAGGGTACCTGTAGTGTGATTGCACACAAGAAAATTATTCAGCTGCAAATAAAACCTTTTCACAAACTGGGTGTGTGCTTCTTTGTTTTAATTGTTTTATTTGTTCAGTGACAAGATGCAATTAAAGTGTCAGTTGTGCTAGATACCACCTTCACATCTTTCAAGCGATGATGAATGGGTAATGCATGATACATAATAAATACCATTTATAAATAATAATGCTTGGAAAACACACACACACACACACACACAGACACACACACACACACACACACACACACACACCATGAGCAGTTCATTATGTTCCCTATATCTTATGTGTATGTAAACTTAAGTTTAATAAATCACGGTTGTCACATTGGTTCATGTAGACAAGTCACAAACAGAAGCACACTAGCAAAACAAAAAAATGCCAAAAAGTCTATATAAATGAACCAACCAGGTACAGCCAGGAGTTTTGTAGTTATGCTGAAAAGTATCAACAAGCATCAATCAGTACACATCCGTAGTTCATTCTTAAATGCTAAACAATAAAACTAATTTACAGATTTAAAAGCCATTCAAAAGTTATTTTTAGGGTTGCCTCACTGTGGATGTTTTATGTATTGTACCTTTTGTAACTGCAATTTTGGGTCCCCATGAAAATGGGAATTTGCTGCCCTTGTGTTCTTACACAGTTAAATTAAATAAAATAAAAATATCTTTAGTAGATCATTTTCAGGTATTAAGAATTCATATTTTACTAATCAATCTGATTGGATATTTGAATAATAATCGCTCCTCATTAAGAACTTATTTACATAAAAACTATCTTGGATAAATCTACCTTTTTTAATTACAGCCCCCCACCACCACCAGTAAGAAGTAGCTCAGAACATATTTTATCTGAATAAAATTAAGGTGTAACAGACTCAACATTTTGTTCTGCCTGTAGCAGGCTCAAGCACTGTAGAGCCATTAGGCTTCTGTTAAAATTTAAATCCTTTTGTTGCCTTCAGTAGCGGAACCAAGCCCCAGATATCCACAAAGTGGCTTACATACCGACAGTTAACAATTGCCACATGTAGCAGCTTTGAAAGAGACAGTTAACAATTGCTGCATGTAGCATGTAGTAGCTTTCAAAGAGACATTTCACAATTGCTGCATGTAACATGTAGCAGTTTTGAAAGAGGCAAACAATTGCTGCATGTAGCAGCTTTCAAAGAGGCAGTTAACAACTGATGCATGTAGCAGGTCCAGGTCCTGCATGTAGCAGGTTTCTTCCCATTTGGACATTGTCATTTTCAAAATAATTCAGCCCATTTTACACGATCAAACTAGCACACAACAAAAAAAAGGCACAGAACAATGGATGATTTAAATTCCTTGAAATTTATTTAGACTAGTATTAACAGTACAAAACAGAAAAGTGAAAGGGAGCTTGAACTATAGAAAATGATAAAATAAGCTCATCTTCATCATTTGCACTTACACCAAACAGTATTATAATATTGATATTAAAATATTAATAATTTTAAATAAAATAAAACATGGGGTCTGTGTAAAGCAAAAGAAAACAGAGAGCATTTATAATCTAGCCTCCAAGCTCCATGATCCTGTTCAGTAAATGAGGGGAAGGGTGGTGCAAGCTAATTTACTTCAATGAAGGCTCTGTGGCTCTCACCATTTAAAAATAAAAATAAAAAATACACCGTTCCAATCAGAACTGGCACCTTCTCGACTTGGTACAAAGTTTTCTGTATTCCAATGTATTTAATCAGGTCTGTCCTAATAAACTGTGCACCCATACAAGGGCACAATAGTAAAATGTAAAGGTGCACAGTAAATCTCAGGATCAGGTGACGGAGATTATTTGTATTTGTATTTATGTCTTGGTTTGTGATCGCGATCTTATTTTCTGGCCACCCGTGCATCTCTTCATGTCTACTTTGAATTACAGTCTGTGAAAATGCCCCAGTTCTGTGACAAAAATCCATTTTGTTTCCTCTTTTCATCACAAAGCAAAGCATGAAATGTCTGTCACCTTTTCAAATTAATTTCTGTTAAAGACGAACATAACATTTTGGCATTTAGGGAAATAAAATGGAATAACTCTGCAAGGTTAAAAACACATATCAAATAATGAAAATCTGCTTAAAATGTAACATTGTTTTAAAGGAGATAGGAAATGATTAGTCATGTTTAACTAATAAATGAATCATAAATACTAAGCGATTGTCTCACTGCATGTTTACCTGCTGCCGTTTTAATGGTGAAGCCACTGTTGGTTTGACATGCCTTATTTTTATTTCAGGCGGAGTCAGCACATGCCAGGCTATGAAAGGTCAGGTCACTGACTCGATGTTTGACTACTGCATTGTGCAGATGGACTAGCAACAGCTTAACCAGCAGAATCTTAAAAATTCTACACGCCCGCTTAGCTTATGTAAATTAATAACATCACAGTGAAAGCAAGTTCAACCAAGATATTTTGTTAACAATCTCTGCTCCCCAAACACACTTAGCTGGTCATATAAAAAGGAAAGGTTAGGATACTGTATTTCAAAACCCTCTTGTTTTTCTGATGTTCTGTATGTACACAAACTATCCTTTTGCTGCCGTTAACCAAACTGTCCTCTTGCTGTCAGGTAACACCCCACCCACTGTCTAGAATTTAATTTACCTTACTGTCCCAAAAGCACTGTTGGCCTCTGCTGAAATCAGTCAGTCGGTGTACACAAACAAGCAACATCTTTACAGCTGCTGGGAGATAGTGGGAGATTGAAACGGTCACATTTGGAATTTCTGTCTCTTGAATGGACCCCAGATCTGGATACTGTAGCGAGGACAGCAGTGCTAATGCAAGAGAGAGGAAAAAGACAGCAGCGTCATTAGTAAAGTTAAAGAGTCAAACAAGAACATTTATTATGCCCTACTTAGGAATGCCATAGGGCACAATAAATGTTCTTGTTTGACTTGCATTAACCTTGTTTGTGAGTAGCTTCCTTTTTTTCCTCAAACTTTGCCTTGTGGTTTGCTGACCCAGCAGGTCATAAACAGCAACGAGTGAGTGTTCCTTTCCTTTGCTTCTAAGTACGAAGAGACTGGGATGGGGTGCAGAAATGGGACAGGGTGAAAGGGAAGAAGGAGAGCGGCCAATGACATTCTGCTGCATTTGAGAGCCATGAGAGGTAGCCAGGACACCCACAGCAGTCATTGGTGGCTCGGGATCAAAGTAATAGAGGGAGTGGGATGAATATTAGTTCAGTGTGGGGTTGGAGCACACATAGGAGAAAACACATGAAGTATTCAGTAAGTTGGGCTGCCTTTAATATGAGGAGAGTGGTGGACTAAAGAACCAGAAAGATTGCAATCAATTGCCAGTTGCTAATGGACTGATTTAATCAGAGGCTGACAGTTCTTCATTTATTAATTTTATATGACTGACAATAATTTATTATCTCCTTTAAGGCTTTTCAAAACACTAGGTCTTTAATGTACCGCTATTGTGGGCTATTTTGTAATTCTGCTCACAGTACTGCTCTGCCCAGGATGGGCTTCAATCATTTTCCTTGAGTTCTCGCCCTCTTAACTTCTGTGGGGTTCTGTGGCCAGTTGTGACTTTGTGGAGAAGAGCAACTCCAGTTTTCCACGGATAGTTCCACGGCCGCAGAACTGCAGAAAACCTGGGCCTTGATTATGACCATTGGCATGGAGGAGAGGAGAAAACCCTTTGAGGAGGAAACCTCTGGGAAACCAAGGATTGGCTGGCTTCCGTCCAGGCTTCAGGACAGTTTTGGTTAGTGATGGCACTGCTGCTGCAATTTGAAAACCCAATCAAAGGGGTGGAAAATATTTTACTTTGAAGGAAGCCTCTCACACTATCCTCTAATGGGAACACCATGAAAGGTTGTGAGCAAACTCTGCAATATGGCTCCTCCAAGGTGGGAAGAAGAGAGGACGACTACTGAGGTGCCCAGCTGGCTTACCAATCTAAAAATAAACCAAGTGAACCAGAGGCAGTCATGGGGAGAATAGCGAAGGTGCCTTGTGCAGCTGGTGCTGCAGCTAAAGGATAGCAATATATCCTCCTTCACAGCTTAGTCAAAATTTGACATAAAGAGGCGATGCTAAAGCTTCAACTGGAGTGAGGACATTCCCACTATAGGCCAGGAAGGAAGGACCCAACACCAGGCATCACATGCTCAGAATGCAAACTTGAGGGTGCAGAGACTGTCAGCCACAGGGCTGGCCCCAGGTCCTAGAGTAATGGATATGGTCAGCATGTCTCCAAAATGTGGAAAAGTGAGTTGTAATGAGCATGAGACCTGTACATAAGGAGCATGGGACCCATACATGGGTCATAATGGATGATAGCAGACATGGGGAGACATGTACATAGGTCAGACCGAGCACTTAATGACTGGATAAGACTTGTACAGAGGTCAGGCTGAGCAATATGGACCTCTCATGGGTCTAGGTAAGGCAAATAGCAGTTGTCAACCACAGGAATGCATGCCAACCAAGTTCATTAGAAAGCCAAATCGAGAGTGAATTGGATAGTGTATTATGAGTTAGAGAACGCTAAGGCAGGGCGAAGCCCCAGGGCCACATTAGTTGGAGAGGAAGAGGCTGTGAAGCCTGTTAGGTAGGAGGAGGCAGCAAAGCCAGTAGAGTAGAGGTGGGTTCTAAGTAAGTAAACATGATATACTGCCAGACGCTGAAGGGGATGAGCACTGCTGGTAGTGCAAGGGTCAGGAAGGCAGTGATGACTGAGTGAACAGGTGCATAATATTAGAGAAGGGATGGTAGAAGGCTGGGTAGAGCCAGAAACCCTTAGGTAGAGAGGTGCCTGGAATCACTGGTTGCATAGTGCCATGAAAGGCTATGTGGAGCAACAGAAGGAGGCTGGGCAAGTCAGGTGTTTATACAATACGTGCCAATAGGAAACTGCTCCCACTTACTGGGACCACAATGCCCACCATCCCTCAGTCCCGTCATAGGAAAAACCAAGAAGCCACAAACATGACGCCATAACACCAAGTAGCTAATGAAATAAGTGAAACACATGCCAGCCATAAAAGTAGGATTAGTTTTGTCAGAAACAGATTGCTGTGGGTGTGATAAAAATAAGGTTAGGTAAAAGTGGAAGTAGCAATAAATGAGCCTAAATAACACAAACATAGAAGTGTGTAGTAATGCAGTAAGGCGGGACACTGCTAGAGCAGGCAGGAATGAAACAGAGTGATAGCTGTTAAGGGAGCCAGTACTAAAGGCAGGTGCAAATGATTAAGGTGATGAGCACAGGGACTACAGCATGGAAACAGCAATTGGAACTGAGAGCACACAGGCACCTAGTACAGAGAACGAGAGCTTGCTTGAAATATAATAAATGAACTGAGGGATTGATTAGCAATGCAGTGAAATATAACAATGGCAGGAAAACAGTAGCTGAAACACACAATAAAATGCAGTGGACTGAGGGCTGGGAATATCTGGTGAGAAATGCAGCTTCAGAGCATGGCAGCAGAGGTAAGGAAACAATATGTAACCTGAAGCACAAATAAATAATGATACACAGGGCCTATAAAACTAGAAAGCCCAAAAGAAACAACCAAGGCAACACAAGTATAGGAGCAGGAAGGAACAGTCACACAAAGAAGTACGACAGTCAGAGGCACGGCAATACTTACACAAAGCAGAACACAAAACACAGAAGTCCAGCACAAACCAAGCAGAGCCAAACGTACAGCAACACAGTGGGGGGGGCAAACCTCAAGTGAGAAGACAGACCAACAGAGCCCCAGCTGCAAGGGAAAAATGTCAGTGTGTGGAGTGAGCAGAGCTGCCCCTAAATAGGCCAAAAGGATGGGGTGGCCAGTTGCACCACTCACTTGAACTACAGGCGATAGCCTTCTAAATAGAAAAAATAAGGCTACTGCAGACTAAATCCACTTGAATGACTTTCATCAGCAACTGCCTTATCTTTTGTCATCAATTGCAATGAGACAATGTGTGTGGAGTCGGACGCTTGATCTTCAAACATAAAATAGTACAGAAAAGTGATGTTTTGTGCAGTGGTGGGTGAGAAAACAGACCTTTCATTTCAATGTATGGACTTTTTTAGTTGTGTACTGTGTGACTCTGAGCAAGGTGAGGAGAGGACTCAAGCCACCAGGGAATTTCTGCTGAGACATGGGACATGGGCTGTCAGTACTATGGACTGTGGGGACACCAGGTGGAACACTGAAAATATGTCAGTAAAATGACACCACAAACAGCACTCACCTGGTGCATTTGAGCACATACTGAGGAGGTTTACATTAATAAAGAACATACCACAATACTGCATACCTCAGTATCACATGCCGCATGCCACACTACAGTGTTACCATTTAACGAGGTACTGCTTGAATGCCGCAGGTAATGAGGAATACCTCATTACTGGAAACCTTTCTAATCATTCACTGTATATTGTGATAAATAAAACTATTTATTTACACAATATATTTACATATTGGTCAAAACAGAACAAAAGTGCTTACAGGAGAAAACATTCAAAATAAAGTGAGTTAAACCACAAAATGCAAGCTTAGATTTCCTTACTCTAGGTCAAACATGCAGATGAAGATATTGGCACAGAGAGTCTCTTGCCTTTAGAAAACTTGAATCCACAGTCATTTATCTCCCTTCAGTTTCCAACCAGTAAGCTGTTGTGTATACTACACACTGACCCCCCCACACCTTCTCTGAGCCAGGGAAGTAGGCTCTTATTATAGTCATGCCTCTCACAAAAAAATATGTTTGAAAAGGATGCTACATAAGTTTGTGCATTACCACGAAAACAAAATACACTTAAACAGTGTCAATCATGTCCCTTTTCAGACCGCAAGGAACATGTAAATCTTTCCACTCAAATGCATATGCAGCCCAATGATGCTTTGCATTGTGGGGTCATGTGATTTTGTATTTCTTTGAAACTTGGCTTCCCAGCCAAATGCCCTTTAGGTAACCCTTACCTCAGTGCTTGCACAGAGGTTCTTTGTCTTTAAATATTTTTTGTTTTAATTGGGTTCACCACAACATAACCCAGATAGACTATCTTAGGGTAGCTGATTCATTCCACTGGGGTGTCAGACAGATGAACCATACTGATGAGTCCTGGTAGGATGAAACACGTGTCTATGTCTTCTGTTGGCACCCTTTGCAAACTGTGTGAGAGGCCTTTCGGCACCATGCATTTCTGCTTAAAGTTGAACCAGCATCATATTCTGTGGTGATTTGCATATGCAGCCCAAGATGCTTTACATTGTGGGGTCATGTGTGATTTTGCATTTCTTTGAAACTTGGCTTCCCAGTCAAATGCCCTTTGGGGTAACCCTTACCTCAGTGCTTGCACACAGAGGTTCTTTGTTTCCTCTAGGGTTGCCACCTGTCAGGTTTTTACCTGGTGATCAGGTTTTCAGGGTCCATATCAGGTAATCCAGTTTTGCTCTGTGCTGGTCAGGTTTTGAGCCATTTTGGTGGTCACATACTTTTGAAACAAATTTTGTCATATCATTTATTGTTTCAGCTACATGTTCAGGTTACAGACAACTTCTGTTGTCAGTACATCCCTTTTCTTTGTGAAAGCAGTCAGCCTGGGAGGTGTAAAGTATGGCCATTAACACCATTAGCACTTATTTAACCTAATCTTTTCCACTGCATCTTAAAGTAGCTTAGCAGCAAAGCTACCCCACCTTTGGTAATGGTAACAGAGCCAGTTGTCTTCTACTTTCATTTGCTGGTGAACATGTTCATCTCAAACAGAATTTAGCCATTTAAAATGTTTTAAATTATTTTTTCCTCAAGAAAAAAGTATGGTCACTTCTTTGGCTTTGAAATAGTACTGTGGGCATTAAGAGTAAATGGAGCCAGAAAAAGATATAATGTACACATTACAGGAAACAATGTACTATCTATTATTATATACCATGTACAGTATACTGTTGTATGCTATTTATAGTGCTTCCTTGTCTCCTCCAGATCATATCTGTAAATGAGATTTCTTTTATCTCTGTATGTTTATCTGGTAAACCAATGTCAATAAATAAGTACATAAATAAATAACTAGGAAGAATCTAGAAAGTAATTTTAACAGGTACAGTACAGTACAGTATCTTAACATTTTTGTTGAACTGCTGCTTTAGTATTGTCTTTTATCAATATAACAAATTACTTTCTAGGAGGAGCAATGCATGATGAGTCATGAAAAGGGTGGGCTAGGGGCGGAGCTTAGGGTCTGGTTTTTGCCTCATTCAAGGGTGGCAACCCTACCCTCCTCATAAACCATTTGACCAACAGAGCCCTTCTGACCACATGTGCTGACTTTTAGATTTGGCATGGCTGACTTCTAGTACTTGCTGGAATCCTTTAGTCTGTCAATTAAACAATGAAAACATTTAAGTTGCCACACAGGAGAAGATGTATGACAGGCAAGACATCCTTTCAAGTGATTAGCAAACTTTAAAACTCATCAGAGAATTATACGTTGTCTTTACACTTAACCAATTATATTAAAGCATTAGTATGCCACAAGTACTGTAGGTACAATACTTAGGGTGCCTGAGGTCAGAGTACATATTATACATTGCTACAGAGGTAAGCTGCCAGAAGGCCTCACAATACAACAGCAAAGGCTGTTCTCAGCCTTGCTGGTTGTGGTCAGGAGGCCTTCTGGCACCATGTATCTGCTTAAAGTTAAGTCAGCCCAAATTAATTAGTGGTCATTTGCATATGCTTCCCATGATGATTTGCATTATTGGATTATGTGCAATCTGTGTTTTCTTTAAAATGTGGTTGTATGTCCAATATCCTCTGGGATAACCCTTGCCCCAGTGCATTTGCTCTGGGGTTCTTTTATAATACAATACTTAAATGTTAAATTGTGATTAATACATGTAATGCCTGTAACTCATATTTTATTGAGCCAGGGAGTTGAAACTGGCATGTATGGCCTTTGAGGCTGGATGTCAAATTATCTGCATGTAATGAAATTTCTATAAGTGGTGTTTAAGGCAGAAAATATGTAAAAACATTAAATTTATAAGTTGTATGATGCTTTTTGCTGAAATAGCAAACAAATAAACAAAAAGCAATGAAATGAAACCAGAAGCTTTCAGGTTCAATAGGTTCTGACAGTAAGGCATGATAGTTGGGGAGGCTAAAATATTAAAAGTTACAAATTTATAAACATTTAAAAACACCACCAGCCATGTATTATCAGTGCCAGATTATTTTGTTGTTTTCAGAAGGTGTTTTCACACACCTGTAATCATGCGACTGGTTTTTCCAACATATGACTGCCACGTGACTGGTGGGTTTAACCTCCTTCTCCCTCTCTTCAATTTGGCCCAGAAGCTTACCTCTGGAGCAATGTATAGTATGTACTCTGACCTCTGATACTCAAACATAGTACTTAGAATGCACCCCTCAAGTTGATACAGTCTTTGATCCTCACCATTACCCAAACAACAGATTTTTGACATGGGGAGCCTATACCTAGTGTTGCTACTGTCTCTAGACCCAATCTCTATCTAGCAAAGATTTGAAACATGAGGATCAAATTGTTACTGTCACTACTATCTACTCCCTCCTACAAAGCCTATCAAAAGATATGTTGTTGTATGAGTACTTTTTCATGCTTTGAAAAATAGTGCCAAGGTAAGGTAACAAAATGTTGCTTTGCGGAATCATTCAAACTCAAGTAAAAAGCATACTACACAGTCACAAAGCTTCAAAGGAATTTATTTACCTCAACATCACATTTTCATGCTTCTGTGGCTTTCTACTTTGACCCTAACTGATGTTTGTTTTGCAATAAATTCACAAGATTTTGTGATATCTTAACAGTAACCAAGAAAGATTAGGAATGGGATATTAATAATATTCAGAGGGTGGGCCAAGTGGTCATTTTCTGCCAGCAAATTGCAACAAATAGAATAATAACAATTATTTTTGAAAGTGCCTTTAAAAGGTTTTGAAGGTGCTGTACAAAAATATGAGCTTAATTAAGATGCAAATGATCAAAGACTTAAATGCTAGATGGAAGATGGAGGTTTTAGTTTATCTTCAAATGGTTTTAGATCCGTGCATGCCTAAATTTCAGTGGTAGTCCATTCCAAAATCATGGGCTATAGACCAAAAGGCACAGTCAACAAAAATAGCCAGTCATGTGGATGGAACAAGTTCCATGTGAAGTTAAAAACTCCTTAATTCATGTATGGTGAGAAGTGCAAAATCCTTTTAGTGAAATTTGTGGAATCATGCACATTTTACTATGTGAGTTGCCACACTATGCCTGCACTATGCAGTTGAATTTTACTGTGCAAGTCTCACTACAGATCCACATAAAATGCAAAGTGCATCACTTTGTGTAGTAAATTGCCCTATCTGTGGTAAATTGCATAGTGAGAACTGTGCAAATGCTACGTTGTAGTGCATAGCAGCTAAATTCACAGCAATTATGAGAGATAATAATTTGTAACACTCCTAGTTGAAACGTTGTGGAGATAGGCACCAGAAGAGCAAAGTGGATGAAGTGACAATTGATAGTGAAGTAATTCCAATAAATCTAAACAACCGTCCAGTATGGATTTGAATACAAGCAAGTGTTTTATCATCAGTTCTGTATTCAATTGAAAGCCAGTGATCTTTGCACGGAGAGGTGAAACATGATCAAGCTTCCTGGAACTGGAAGAATACTGACAGCAGTATTTGATTGGGCTGAAGACAATGCAATGTTTATGTTGAGAGACCTGACAAGATGGAGTTACAGTAGCCCAGTTACAAAAAAAATTAAACAGTGGACCAAGGCAGTGGCAAGTTTGGAGCTTAGGAAAGGATGAATCCTGGTGATAGTGCACATATGATAAAAGGCAAAACTGACAATCTTGATGACATAAGATTCCAGATGGGGCATTCGTTCAAAATGGACTTTGAGGCTGCAGTCAGCTGTAATTGGATAAATAGTAGTAGAATCGTAATGTAGACCAAAATCAAATTAGTCAAGTTGTTTTGTTTTAGCAGCTTAGAAGCTTGGACAGCCCTTGAAAGACGGCTTCTGCTGAAAATCCAAAGTTTATGTCCATTTTTCTGTATGAATAAGATAAATTGCTGCCAGTTCCTTCCAGTTAAAGAAAACAAATAATACTAGTACATTATGTTTATTTGGTAAAAACACACTAAGAAATAATCCATTTTCAATGGAAACCAAAACTTAATAGGCCATGTTAAGCAAGAAGCACTGATGATAAAAGTGGCCTCAACCATTCTGCATGGCACATGTTGTGAGCCAAGTTATCCCCATAAAGTTAACACTGATCACATGTATCAACTAGAGAAGCTGGTATACATTGTGAAACTGGAGAAATATGCTTATCAGTAAATGGGTGTAATACTATTTGCATTAAATTTTGTTGCTTATAAAATAGACTAGCAAAGATCCAGCCTGGCCTCAAATTCTGTAAGAGTAAAAAGCCTCTACTGGTGAGTAGTTTATTTCAATGCAAGTCAATCAAATATCACCACAACAGACACTGCAAATGTAGGCAAACTCATCCAGCATAAAAATGTTTCTGTTTTGTGGTTGGTGACATGCCAGGTGGTTTCTGTATACTCTTTAAATAAATGCAAAAAATATTTTACACTGGGTCAGTGGGTCTATTTTACATTAACTTGTGCAAGGAACATTTTGCTACGGATGGCATTTTAGAGGTGTGTCACTGGTGAGCCAATTACAGTTGAAAATGCAATGGGCTTAGCAGTGTAGATCAATGACAACACACTCTGGTCACAACACTACTACTGCTTGTTGACATGGCACTTTGTGTGGTTGAAAGAACTGAACCACTCCAATGAGAGAGCACTTCAGTGCTTTCATTTCAGTATTCCATGCAGCAGGTCCTCGTAACAGGCTGTGTGCAGTATTCTCCATCCATGCAAGAGAAAGAGAGGGTGAGAACAGAGCGTGTGCCTGACAGGGAAGAAAGCAAACCCACTGTTTTTATTTTATTTATTTATTGGAATTTCAGAATTCAAAACCTTTGATCCTAGGCTCTTTTACATAGGTGCCATGCCAAGAGACCAAGACAGATACAGTACAAGATTATGAACAGAGGTACACTTAACAGACAAATGTATGTAAGTGCTGTAAGAAAGAAGGATTAAGATGCGCCAGAGGCATTGTCATTATCAAAGATCACGTGATCAAAAACAAGTTATCACGAGCATTGTACAATGTATGCCTGTTTTGCAATTCACCCTGAGTGGGATATGTAGGATATGTAGAAGAGTGTGGGTACAAGATAGGAGGATGTAGGGGTAAAAGTCAAGAGAGGTAGTGGGCAGGTGACAGTAAAGGCAAGCAGAAGAGAGTTAATGTGAAAAGGAATAACAGGGAGGAAGGCAGTGGGGCAGGCTAAGAAAAGCGGTTGGGACACAATGCTATTCAGAGGAGAAGGAGGAGTAAGGGAGTGTGTGTGACAGCTAGGAAAATCAAGGAAGGTGATGGTTTGCTAGGTGAGAGAGGTGAGTGATAGCCAGCTGGGGAATGGAAAGAAAAGGGTTGGGGGGAGTGAGTGGAGGACAGCAGTGAAAAAGAAAGGCAGTGAGCAGGGGTGGCTTTTGGTGTAGAGTGGAAGGTGAAGGGTAAGGTGAGAGGCAGATAAAGTAGGAAGATTTTTGAACAGCGGGCTAGGTAAGAGGATTAAATAAAGCATTTGCAGGTGTCTCTGGCCAGAAGGAGTTCATGAAGTTTGCGTTTAAAAGTTTCTAGTGAGCTAGTATTGAAGATATTGGCAGGAAGTGCATTGAACTACTTAGGGGCTCTATCAGCATGTGGCTGCTGGGCTTGAGTAGTATGACAGCTGGGTGACATGGAAAGTTTGGCTTTCAGAACTTCTGGCTAGGTGGGTGTTACTGGTCTGCCTTAGTAATTCAAGTACACTAGAAGGCAAGAGACCAAGTGAGGTCTTTTTGCTAAGAGGCAGGACTGGTAGAGACTGTACTCTTCAACTGGAGCCAATTTGCTTGCCTGAAAATGTCACAGGTATGTGTCATCCACACTGCTCCAGTGAAAAGCCAGCATATCTTATTAAGGGTAATAGCTATGAGCTGAAGATCAGTGTCAGTGGCTGACCCATAAATTCTGAGACCATAGTCGGCGATGGATAGGACTGAGCTTTATAACACCAAATTAAGGGCTTCCAGTGGCAGACAATGCCTGAGTTTGTAGAGGAGCCCAATCCTGATGTTTGCAGCTCTGGTGACATTGTATATGGGAGACATAAGACAAGGTGCTGTCTAATGTTACTCCCAGATATTTAAAAGCACTTGTTTGCTCCACAGCAGCGCCTACACAGTTCCTTATCATTAGTTGTTGGTCTTTGTGCTTAGCTGTGTGAGCCATGGAACAACATTGTTTTGGTTTTCTTGTAGTTTATGATAAGTTTGTGGGTGCTGAACCAGCCCTTGCATCTTTGAAACTGTTCTGAAGCTGGGTTTCAGAAGGAGGGTCTGCATTACTGGAGTAGATGACTGCATCATCCCCATACAACAGCATCCTATCGTGACAAGAGGTAGGGAGTTTATTTAGGAAAATACTGAATAAAAAATGGCCCAGGATAGAGACTTGTGGAACGCTGCACTTGACAGGAAGCTTGGTTGATAGGACATCTCAATCCTTACTTGTTGGTACCGTTCACTAAGGTAGCTTTCAAACCAACATGTGTCCTTTGATAGGCATAAGAGGGATAACTGAAATCAGAAGTGAGTGATTGACCATATCAAAGGCCTTAGTGAGGTTGCTAAATGTTGCTCCAACAAGTTGGCCTTTATCCAAGCATGGTGGATATAACTTGTGAATTCGAGAAGGGCAGTGGAGTACTGTGACCTCTTCGAAAACCATGCTGCTGTGGGCATTGCAAGTAGTTTTTCTCCAGAAAATCAATGAGTTTGTCTGCCACGATTCTTTCAAGTGCTTTGGGGAGATGGGTCTGTAGTTACTATGCAATGCACTATCACCATTCTTATTTATTATTTATTTGCTTTTGGTAACGGGTGAGTGCACTAGGCATAGAAATGCCTATTTTCAGGCACGACCAGGAGAAAGACAAATAAAATACAACAAAATACAAACAGGTGGTGCAGTACATGAGATAGGTATAGAAAGCAACATAACACTAAACAATTTACACAGAGAGTAAGTCATGCTGGAAGGTAGAGACAACATTCCAGTATGAGGCAAAACAGGAATAAACATTTAGGTCAAAATACATACATTTGTGTCAAAACAGAAAGTAAAACAGGCATTACAAATAAAGGTTTTACAAGCAGGTACAATAAGTGCTAACATCTGTGGATGTAACGAAGAGAGAGGAGAGAAGAGTGGAGGGGAGGGGACATAAGTGAGTTGTGAGAGAAACAGAACATGGCGAAGGCGTTATATAGAGAGGCAGGGTGGGGAGAAAGAGAGTGGTCTATGGCAGGATTGAAACAGGTGCATGGGCTAGTTGTGTGCAGATGCTCCCGTGACGTGTTTTAAAACTAGCATGGGTAGGTGCTCCATGAACTGTTGGAGGTAACGAGTTCCAGTATTTTGGGGCCATATGTGGAAAGCTTGTGTACCCATGTTAGTTTTACATCTGGGAATGTGGAAAGGGGCTAGGTCAGGGATCGGAGCCCATAAGAGAGGGCTGTGTGAGGAGCAGACAGGCAAGTGATGATGGGATGCCAGATCTGATCGTGTTATCAATTAGTGACCCAAGGGACTGGAGTCGATGGGAAGAGGGGCTAGGCCAATTAAGGTCAGAATAAAGCTAGCAATGGTGTTTGTAATGTGGGATGCAGAGGCATAATGGCAGATATTGTTGTAAGTGGTGTCCCACTTGTGGAGGGAGGATTTGGAGGCAGATAGGTATGTGACTGATCCATAGGACAGGGCTGGGAGCAGAAACCTTGAGCCACAGCTAGTCTTGCCGACGGGGTAAGGGCATAGCTAGTGCGGTAGGCGCCCTAATTTAGCGTTAACGGATTTACAGGTGTTAGTTATGTGGGAGGTTAAAATCAAGGATTCATCCAGGGTGATGCCCAAATATTTGATGGATTTAGTGCTAATCAGTGAGGATCTGTCCACACAAGGGATTTTAGGGCATCTGGGTTTGTCTTAAGTCTGGCAGGTGATCCAAAGAGCATTGAGTGTGTCTTACTAGTATTAAGAACGAGTTTGTTCTCTGTTAACCAAGATTGAATAGTTGAGAAATCTGAGGTAAGAGGTAGGTTGAGGTCAATTATGTTTCTTAGCTGTGATAGATCACTAGGTCATCTGCATAAAGCAAAGTTGAACAGGTGGAAGCGAGCCCTGGGATGTCATTTATAAAGATAGAGAAAAGCAAAGGACCAAGTATGGAGCCTTGGGGCACTCCAACATGAATTGATGAAAGGGCCGCGTGTAGCTGAGTTGAAAACTACAGCCTGCATTCTTTCAGACAGGTAGCTTTCAAACCAGGCCACTACATCAGTAGAAAACCCTAGGGTGAAGAGTTTGGTAAGAAGTAGGGTATGGTTAACCAGATCAAATGCTTTTGTTAGATCAATGAAGATAGCACCTGTCAGGAGGCCGGAGTCCATAGCAGTAAAGATGTCATTTGTAAGTTTGAGGAGGGCAGTGGTAGTACTGTGTCCTTTCGGAACCCATGTTGGGAGCTAGACAGAAGGTTATACTTCTGCAGGTAGTCTAGCGTTTGGGTGGCAGCTAGTTTTCAGGATTTTGCTGAGGAGGGAGAGGATTGCTATAGGACGGTAGTTACGTGATGAGTTTTGGATCTCCTTTTTAGGAATGGGAGTGACCTTCGCTATTTTCCAGATGTTAAGGACTGTACCCTGACATAGAGATAGGTTGAAGATTTTGGATAGGGAGAGACTATAACCGGGCGGTGATTTTTAGAGAGCTTGGGTTCCAGCCCATCTGACCCTGTGCTGGTATTGTCAGGACTGAGAGGAGTAGTCTCATTACTTGGTTCTTGTAATACACTGGAACCTGAAAGGGGATGATTAGGTAGAGTTTGTTTACCGGCATTGGGGGAAGGCGTGTGCACTTGGGAGAGAGGCCTGGTAGCTGGTAAGGTCAGAGAAGTGGATGTTAAATGAGTTTCCTATAGTAACTGGGTTATTGCAGTGTATGCCGTTATCAGCATATCATTAGTATGGGCTGTTTGATTTGTTCCAAGGAGGGTTTTATTGTTGCCCAGAATTTCTTAGAGTCTCCGCTGCTTTAGTTAGCAAATCTTTGCAGAAGGCGCTTTTGGCTGCGAATTTGTCTTTGCATATATTTCTCTGGGCTCGGTAGTTATTATAATCTGTCAGGAGCCCAGTGGATTTGAAACGTCACTATGTTTTGTCCCTGTTCCTAATCAGTATGAGTAGGTCTTTGTGAGCTATTTGGTCTGGGATCCGTAGATCCTATGGGTGACACAGGAGCATGGGTGTCCTGAAATACTGAAACGGGCCATGAAATGGTCTAGCGCCATCTGGGCATTATTAGAAGTGTGGATGGGAGACCAGTCAATCCGAGTGAGATCATGTAAAATTTTCTTGGTTAAAGTTAGCTAGGTTTCAGAAGGTGATAAGTTTTGGAGGAGGGATGATTTGCTGGTAGCACCAGGTGCAGTAGATTGGAAAGTGATCACTGATTGAGTTGACTAGGGTCTTAGCACAAGCTATACTATCCGGGCGGTTTGTGAGGACCCAGTCTATAACAGTATCTGCCGAGGGGGGCATTATCCTAGTAGGGACCGTGATTAATTGGTGGAGGTTATAGCCTTGGACCATGGTATGTGATGACTAGTTAGATTTGCTCATCCAGTTTAGGTTCAGGTCCCCAAGTATAAGAACTTCATTACGCCAATGGTCTTGTCTACCTGGGATAGTAGTTTCTCCAGCCCAGCTCTGCCCCCACCCGAGGGTTATAGGCACAGACCAGGTGAAGTTTCTTAGAGCCAAGTTGTAAGGTTGCATAGATCACTTCACAGCTGGATAGGGTAGGTTAGATATTTCGGGATATTGTCAAGTGAGGTTTAAAGAATATGGCAACCCACCACCCTGCTTTGATGAGGGCCTATCTTGCGAATTATGTTGTAGTTAGGTAGAGAGCAGAGTGGATCGGGGTGGAGGGTTTAGCCAAGTTTCAGATATGCAGAGGATATCAGGGTTATGTTATACAACCCATGTCTCATGTTCAACCTTGTTGCTAAGCAGGCTCCTAATGTTTAGGTGGGCAATGTGGATACCCTTAGTATCATACCAGTTAGCATCCTTACAAAATAGATTATTTGCAGGCCCTGGGTTCTTTTCTATGTCCCCAGCTAACATCAGGGTTTGACGTAACAGGTACCAGAGTTTCGCGGTGGATGAGGGAGGTCAGCAGGTTTAGGTTAGGTAGGTGTGACCATAGCAGATTTCCATTTGCTGGGGAATTGTGACAGCCTGAGGATAGGTTAGGATTTTAGTTAGCAGGGACAGAACTTCATCCAGAGTGAGGGCTAAAATTTTAAGATCCATTGTATGCCCACTATGTCTAGATTTCCCAAGGACTTTAAGCAAGTATTTATTTTTGCTGTCCTTTCAGTAATTGCTTTTAGTAGAATGGAGGATGCTTCATATTCATCCTGGGATTGCTCAGAGTCTATACTAGCTTTGAGGTTGAAGAAGTCAGGGGTAGCACATGACTTAGATCGGCAAAGGCCATGTTGAAGATGTTAGCTATGGTACTTGGGTTGAGAGTGATATGGCCATTGATAGAAAGCATGGAAGGAACAACCTTTGGGTCTTTCCTGTTACCTCAGAGAGGTTTCTCCAGAAACTCCTACCATCCTTCCATGAGGAGGTCACCATGCTATTGTAGTAAGTAGCTTTCACAGAGCAGATAGCTCTGGTGCAAGCATTTCTACCTGTCTTATATGCCTGTATGTCAGTTTGTTTGCCAGCGGTTCTTGCTTTAGACCAAAGCTGATCATGGGCTTTCATATGCACTAATAGAGCAGCATAATCCAGGAATGAAAAGGCCCTTGGTCTTCTCTTTTAATCAGAGCATGGACATCACATGCCACATTAAATATAGAGATAAAGTACTCTAGGGCAGTGTCCACATCAGTGGCATTGTCAATCTGTGACTAATCTTGCCATCGCAGATGTTCTTTGAGTGGTTCCAGATGCCCTGGATAGCACTCTGCTAGTATTTGTTTTGGCAGGGGTTTTGTGAGAATAGCTAATGGGGAATGGTCACTTATGGCATTGGTGAGAACCTTAGTGTTAGTGATCCGATCTGAACTATTTGATAGCACCTAGCCCAGGATGTACTGGTCCCTGTCTTGCAATTTACTCTTGTTGGTGTCTGAACAAGTTGGGAAAAGTTAGAGGCTGACAGCACATCCTTGTAGTTGAACGCACTAAGTGAGAGCAGGTTACAGTGAAGTCCCCTAGCAAGATGGCCTCTGGGTTTTGTCCTAAAGAGTTAATACATTCTAAAGAGTGTTCAGCCCTGGCTCAATTTGCTTGGCTGGGATGTAAACAGCAGCTACAATCAATGGTTTGCTATGGACACCAAGGAGGATCTTGGTGGCTAGCACTGAATGCTTGCACCAGTACAGGGTAAGGGCAGGGCATGTCCAGTAAGGAATCTTTAAGTAGATGGCACAGCCCCACCTTTTTGACCCTCTATCAAGTCTGAAGACTATATAACCTGGTATTGCAATTTCAGTATCGGGGGTATTAGGTTTAAACCATTTCTCAACCACAGACAGGATATCTGTGTTGTGCTGTGTGACCTAGCAGGTCAGGGCATCAAGTTTAGGAAGTAAACTACAGATGTTAATGTTTGGTAGAGAAAGCATCCCAGCAGTACTAGAGGCATTTGAACAAGGTTGTGGTGGTCCCAGATTAGGGTGGACATTGCCAGAAATTAGCAGTAGCAACAGGATAAGGCATTTGGCAAGGACCTTAAGATATTTGAATTGCAACTGACAATGCATTTTTAGGGGTTCATTCCTGGATGGACACTACATATACCAGAAACGAGGGGTTGAAGGAGTTAGTTGTAAGTAGAGTGGTTTGAGTTAGCACCCATCAGTGGAAAAGACTAGTTGAAAAGAAGTTGGAGTGGTTCAGGTACATGCAAGCTGTTACTTGCAAGCAGATGTATAGTGGGTACTCATTAATTTTAACTAACGATGAATCCTGTCTGAGTGCAGCCACCAGACCTGCGCAGGTGAGCAAGGCAGAGAGGAGGAATAAACAGAGTACTGTGTTTGCCATTTTTAAAAGATAGGTATTGAGTAATTGAGTTACAGATGTTACTCAGGTTTTTGGACAATGTAGAACTTTCTTCAGCAAATTAACTGACTAGTGAATAGTTGCTAGGTGGTTACATTAGGGGAAATGACAGAAGTATGCAGCAACAGTCACCACAGTTGTCTGATAAAAGCTATACAGCTCATGATTACCAACCTACTAAGGAGAGGACTGAAAACCCTAAGTAGCTGGAGTGGTTTTCTAGTACAAGTACCAATGAGAAGGGAACAGAATGAAGGAGGGTTTAAGTGCATTTAATAAAGGCCAGGGTGGGGGTTGGCGGGAGGGCTGAAATTCTAATTCTAACTACAGAAAACATCAGCAGCAGAAATTACAGTATTCTGGTAGTTACAAGATTCAGTTTTCTGGCAGGGAAGCAGTTACAAATAATGCAGGCTGAGAGGAGCATCATTCGTGCTCAGCCAAATTAAAAGTAAAGTCCAATGGGACCAGGGTCTAGGTGCATCAGTCACCAGTTGAATGCCGTTAGCTGCTGAGGTGCATCAATCAGACCAGCAGCTCTGGAGCCATGTGGCCAGGCAGAAGTATACCTTAGTCCAGCTTGGGGCAGGCAGATGGGATGAAGACTGTGGCCAGCTGGAGAGACTGCCGGTGCCACAGTCACAGCAGTACAGCCTGCTCAGGGCTAAATCTTAGTCCAGCTTTGGGGCAGGTGAGTGGTATAAAGACTGCGGCTGGTTGGAGAGATTGCCAGTGCTGCAGCAGTACTGCCCCTCAGGGCTAAATCTTAGTCCAGCTTCAGGGCAGGTGGTGATATGAAGACTGCAGCAAGCTGGAGAGATTGCTGATGCCACAGCCACAGCAGTATGGCCCATTCAGGTCTAAATCTTAATTCAGCTTCAGGGCAGTTGGGCGGGATGAAGATTGCAGCCAGCTGGAGAGATTGCTGATGCCAAAGCTGCAGCAGTACAGCCCACTCAGGGCTAAATCTTAGTCCAGCTTTGGGCCAGGAGGGCAGGATGAAGACTGCGGCTGGCTGGAGAGATTGCAGGTGCCACAGCTGCAGCAGTACAGCCCACTTAGAGCTAAATCTGGAAGAGAGATGATTGTGCACATTGTGCAGAAATGTATCCCTGCTGTTCTCATTCTTGGCTGCGGTTTGTCCAGTGCTGTAGTATTACAATTAGCAACATCTTCTTTCCCTCCCATCCTGTTCCACAGCATTTGTAGCACCCTGCATCACTATTGTTTCCTCCTGAAGCATGTTTCCCCACTGTGCTTGCCAGTCACATCCTGTTCTGTCCGGCAACATTTGTAGCTCTTTGATGCCCCATCTGTGGTGACACGAGAGAGTGAGAACAGAAATTGACAGATGGAGTTTTCCTGTGTACCATCCTGTTCCCCTGTCATGGATCCCCATCTGTTTTTCAAAGTTGTACTTCCCACTTCCCTCCATTGCTGAACAATTGCACTGTGGAGCAGCTTGGTACATTGCGAGAGCATGACAGTGACAGGGTCTCACCCACCTCACCTCGCACAGTGCAAGCAGCAAGAGACACTGCTCAGAGAGAGAGAGAGAGAGAGAGAGAGACAGAGACTGCACAGAGTGCTTCTGTTCGCTCCACCCACCCAGCCTGTGGATCTTCGTGACTCAGTGACACTACACCCCAAGTGTCTGTCTCTCCACCCACGCAGGAAGCCCAACCTCACAGCAAATCTGTGTTCACTTCTGTTGAGCAGCATGGTCCAGGGACAGACAGTGAGAGAGACATACAGGAGCATGCTTCCCATTCCTTTCCCAGTCATGACCCCCTCGGTGCAACCCCGCCCATTATGCCAGCTCCCTTCTTGTATTGTGGTATGTAGACACATTCCAGTATTTCTGTCAGTCCGGCATATGACAGAGAGAGTGAGACACATGAGAAGGAGCAGGAGGAGAGAGAGAGACGAGAGAGAGAGAGTGATGAGTCACTTAACCATGTACATGGGGAGAGAGAGAGAGACGTGCAGCAGCACACTAATAGTGAATGGCACTTGAGTTTCCTGACTGAGAGTCACCACGAGCAAGTTGGTGCAATCGTCTCTCTGTGTCTCTGTCTGTTGTGTGGGGAGTGAGAGACACAGAGACAGATAGCCAGAGAGAAATATGGAGCAGAGAGAGAGAGAGATTGAGAGGTGACAGCTCACTTAAAGGGAAAAGTCCACTAAAAACTGGTCCCACCTCAGTGTGAGGCAGGGCCCAATTAGTACTACTAAAAAGTAGTCTTTCTTTAGTGTCCCATGATTGTTTATATTTAAAATTTATCTGGTTGATCCTGCCTTCCTCTCTGCTGGCATTTCAAACAATACTGCAATGCAAGGGCTCCCACAACCACCCACGGCTGTCTATAAATGATGTTTCATGTGGGAAGCAGTTGCGGTATGTCCATTATAGTACTGCATAGCCAAAGTTTCAAATTGCTCCAGCTTGCAATGTACACATCTCAGAGTAATGCCGAGATCAGGTATAGATTGGCAGTGTGCTGTCAGTCTATACCTGGTCTCTACATAACACTAGGACATGCCGTTGTAAGCAGGAATGATTAAACTCTGGCTATGCAGTACTGTAATGGACATACCTGCAGTTACTCCCGCATGAAATGTCATTCTAGGGACAACTGCGGGTGGTTGTGGAGCTCTGCCTGTAGTGGTGTTGCTTGAAATGCCATGGAGAGGCAGGCAGAATCAACCAGATATATTTTAAATATAAAAATCCCAGGACACTAAAAAGACTACTTTTAATACATGGACATATGAAGAAACCAGCAGAAGAAGGCTATTTGATCTAACAAGTCTTCTCGTACTGCAGGGTCTACAGCTTGAGCTAAGGTCCCTGCCTCCTCCCCTCCTCCCATCCTCCCTACCCATGATCTTTATTTTCCCTATGCCTATCCAAACCTCTCTTAAAGCTGCCCACTGTCTTCAACAAGGTGATCTCTTCCGCAGTGCATTCCAAGTGTCCACCACCCTCTCAGTGAAGATATGCTTCCTGATCTTCCTCTTAAACCTCCCACCCTCCAGCTTAAGACTGTGCCCACTAGTGTTATAGCTGACATTCAGCTAAAGAGACTCTCCTTATCAACCTTATTTATCCCTTTCAAGTACTTGAAGGTCCCAATCATGTCTCTCTCTCTCTCTCTCTCTCTCTCTCTCTCTCTCTGTCTTCCACGGAGTACATGTTCAGTGCCCTCAAACTCTCTCATCGATGCCCTACCTTCTGACCCACTATCATCTTTGTAGCCCTCCTCTGGACCTTCTCCAGCAGGTTAATGTCCTTTTGAGATGTGGGCACCAGTACTGAACTCCATACTCTAGAAGAGCCTTACCATTTACCTGTACAAGGGCAGTGCAACCTCCTCTCTCCTACTACTGATCCCCATAGATATGCATCCCAGCATCTTGTTTGCCTTTGCTGCTTTCTTGCACTGCATGGAGTGCTTCAGGTCACTAGTGATCATCACTCCCACGTTCTTCTCCTCCTCTGATGCAGATACTCAGACTCCACCAAGGTAATACTCTGTCCTAGGATTCTTGGCTCCAATATGCATAACTTTGCATTTCTTGGCATTGAATCCAAGCTGCTAGATCCTGGACCACCTCCCCAGCTTTTCCAGATCATCCTGTGGGTCCTGTATCCTTCAGCTGTGTCCACTCTCCCACAGTGCTTGTTGTCATCTGCAAATAGGCACATTTTGCTCTTAATGTCATCCCCAGTGTCACTGATGAAGACATTGAATAACACAGGTCCCAGCACAGAGTCCTGTGGGACACCACTGGTTACCTCTCTGGTACCAGATAACTCTCCCCAAAACCATCCCTCTGGGTTCTGTACCTCAGACAGTTTTTCATCCATCTGGCCATCTTTTCCCCAACCCCAAGATCCACCAACTTCCTGATCAACCTTTTGTGGGGCACAGAGTCAAAGGCCTTGCTGAAAATCATGATAGAGGATGTCTACCACTTGGCCCCTGTCTACTGTCTTGGTGACCCAGTCAAGGAAGTCATTCAAATTCATTTGACACAATCTCCCCCAGAACCCATGCTGCCTCGCATTCTGAAGAAAATACTCCTTTAGATATGCCACCAATCTTTTCTTTAGTATGGTCTCCATGAGCTTGCCCACAATAGAGGTCAGACTGACTGGTCCGTAATTCCCTAGGTCATTCTTGGGATCGCTTTTGTGGAGGGCACTACATGTGCTGTTCTCCAGTCCAGCAGTACCACGCCTGACTCTAGTGAACTATTAAATAGGTTTGTCAGTGGCCCTGCCAGCTCCTCAGGCAGTCCCTTTAGTACCCTTGGATGTACTCTGTCTGGGCCTGGTGATTTGTCCACCTTCAATGCCAGCAGCCCTCCCTCACTTTATCCTTCTATCACTACATCTGTGTTCCCTCCCTCCCTGCTCCTCTTTTCCTTCCTGAAGGCACTGGTCCATCCTTCTCCATGGTGAAGATGGAACAGAAGTATTCATTTAGTATTACTGCTTTTCCCCATTAACCTCCACCCACTCCACCTCTTCCTTAAGCCTAACAATCCTTCCTTCTTGTCCCTTTCTCACTTACATAGTGAAAAAGAATTCTCCCCTTCTTAATTCCTTTAACTATCTGCAGCTCCTTCTGTGCCTTTGCTCATCTGACTTCCTCACTTGCCTCACTAGCCAACCTTAGGTAATTTTCCTATCCACCTCCTCTTTGGTCTTGAATTTTTTAGGCCAACCTCTTTTCCCTTACTGCCTGGGCAACCCCAGAACCAGCTGGGCATTTTGGCCCTTGTGTTCTTACCCCTGAGCCTAACACACTCATCTGTGGCAACCAGTATTCTTCCTTAATGATGGAACACCTTTGGGCCACCCCAATAGCTGCTTTGATGTCCACTAGATGGCTTCTAGCACTTCACCCATTTTCTTGATGTCCATCCTCCCAAAATCCAAGATTTTGGTCTTAGTCAGGATGGTTTCTGCCCATATCCAACTGGAACCACACTGTACAATGGTCACTTCGCCGAGTGGCTCCTGACCAGCATTTCCTGTTTCGCTCCCCATTTTTGAGCACCAGATCAAGAATTGCCTCAGCTCTTGTTGGTTCAGTGATACCCTGAGTCAGGAACTCACTTTGCAGTTCTTCCAGGATCACCTGACTCTAGCAAATGTTGTGGAGGGTATGCTCCAGTCCACCTTGGACAGTTTGAAGTCCCCAACAATTACCACCTCTCCTTTCCCAGCAGCTTCCAATATTTGTGAGCTCAGTTCCTGTCCATCACCTCATCCTTGCTGGGTGGTCTGTAATCCACCCCAACCTCACCTTTCTCCTCTATTGGACCTTAACTGAACCCATAATGCCTCCACCTCTCCCCTTCCTTTCCTCTGACTCCTCCCTTGACAAGTTATTCTCTCCTGATATAAACTGCCATCCTTCTCCCTTCCCAACTACCCTGTCCCTCCTGAACTGTTTATATCCAGGATCGATCCTTGCTAACTGTGTTCTCACCCTTTCACCTCCTCCCTCCAGACCTCTTCCATCACTGTGGGGAGGCGGGCTCACTGACCTCCTCGTCCTCTCAGAGTCTGTGGTCCTGCACACCTGATCCCCCGTAGTTTAAATTAAGTGTAGTGGTTATGTAGTACTGATTAGTAAGTACTAATTGGACCCTGCCTCAAAATGAGGTGGGATTCATTTTAAGTGGATGTTTCCTTTAACCATGTGCATAGGGAGAGAGAGCAAGAGAGAGATGTGCTGCAGCAGCATTGTGAAACACAGTGGCAGTTGCTGTGACTTACAACAATCGGGATGGGTTGCAGTACCTACTTATAACTGACAGATACAATAGAGAGAGATATAGATAGAGATCTATAGATACAGTAGAGAGATAGACAGATATATAGATAGATAGATAGATAGATAGATAGATAGATAGATAGATAGATAGATAGATAGATAGATGTGTCATCAAGATATTTGTCTTTGCAAATACAAGCGTTTAACATTCGACATTGACAAATGCTTGTTCTGATGTCTGCTGCATTACTTACAGAAATAACCTGGAATGCAGAAGTCAAAGAAGACATGCAGAGCTGAAGGAGATGCTGAAATAGAATGAGAACTTTACAGGCAGGGATTAAAGAACTGCCAACCAGGAGGCTCAGATTCAAAGCCTACCAGAGCCATTTATTCACGTGCAACTCTGAGCAAGTCACTTCTCCTCCTAGTACTGCAGTCCTGACTGCTATAAAATGCATAAAAGCAGGAACCCATT
This sequence comes from Neoceratodus forsteri, assembly GCA_016271365.2. NCBI lineage: Eukaryota > Metazoa > Chordata > Ceratodontiformes > Ceratodontidae > Neoceratodus > Neoceratodus forsteri. Next base: position 336,652,771 of record CM028136.1, on the reverse strand, counting down.
GGAAAGAAAATATTACAACATCTCAGCTGGCCTATCTTGGGTGAACTAATTGTAAATAACAAGCAGTAAACCGAATGATCAAGTGGGAGTAGAGGACCTTTGTTTTTCTGAAATTTACATGAAGAAAACAGAAAACGAGTTACAACCTCATAACCTCATTTTGAGTGCTGTATCTGATTAGACATGTCAATAAAGGACATTGGTTATGAACAAAGTAAAGTCTTAAAAATATCAGACTTACTGATATGAAATAAAATGAAGTTGGCATTAATTTTCTGTAATGGGATTCACATGATTTGCTCAAATTTAAATTTTGCATAATCATTCATGATTAATAATACACTAAAGTTCAACATTTTAGCATGTTGAAGCTGTCGAGTAAAACTCTCAGCACTATTAGATTTATTTTAGGCTATTCTTTCTTTATGTTGGGTAAACTCCTATTTAAATATTAGGCATTCAATTCACTTTATTAAAATCACTTTGTATTAAAACTGTTGCTGGAGGGACATATAAAATGTTTTGAAGTCTTACAGTTCACTATAAAATTCAAAGGCTCACAGATGTTGCTAGTCTAAAAGTGGGTCAGCATTTTCAAACCAACAAAAAAATACAACAAAACCCAAGGAGCCTTAGGGTTAGTCTTTGGATGCCATTTACATATTGAGAATTAAACAAGAACTCAACTTTTGAAATGTTTGCCAGAGTTCACTTATGAAGAAACAATGCAACTTGCCACAGTTGAGTATATGCCAGCCATAAGTAAATGGAAGGAGTGATCTTAATTGACAATTGCAGATGATCCAACCACATGCAAGACTGAAGGACATTCTGGTGTCCCCTAACAGTTTTCTTAACATTATACTATAAAGAGGAATATAATAAGAAAAGCAGTACCAGACATAGCAAAGAGACAGAATGGCGTAAAAAGATAATGGTTATTGTTCAGTGATTATTATGGAAAATATTTTTAAGAACAACTGTAAAGCATATTTCACAACACACTGATTGAATAAATATGGGTTCAAAGTATTCAGCTCCAAAGGAGCTCACCCAGATAACCACAAGACTAGATGAGCACTTATGCAATTCAATGAATTCCCATTACTCCAGGTTCTCAGTTAGCTTTTAGTTTCTAGTGCAAATTAATAATGTAAGAATGGTGGTAGAGATTAAGGAAGAAGGGAGCAGGAGCATTAAAAAGAGATGAGGTAAGGAGGGATGGCAAAAGAAAACAAGGGGACAGCAAGCCTAGTGGAAATAAAATCTGGATGGCCATGTGTTTGAATAGTAAAAGTCTAGGAGATAAGATTCCAGACATAGAGGCCACCATAGCAGATGCCAACAAAGATATTGTGGCCATTACTGATTCATGGTGCACTGAAAACCATGACTGGGACATGGCCATACCAGGCTATACTTTGTTCAGGAAGGACTGGATGGGAAGGAAAGGAGGGACATGGTGCTTATGTGAGATAAATCTTAAAGTGATGGAGATACAGAGAAATCATAAGAAGGCAGACATAATGTGGGTCACCTAGATGAGGGAATGGAGCCACAATTTGCACTAGGATAATCTACAGACCTCCAGTGCAGGGAGAAGAATTAGATAAGGTACTGGTAGAAGCCATTGGCAAGATGGCAGAAAAGGGTAGATGCTGCTGCTGGTGGACTTCAACCTGCCAGATATAGATTGGAGCATCCCAGTAATGGCTTCAACTAGAAGCAGGGATGTCCTTGATTCTCAGCAGGATGCTGTTCCTATCTCAGCTAGTCAGTGAATCCACTCATGATAGGGTAGTATGGATCTGCTACTCACAAACAGGGACAGTGTTGCAGACATCAAGGTTGGGAGGCCACCCGAGGACTAGTTGAACACCATACAGAGTGGTTCATTCTAAGGATGGCTGTGGAATCACAAACCACACAAGGGCAAGGCCCTGGATTCAGGAGGGCAAATTATATAAAGAAGGGTGAAAGCCTCAGAAATGACTTGGTTGAGGGGTGGCCTGGGTGGGTGGAGGAACAATGGGTGAAGCTAAAGGGAGCATAGTAAAGACAACACACCTCTGCATCCAACAATCAAGCAAAAACAAGAAGAAAAAGAGGCTGCTATGGTTCTTGAAAGAGTTGATTGAAAAGGCAAAGGCTAAAGGGTAGCATTCAGAAGGTATAAAGAGATACAGAGGGAGGAGGTGGAACTATATCAGGAAACAGGGAAAACAGTAAGAGCACAAAGGTGCAAGCAGAAAAGAGAATAGCCTCCGAGGTAGTGAAAAGGGACAAGGCATATTTTAGGTATGTAAGGAAAAGAGGAAGACATGTAAGGGCTGTAAGGTTAAAAGGAACAGTGCAGAGGGAGACCAGAAAGGCCTATACTGTGAACAAATACTTTTGTTTTGTGTTCACAGAGGAGGAAGAAGGAGAGAGATGTGAAATTAGAAAATTACATCTCTGAAATATTTTGCCAAATCTGCATATCTTCGCAAACTATTTTGCAGGTGCAAAATGTGAAATTCTGCTGGTGGAATGTGAAGCTTTGCCCACAAAATGTGAAATTTCACATAAAATTCAAAATTTCACCCTTGTAACGTGAAATTTTGACCATGTCATGGGGAAACTCAGGAGAAATTTGGTGAAATTCAGGTGAAATTTGGCAAATTAGTATTTCTGCAAATTTTGCACCAAAGAAATATTTTGCAGAATGGCAGAATTTCGCAAAATGTTTCATGCTGAAAAATTGTCGGCTTAGTAGCAATTTCATCGGAGAAATTTAATTTCATAACATCTTTAAAGGGAGGAGCCACAAAAATAACAGAAGCTTTGGAAGGAGAGAGGTGGAGACTAGCACTATTTTTGAGGAGTGAGTCCTGAAGGACTCTAATCTGAAGGTTGACAATGCAATGGGGCCAGACGGGTGCATCTGAGGGTGTTGAGGGAGCTCAGGAAGGTACTGGCTGCATCTCTAACAGTCCTTTTAACAGCTTATTAGAAACAGGAATTGTTCTGGAAGACTGGGGAGGCAAACGTAGACCCAGTACACAAAGATGGCAGCAGGAAGGAGAATGACAACTATTGGACAGTCTACCTGACATCAGTAATGGGAAAGTTAATAGAATCACTGCTGTAGGAATGGATCATGAAATATCTTGAATCTAGTGAGTTACAAGAGCCGAGCTGCATGGGTTGATGGGTTAGGTCATGTCAAATATATCTGATAGATTTCTTTGACTGGGTGACTAAGGAATCAGACTAGGGTGGAGCAGTGAATGTGCCCTACCAGTACCACATCATAACCCGTGGACTAAACCACGCATGAAGAACCACACTGACAGTAGCGCTACAGGTTTAGAGTGACAAGGAATATCAGCGATATGAAAGTTTCACTACCGATGCTCTCCATGGATGAGGAAGTGGATATAAGCACTGCTGGTCGGGTGCCCAGTAGAGCTGCTCCCGTGGTCAAGTGGCTACAGCACCTGACCCTGCAGTGGGTGGTTGGGAGGATCAGGATTGATTCCCTGCTAGAGAATGTCTTTATTTTATCATTTTGATGTGCCGCAGAAAAGTGCAGGTATGGCTTTTCCTCTTGCCCCTGTGTCCACCCCCGGAGATGGTTATAATAGTTCCAGGGTTTGGGAGATGAAGCCCCCATGTCTGAGGTGCAGGGGGTGAAGCTCCTGCAAACAAAAAGACCTTTTGGTGTGCGGCAGTCATGTTGTGGTCAGTATTATGTTCCGCCATTGTGTTGCCGCATGCTGTTGTTTGGGTACAGTCTTGATGTGCACAGTTTAGTCAGTGACATTACGACCCTGTGCCCGGCCTACCTAGATTTCTGTAAAGTATTCAACATCATTCCACATAGGAGACTGGGAAGCAAGCTGAGCAGCTTAGAGTGGGTCCAAAAGTGGTAAACCAGATAAGAAATTGGTTAGGATAGGCGATGAGGGTAGCGGTAAATACAGTTCACTACGCAGTTTACTATGAGGAAGGGAGGGTGACCAGTGGGGTTCCTCAGAGCACATTACTGGACTGTTTCTCTTTAATGTCTTTGTAAGTGACATTGCAAATGAGTTGGAAGGGAAGGGCTGCCCTTTGTGGATGACACCAAAATCTGCAGTACAGTGGACACCCTGGGGATGGAAAGGATAAACATAGACCTGAGAAAACTTGAGAAGTGGTGAAGAGTATGGCAGCTGGGTTTCAATGTGGAAAAGTGCAAAATAATGCACGGCACAGACACCCAGAGGCAAGACAGCCCAGTGGCACAGAGGATTGAGGCACTGGGTGCCTTACCTTGTGCTACAATGGTGACCCAGGTTCAGGAACAACCTCGAGTCATAGGGTGGTGGCATGGGGGATGGCAGAACAGGTCTGAACATGCCAGTGGGCAGCTCTTGTCTCCTGAGTGTGGTATGGGTGGGTTGGCACCCTCCCGTAGTTCTGCTCCCATCAGGTGGAGGTCTGGTGGTAAGCATAGGTAGAGGGGTGGAAAAGTATCAGGAAGTGGAAGAGGCTGAGCTGTCACCATGGGGTGCAAAGCATGCCTCCACATGCTCACACGGCCATGTGCCAGGGCCTCGGGGAGGAGAAAATGAAAAATACATATGTGCCCTCATTGCCAGTTGGTGAAAGAGGCAATAGGACCAAATAGCTGAATAAAAGAAAAAGAAACCCAAAGGCAGAGTAGAAAATGGGTGGAGGGTATTGACAACTACCAAGCAGCAAAGAGACCTGGCAGTAATTATATCTCATGACCTAATGGTGTCCCGGAAGTGTGACGAGGCAGTCAGAAGGGCAGTGAGATGCTGGGTGCATAGGAGGGTACCATCAGCCAGAAGAGGAGGTGGTGTTGCCTCTAAATAGATCACTGGTAAGACCCACATAGAGTACTGTGCTCAGTTCAGAATACCTTATCTAAGGAATGACATAGACTAGTGTGAAGGCAGTCTAGAGGGTGGCAACTAAAGTGTTTGGAGGTTCTGCATCAAAAGCCCTACAAGGCCAGCCCAGTGGTGCTGAGGGCTGAGGCGCGCTTGGACACCACACCTCGGTGACCACCGGGTGACCCATGTTCCAGAACAAGCACTGGCCGGGGTCAACTGGGAGGAGAAGGATAGAGCACCCAACCACTGCTCTCCTTCTCTGGGGGGTTATCTGCACACTCGCAGCAATACTGACACCTAGGGAGCACGGGTGAAGGTGCAACAGTGGGAGTAGCAGCATCAGGGATAGGTTAAGTCATTGACAGAGGCAGAGTGGGAGGCACATCTCTGTGCCTTCCCGGCTCCTTAACCCTCATTGCACGCCAATGTTGGGGAAAGAACAGGGGAAAACACCTCTCTCCTAGGTGATGACTCCTCGCCATGTGGGATCCTCGGGCTCATCAGGCAGACTCAGCTCAGCAACTAAAAGTCCACGCAGTATATATGGTTCAGAGGGGGTAAGCATGCCTCCTCACCCTACCCGGAGGTTATGCGGCACCTAGGTTAGTGGACTTAGTCACTCTAGGGGCAGACTCAGATGAGGAGAAAGGATCGCACATGGCCAGAGGTAGTCTGAAAGAGTGGAGAAAAGGGCAGAGTAGGAGGAAAATACAATAGTTAAAAAAAAAGCCCTACAAGGAGAGACTAAAGGCCTCAGTATTTACCTCCTGGAAGAGACACAGTAGGGGAGATATGATTGATAAGTAAACCTATAAATACCTCATGGGGGTAAATAAGGTACTGGAGGAAGTATTGTTCAGAAAAATGGTGCTCAAGAACAAGGAGACACACTATGAAGCTTGGGGGGTAGATTCAGGGCAGATGTAAGAAGGTACTTTACAGAAAGAGTGTTTTCCCTGGAACAGCCTTTCAGCAGAGGTGGTGGGGGCAAAAACAGTGGTGTGGTTCAAGAATGCATAGGATATGCAAAAAGGAATCATAGTGGAAAGGAAGGAGAAGGTAGAAAGAACTGTAGATCATATATGGCCTGCAGTGATAACGAGGTAGGGAACAATGGGCAGACTGGGTGGGTTTCTATCAGCCTGAACAAAGGAAGGACAAGAACATGAAAGATGACACACAACAGCCTACATCTTCAGCTACAAACAAATTAATTTACTTTATTAACCACTTCAGACTGGTTCAAAAGCAAGTGGATGGTTCTATTTAAAGGAATACAATAATTAACAAAATTGAAGGAACACAATATTGACATAATACCCTATCTGCTGATCCTGAATGAGATGTTTTGCCCTTTCCTCTCATCAGGTCAATGGTCAAACTTTGCGACACTGCTTCCAGAACGTTTACTTATTTAAAGAGCTCATGTACTGCCTGGAATTAATAGTAACGTTCAGAAGAAGTCAGTTGTTACTTCTTATGTCTGAAGTTTTGTTCTTTTCTGTTTTGTTAATTGGAATATTCTCCACATGACAGTACTAAGTGTGAGGTGTGAACAGCAGTCTACCTGGATGCTGATGTAGTTAGTTCTGTTCCTCCTATACATTCTCAGCACTGAGACCTCACTAACAGTGACATCACTAGTAACCTAGAAGAGTGAATCTCCTGGTGCTTGATTGGTAAGTTGTGACATATTTTACCATTCAGGCAGTAGGGCCTGTGATGTAACAATGAGTGAGGTAACATGCTGATGAATCTGAACTGGGGGAACAGAACTAGTATTCTGCTTCAGGTAAAGCACTGCTTTGCACATCACAACCAATACTATTAAATAGAAAAGAATCTGTTGACAACATAAGAAAACAAGCATTTGTCAATGCCAATTGTAGATTGCATTGGTCTGTTGAGCTTGCTCAGTGGCCCTCTGTCACTGGCTCAGTCTGTTTGTTCCATTGCTGCAGGCTGTTCTTTTGTATGAAGGTTGCCTGCGTTGGCACTTGTTCTGCTGAGGAAGAAATCTGCAGCTGTCTCAACAGAGATCCATTGAGGTGGCTCACTCCCCCCTCTCACTCGCTCATTCTGTTTCTCCTGGCGCTGCAGGCTGCCCTTTTATACTCGGCCCTGCCTGTGTTGGTGGCTTTTCTACCCACAAAGAAATTCTCAGCTGTCCCGACAGAGTTCCGCTGAAGTTGCTCACCCCTGTCTCACTCACTCAGTCTGGTTCTCCTGGTGCTGCAGGCTGCCCTTTTGTACTGGGCTTCTGCCTCTGTTGGCACCTTTTTCTGCCCACAAAGAAATCTGCAGCAGTCCCGACAAAGCTGCGTTGAGCTACTCCACTGCCCTTCTCTCACTGGCTGATTCTGTTCTGCCGGTGCTGCAGGCTGCCTTTTTCTACTGGGCTCCTGCCTCGTTGCTGCTTTCTTACGCCCACAAAGAAATTTGCAGCAGTTACAATGCAGCTCTGTTGAGCTCACTCACTCACTCATTCTGGTTTTCCTGCCACTGCAGGCTTGCCTTTGTACTGGACCCCTGCATGCATTGCTGCCTTTTTCTGCCCACAAACAAATCTGCAGCAGTCCCAACAGAGCCCAGTTGATCTCACTGACTCCCTCCTCACTCGGGCCATTCTGTGTCTCCTGGCGCTGCAGGCTGCCCTTTGTACTGGCCTCCTGCCTGCATTGGCGGCTTTTTCTGGCCAGAAAGAAATCTGAAGCAGTCCGACACAGCTCCACTGGAGCTCACTCTCTCCCCCTCTGTCACTCTCGCATTCAGTTTCTGCTAGCAGTCTGGCTGGCCTTTTGTACTGGGCTCCTGCCTGGTTGTCACATTTTCTGCCCACAAAGAAATCTGCAGCAGTCACACTAGAGCTCCATTGAGGTCGCACCACCGCTCTGTCACTCGCTTGTTCTGTTTCTCTTGGCGCTGCAGACTGCGCTTTGTATGGGGCTCCTGGCTGCACTGGCACCTTGTCTGTCCACAAAGAAATCCACAGCTGTCCTGACAGAGCTCTGTTGAGGTTGCTCAGTCTCCCTCTCTCATCACTCATTCTGTTTGTCCTGGCACTGCAAGCTTCCCTTTTGCAGGGGCTCCAGCCTGCATTGGCGCCTTTTTCTGCCCACAAAGAAATCCCAGCAGTTCTGATAGAGGTCTGTTGAGCTCACTAAGTCCCTTGTCTCACTCGCTCATACTGTTATTCCCCCGCTGCAGGCTGGCCTTTGTACTGGGCTCCTGCCTATTGACACCTTTTTCTGCCCACAAAGAAATCCACAGCAGTCCTGACAGCGCTCGGTGTGTTCGCCACTCACCCCTCCCTCACTTGTTCTGTTTCTCCAAGTGCTGCAGGCTGCCTTTTGTACTGGGCGCTTGTGTTGGGGCCTTTGTCTGTCCACAAATAATCTGCAGCAGTCCCAACAGAGCTCAGTTGAGCTCAGTCACTCCCCTCATCACTCAGTCAATCTTAATCTGTCCAAAACACTGATTTCCCAGAGTGACCGTGCTGTTGTCCGGCAGGAGTGCAAAACATATTTTAGCCAGGATGGAAAATGACAGCTGTAGTGTTCATAGGAGTTGTGAAAAATGCCACAGTTGAAAATGTGGCGTATTATACAAAATTTGCAAAGTTACAAGGGTGCGTGGAAACAGTTCAACACACTGTTGTAACACAGTCATGTTATGGAGTTTCGTCACCAAATTTTCAACATAGGGTTTTAGGACCTCTGCTCATTAGCATTGCTACTGTCATTTTCTTAATCTGTCACGAACACTGACTTCCCACAGTGACCACGTTATTCTGCGCCAGAACTGTGAAAACACATTTTGGTCAGGATGTGAAAAATGACAGCTGTACTGCTTATAAAGAGGTGTGAAAAATGGCACTGTTGAAAATCTGGTGTGACAATATTACAAATCTGTGAAGTTACAGAGTGCGTGGAAAGTGTGCAACGCACACTTGTAGCACAGATCAATTGAAGGTTATCATCACCAAATTTTCAACATAAGCATTTTAGGACCTCTGCTCTTGAACAGTATCGTTGTCATTTTCTTAATCTGTCTGAACAGTGATTTCCCAAGCGACCGATCTATTCTGTGCCAGAAGAGCAAAAACAAATTTTGGCCGGATGGCAATGACAGCTATACTGCTCAAGGAGGTGTGACAAAATGCCAGTGTTGAAAATCTGGCTTAAAAAATATATAAGTCGGCAGAGTTACTGACGTCTTGCTGACAACTGTGCAACACATGTCGTAAACAGTCATTTTGGGGATTTTTCACAAATTTGCAACATAGGCTTTTGAGCCCCCTCATGAACACTGGCACTGTCGTTTCATTAATCAACCCTGAAGGGTGATTCCACACAGTGACCCCAAAACCACCTTTCAGGGCCGATTAACGCCATGACAGTTCAAGAATTCATGAGGAGGGGTCCCAAAACCCCATGTTAAAATTTGGTGAAAAATTCCCAAAATGCCCTAGAGATGCACTAAAGTTGAAAAACCCTTTTCATTACATTATACAGCTCACGGGCATTTCCTCAGTTTGTGGTCGGCTTTGAAGAGTGCAGACGTATTCCCAGTCCACAGAAGATCATCTGCTGAGCTTCAGAGGTAAGTATGGAGTGAGGGGGATGTGGGGAGGTAGGAGTGCACCGGTGGGTGGGTGCGGGTTGTGGGAGGGGCCCAGAGACTCCGAGGAACAGTTTCCTTTTAGGTAAAAAAAAAAAGTTGTGGGACCATTTTACCTTTACAGGGCATGTCGTGCCATGTTGTGCCACCAGAGTCTTGTTTGGGGGCAGCTGTAGCCAACTGGGTATTGGGCACCCCATCAACAAACAACAAAGGGGTGATTCGTTTCTGCTGACAGGGATTGGGCACCCATCATCAAACAACAGAAGGGGATATGTTTCTGTCGACAGGGATTGGGCACCCGTCAGCAGACAATAAAATGGGGGGTTACAGTATGCCGACAGGAGGGGCTCCCATTGTAAATAAACATGGGGTAGATATTGTTTGTGAATACAGTGGCAAGCACGCCATGTTCACAAACAATATCAGACATCCTACATCCCACCCTGCAATGACAGGTGGCTCCTCATTGCAGCGGATGGCACGCTGCAGCGAGGTGGCTCTGATTGCAGCAGCTGATTTTAGAGGTTGTGGCATGCTGGCTGAACTAGTGGCAGGCAGCATGCCATGGCATTGGGGATGGTGGACAAGCCTTTTGCAGGCTGTGGGGCATAAGCACAACAGTGCCACGCTCCACAATCTGCTTGTGGAGAAAGCTGACACAACATGTTTCTTGCGCATATGGCAATCAACATAATAACACTTCAGAAATAAATGTACTAAGTGGCTACTTTTAAACATTTCTGAAATGTTCTGCTTGCTTATTCATGGGCACTGCTAGCACTTAATTTGAGAATTAAGAATGCTAACAACACAGTGGCTTTAATTTGCTCAGCTCATACATTGAAGCCAAATAACCTAACCTCGACTTGAGTTCCAATCTCCCATTGAGAGCCAGGAAGAGCCTCAAATGAGAACAGTTTTGAAGTTATTATTATTGAATATTGCCCCATAATTAATTACATAGCCAAGCACATCCTGATGCAGTTACAAACAGGACTTACTCATGGATTCATCTTTAAGATGCTCTCCTGTTTTAGCCCTCATGATATGGGAAAGCTAAATAATAAAAAGGATCCAGTGACCAAAACCAGGGATACTGCCTCGAAAATGTAGTATTGCATAATCAGGAAACTGTTATATTTAGTAATTCCTATTCAATTGCTCTTCATCAATCAATCATGAGTGGTTAAATATTGTCCTCTTCAAAACCACGGGAAGTTGCTAATCTTGTCAACAGGAAACTTGTAGGAACATACAAAATACTAAATGAACAAAATGGTGAGCCACCAGTTCGTTTCCTGCTTGCCAACCCAGCAGTCACATCGTAGTTTTGGAAAACAAAAACTGTTTAAAGTCTGCTTAAGGAGAAAATGTACTGAAACAAAATGTTTCAACCCAAACCATTATTGTTTCCTAGATTTTTAACTTCATCTCATTAGCAGTCTCAATATTTCATATTAACAAGAACTAAATCTACCATTTGTCTGTTTTCCCCAACTGACAGTACAGTTGCTGTGTTTGTGGCATCACAGTCTATTGTCATGACAAGCATTGTAAAGTCATAAGTATACTAAGACATCTGAAAATACTGATGAAGGCTTGGTATGCAAACTTACACAAACCACCACAGATAGAAAATTTCAGAAACCAAAGAACAACATGTCTGCCCATTCCTCTTCTGTATTCTTCAATAGTCTTGCTAAGTTTGTTTATTTATTTATTCATATAATGTTTACAACCAGGTAAGTGTACTAGACAAATAAATGCCTATTTTCAAGCACAACCTGAGAGAATTTCTACAATTACAGGAGATATACAAGACAAAATACCATGAGTGAATAAGCTGAACATGATAGATTACAGATATGGGCAAATAATACATAGAAGTCATACGTGCAGTGGGTATATTATATACAAAGCACATTAAGCAGGAACTAGTAAAACTCACCCAAAGAGCTGGCCCGGTGGTGCTGAGGATTGAGGCACTGGACGCCACACCTCGCACCACGCCCGGCCCGGGTTCGGGAGTGGACTCGGGTCATCGGTGGGTCGGCGGGGAGATAGAGCTTGGCGTCCAATGACAGCTTGCCTTCCGGGGAGGGATTCTGCCGATGCCCGACACTTGCATGACCCCGAGCGGAGGCTCAAGGAAATGCAAGCTCCATTTGGGGATAGGCCATTGAGCAGCATGGACGCCGGCGCTGCGCGACATGATGTCAGGGAGGTTACTTGCTGCTCGGGAGGAGAAAATGCAGAAATAAGCCTGCCTCAGCTGGGAAGATGGGAGGACCATGGCCATGCTCACGATTTGCCTGTGCCGCCCAGCAGACCACAGACCAGAGCAAAATGTAAGTAGCGAAGGGTCTGAGCCCCCGCCTGCGTCCCCACCGAGAGCAATCCGCAGCTCCATTGGGCCTAGAGATGCTGCTTGGGTGAGGTTCTGGGCAGTGGGATGTCCAGCTGTCCCCTGAAGGGCTCGGAGGCAGGCTGGGGAGGAGGAATAACAGTAATTTCAAAAAAAAACTCACCCAAACAAGTACAAGCGGTGCATTAAAAAAATATGTATATATATATGTACATACACACACAACAAGATACATATTGCACCAGGTAACCCATTGCCACTTCTCAGTATCATGCCATAGAAATCCATGATATTAATTCTCTGTTTGGTACTTGGCCATGTCTCTTTAAACCTGGAGTGCTGCATGCTGAGTCCGGTCTTCTGTTGCCTAAAATGTCCCCCCATAGAAATTAAAACAATGATTTTGGATACATCTCCTCAACAATGCAAATGTTTTCATCTTAAATATTTTTGGTATTTGATGCCTTGTTTCATGCAATTACGTTTTGTATATTTTGTATTTGTACAGTGTTCACACTATGTTTTTTACTGTTATTGTAATGTTATTGTAATGTTTACTGTATTATCTTGGATACCTATATAATTCTCTGTTCCCTTTCCCTAGCAGCTGTTCATATATGGCATTTTGTATGCATTGCATGTTGTTACTAAATATTTTTATCAGTATGCATGAAAGTGATTGAAAATGAGCTTTGCTTTGCTCAACTAGTGTATCCTTAACAAAAATAAAATAACTTATTTTACTACTACAATATTACTACTATTGCCACTACTACATCTACAGCCTCCTCAGGAGCCTGTTCAATAGATTTACAATTGTTTGTGAAAAAATGGGGTTGAATTGAATAATGTACAGGCAGCCAAACCAGAAGAAAGACAAAGAGGAGAGCTGCTACTTAGAAGTGAGTGATATGAATAGGAAACTTTGGTCTCCCGGACATAGACTGTAACATTCCTGCAGCAGTTAGCCAAAATTCAGAGATTTGTAAAGGAAATACAGAGCAACTTTCTTACACAACTGTTGCTAGAAACAACAAGGGAAGCAATGTTGGACCTAGAAATGTCCAACCTGGACATGATCATGGATATTTCAGTTTAGGAAACAATCATAAAGAGACCATGACACTATTAAATTCAAGATTGCACTGGATCTCACCAACTGATATCCATATTTCTGATTTATATGGAAAGCAATATTTAACATCCTAAGGAATCTGGAACTTTCTCCTTGGTATTCAGTGCATAAATTCTGCCATGGCTGTGATCAATATCTCATGATGCCATTACTGCCAGAAGAAGTTAGAATGATTATTCATTTAAGATTCTAATGTAGTCCTTGAAATAGAAATAAGTATAGATATATGTAAAGCAAAGGAAAAACGAGATGATTTGCAATGCTGTGAGAGGATTCCCAGGAATTAATACACTTCACAAATTGTTATGAGTGCTCTAAAGGCAAGTGTTTATTGATCCAGCTTCACATTACAATTATATTTCAGAAACCATTACCATAATACATCTTACATAATCTTTCATAAACATGCTAAGTATGATTACAATCTGCCTTGGCTTGGCCTCTTGCAGGCCTCCTTGTTCTTTGTCAGCTCTGTTTTCACAGGGCCCAGGTGCATGACCCTGATGCCCCACCTGGCCTTCAGCCATACCTACGTTCTGGGTCAGATGCCTCCAACCATGACCCCTCTTAAAATCTTTTCGTTGATTACCCTGCTTGTTCTCCCCACAGCCAGGTGCTGTTAACCCTGGCCCATGCCTATACCCTCCCCTAACCCCCTTCCCTGCCCCCCTTTAATTATGTTCCTCCCTTGCCCTTCTCCCTAACCCTTTTATTTCCTTCCTCCCCATCCCTTTTATTTCCATCTTCATACATTGTTCTCCCTTGGTAAGCCTATACATGTGCCCTTCTGCCATACAGGTGGCACCCCAGGGCCTCTGTCTGCCCTGGTGGCATAGAGCTGATCCTCTTCATACTCTGTGATGCTGTACTCACTCAGCAGCCCATGCTGTCCCACTAGGCCTGATATTCACCCGTCCACCTAACACCTGTGTCTGTATAGACCAGTGGGTGGGAGGAAACAATTCAATTAAATTTTATTTAACCAGGCATGCACCATTGAGGCAAACTCATTTACAAAGTGGTTCTGGGGACAAGGAGACATACAAATAATACAAAGTGCATAACAATAGAAGAATATCAACGAACCATAATGACAATCAATACAGTGGTGAATACCTCAGCATTATATGACAATGAATAACACTGAATTTGCTAGGAGATATATATTAATACAAGGTACAATCAACAGGAGACAGCATCAGCATACAATAATGTGAGATTCAAAATAGACAAGCATTCAAAAATATATGAACCAATGGCTAACAGTAAATTTACAAGAGCTGGGATGGAGTTATAGGTTGAACTGAGAGGCAGAGGGATAAGACAGAAAACGAGAGCAGGGCACATAGGGAGGAATAGCAGGGAAGCAGTTTATAAGCTGAAGGGGAGTAGGGCAGAAAAATAGTGAGGTCCGGGCATGTATGGTCAGTAGATTGGAGTCTCAAGAAAGAAGAAGGAGAACTGATACCTGCACCCTTCTCAAATACCTGTAAGGACCCCAAGCAGAACCACTGCTTGCCCCACCCCTAGCCCAATCAAATCCCTTGCTGTGCCCCTCATGATGCATCCCTCTGTGACCTCACCTGCTGCTGAGACTCCTTCAACTTTCAGTCCTATCTGTCCCTCCCCATCCTCTCTAGCACCTTTCCCTACACATTCCTGTTGGCAACTCCTGACAATTCAGGTTGCCTTTAAGTAGCAACCTTTTGTCAGAGCATTCCTCCAGAAATCAATGCACTTTACAAATTGTTATGGGTGCTCTAAAGGCAAGTGTTTATTGATCTAGCTGCACATTACAATTATATTTCAGAAACCATTACCATAATACATCTACATAATCTTTCATAAACACACTAAATATGATTACAATCCACCTTGGCTTGGCCTCTTGCAGACCTTGTTGTTCCTTGTCGACTGTTTTCATGGGGCCCATGTGCATGACCCTGATGTCCCACCCGGCCTTCAGTCACTCCTACGTTCTGAGTCAGGTGCCTCCAACCATGACCCCCTCCTGAAATCTTTCTTTTGGTTACCCCTTTGCTCCTACACGGCCAGGTGCTGTTAACCCGGCCTGTGCCTAAACCTCCTCCTAACCCCTTTCCTGCTCCCCTTTATTATATTCCTCCCTTGCCTTTCTCCCTAACCATTTTATTTCCTTCCTCCACTAACCCACCTCCAGCCTGCAATGGAATGGTGGGCTTCCCCTATATTGGACTACCACAGTCTCTTCTTCCACCCTTCTATGGCTTCACAGATGTTTCCAATGAAAAGACTCTCCCACAATAGATAAATGTACCCCATCCTCTCTATTGCAACTCAGTACAGAGTATGTGATGTCTTTGTGGCTGATGTAAATCCCCCACTGCCTGGACCAACAAGACCACTTTCTGGTTGAGGTGTTTCCTTGCCCTCAATGGCCTTTATGTCCCTGGCATGTCACCACACCCTTCTGGATATAATTTCTGACCAGCCAATGGTCACTCCCAGCCACCATCCTTTAATGATGTCCATATCTCTCCCTATCGCTTGCACAAGTGCCCCATGGCTTGTCACCTAAATCATTACCCCTAAATGAATTATTAATGGATCTGGCTTTTGCTCTGCCTCCTAAGCTCCTCAAAACCAACAACAGATGGGCCAACCTCATGCCCTGGATCCCTTTCCACATGACTCATATCTGCTTGATGTCCCAGTGAAGTTGCCGTCCTCCTGACATAACAACTGCATGTCTCTTGGCTCAGTATATAAGCAGAATGTCCTACTAGCCATATTCAAATCTGCTGGCTCCCACCTGTTTGCACAGAAAAGAATAAAGCGTTAAGCCAGTTGTCTCCACATATTTCTTATAGCGGTTGGATTTCCACCTGCCTTCTTCTTTGATTGCCTCCTCCGATGCCCCTCTGGCTGCCCTTTCTGAAGCTGCCCGATTCTAAAAGAATGTGGGAAAACAGGCTGGGTCTTCCTCTAAGAAAACTGAACCTTTCTTAAATACTGCTGTTACCTGGTAGCATGTTACTGGTTCTCTGTTCCTATGCATGAAAGAGGCCCTGCACCACTTGGCCATATCTGCCTGCATTTCTTTTTTTCTTTCTCCATTACACCTTTATGCTCCTTGAGACTCCTGGCAGGTGGCTTGGCCCTCCTGATGGAGGGACTCTCTCTCCAGACCCGCCTACACTCACTGACCCCGGTGTTCCCCATGGATTGCCCCCACAGTGGGGCCAGGAAGGAGGCAATGTGCTACACCTCCCTCCTGGAGACCTAATCCAGAAGTCGGGGTCAGCCCGGTGCAGCAGCCATCACTGAATGCTGCCAGGCCTCCTTTCTCCTGCTTTTTCTCCCATCCCTCCCTACCAATGTAGGCAGCCAGAATGTGCCTCCCAACCCATACTGCCCTTTGGCCATCACCAGAGGGCAGTCAGCAAGGGATGACAAGACTCTCTCCCCCGAGAGAGAAGAGCAGTTCTCTGGATGCTCGATCCTCTCTCTCCCTTTGCTGACCCCCAGTGGCCTGGGCTCGTTCTGAACCTGGGTCACCAGTATGGAGTCCAGCACCTCAACCCTCAGCACCACCAGGCTGCCAATCTGCCTGTGTTTCTTGAGAGTA
This sequence comes from Neoceratodus forsteri, assembly GCA_016271365.2. Classification (NCBI taxonomy): domain Eukaryota; kingdom Metazoa; phylum Chordata; order Ceratodontiformes; family Ceratodontidae; genus Neoceratodus; species Neoceratodus forsteri. The sequence goes on along the minus strand of CM028136.1, from coordinate 336,636,155 downwards.
GTCACCGCACACCAGTCCTGCACTGGCCGGCTCAAGGTGATAGCTACCCATCTACTGGCCTGATCTATTGTGGACCTGCCTAACCAAATAGACACTGAATCCACTCCCCATGATACCGCCCCAAGTCTAGGCCCCCACCTCCAGCTTTTTATTCTGTGCTACCACTTCCCCCACTCTGAAAGCCCCTTTGCCATCACCATGAACACTTCCTGGAAGAGGCATGCCTCAATGGCTGACTTGCATAGCTGCTCAAAGCCCCCAATAATCTGACTAATAATTTCCCATTATGTGTCTCCTGTGATCTATGGTGTCTTCCTGGGTCCTATGCCACCCCATGAGCATGCATATCATCACTTTAAACTTGATTGGTTCTGCCCATCCCTGTTGCCACATGCCCAACCTATCCCTGCTACCTGGACATGCATTGCCATGTGTGACATCCCGCTCCTCATCTGCAAAACATATATTGCATTATTTGGCTCTGTCACTGGTTTACTCACCTCAAAACCCTGACTCTGCCAAAACTCTTGAAATGCAGCCCATGCCCCTTCATATTCCCTTACTGTGTTAGCTGCCAAGAGCTTCTCTACAGCTGCTGGACTTGGTCCATTCAGCCACCTATAGTTGGGCTGGCACTGCCCTTCTCTGTGTAGCCACTTCCTGTGCCAGAAATCTGAACCTTCCAACTAGAGATGGGCAAGGCTGTCAGCAATGTCATTTAGTATCCCTCGATATTTGTTTAGCTCTAAAAGATAAATTAAGTTTGAGCCCGTCTATAATTATCTGACATAATACCTGAATCGACAACCTTGGATACCTTCTGCCTTTTAATAACCTTGACTACGGTCTTGTTATCGCACCAGAAAGTTATCTTCTGACTGGTTATTTACTGAGCCCCCACACTATGAGTGCCACCCTAATGGGAAACAGTTCTAACAAGGTAATATCCTTCAGAAGCCCTTGGCTCCTCCATTACTAAAGCCAATACTCTGATATCCATTTCCCTCTGAAGTAGGCCCCATCCCCAGTGCCCCAGATGCATCTGTATACAGGTCAGACTGTTACTAAACAACAGTCTTTTGCCTAAAGTGACTCCATTATACTTGGCCGGGAACTCACCACATGCGTCCAAGTCTTGGCTTACCCCTTTCTTAATATCCACCCAATGATGAAGCAACTGTGCCTTACCTCTGCATCTACCTAACCTCCTTGTAGAATGCCCTCCCAGGGTGATTTCCCTGCAGGTGAAGTCTAAGTGACCCAATAATTGCTGTACTTTTGCTAGCAGAACCCTTCGTTTGGTCTGAACCTGGTCCAATAGATCACACAGTCTCTACTCCTTATCCCAGGCAGCTCGTGCTCTGCATCCACCTCAATGCCCCAAAATTCTTACTTTATCACTGGTCCCTCAGTTTTGTCAGGCACTAATAGGATGCTCATCTCCGAGCACATTTCTTGGAACTCATTCAACCACTTGGCTGTCTCCTGCTCACTGTTCTCTATGATCATAAAATCATCAAGGAGTAATGTACCATTGCCTTGCATCCACATCTATTTAAAACCCATTGTTCCATGTACTGAACCTTTCAAATGGCAAACAGGCAATGGAACAAACCATAGGCATGGCTTCATCGAAATAATAACTACCCTGAAATTGAAAACCAAAGCGGTCCTAGTCTTCTGGGAGAACCAGAAGGGTCTGAACGTAGACTCAATTCAGTTTTAGCTAACCACCTCCCTCCCAATGACTTGATCAGATCTACCGCTTGGTCCAGAGTCATGTGTGACACCACGCTCTGCTCTTTGGGAATGCCATCATTCACAGATGCACCTCCAGGTGAGAGAGATGGTGAATTAATCAATATCCACCCATCTGGTTCTTAGGGACCAAACCCATGGGGATACTCTCAAATAGGAATAGTGGGAGTTGGAAAGGTCCTTCCACTCTGCCCTCTGCCACCCATTTTGTTTTCCTCTCTGTACAGCCTTCATTGTCTTTCACTGATCCTAAGTTCTTTGCCCACATATCCTTCCCTGGTCCCTCATAACCTAACCTAAAACCTCTTCAGGCTCATGGTCTCATTTCTTGGGTGTCCTTGACAACTATTTTTTATTCGCACTTACCGTGATACTATCATATCATGTATATAAGTGTATGTTAATTTGAGGCTTGTTTTCAACTTGCAGTTATACCTAATTTCAGGATTTTGTCTCTCATTATCTGTTCTTTAATATACCAGGACAATTGGAATGTAAGTTGTAAGCTCATCTTACATGTATTAGAGAATGCCACCCCAAGGTTTTTTTATCACTAGGATGCTTTCTTGGCATACTGAGACATTTTAAAATGTATGTGACAAAGAACTTTCTGGCTGTAGAGAATTCTTGATAACCTTTGCCCTTCTGAGGCTCCTCAGTTAAAGGCAAACTGGTGTTAATTAACTTCTCTGACATAATCTTCTGTTGTGTTTTAAATGTATATGTTAAACCAATGAGAATTATTTCTGTTTTTAATATAATCTTGTGTTAATAGTATGGGATATTTGAAATAACTGCCACAAACCTTCTGAAGAAGGACCTGGTTGGTTCAAAAGCTAGAGCACTTTCTTCTTTCTGTAACATCCATGTTGGTCCAATAAAAGGTATCAAATCATGCGTTTCTGGATCTGTTCTTAAAAGATCCAATACGCACCTACAACACATTTTGTGATATTTCCAGAAATATCTCCTGCTTTCTGCATTTCCACAGTAGGGGCAGACAGAGAAAATCTTCAGAAATTTTGTGAAATATCTGGAAATAGCTAGCAATGTTTCTGGCTACTACTGTAGAACAATGATAATGTCATGATTAGGTACAGTTATAAGAAATCCTTAAGGTATTTTCATAAAGTCACATTATGAACCTGTCACTGTATAAGGTTCTATGTATGACAATGTGGTATACTTTGTAGAAGTGCTTAGTCATTGTGGATCAGAGCTATAGAGCATCAATATCTGTAGATATATACACTGTACCTTTAACTGACCCAGGAAACTCCTGACACAAATCCCTCCACCTTGGTTTTGAAACATGTCCAGACATGTAAGGGCTCAGTCAGGTCATCCCACCAAAAAGATATAAAAACTTTGCACAGAGTTTACTTCAGTCCAGTCTAGTAAAGTTCAGTCTTGAGAGTGAAGGACAGAGGTGCTACTGCAGACAAGCTGTTGAATGCAGGTGAGAAGGCTCTTAGGAGCTCTAGAATCCAGGACTGTATTATGTGAGAAACCTGTAAATTTGCCTCTTCTGAAGTTTATTCCTCACGGTGTGACAGTATTCAATTTTATTAGGTTACTACACCTTTCTTTGTCAGGTCTGTTAATGGTGTGGCTATAGAGGCAAAATTAGCTATAAACCAGAGATAATATCCAGCTAAGCTTAGGAATGACCTGACATGTTTTTTGGTCTTTGGCACAAGACTGTTTGCTACTGCCCCTACTTTCCATATTTCTGGTCGTACACACTGATTACCAAAATAAATCCAAGGTATCTGGTTTCTGACATAGCCAGTGCACATTTTTCTGGGTTTATAGTGAGTCCAGCTTTCTTGATGGAACACAACACAGCAGTCAACTGTGTGATGTGTCGACCAATCTGGACTATAGATGATAACGTCATCCAGATAGATGGCACAGTAGGCATTGTGTGGGGTCAGGATCTGATCCATAAGTAGCTGGAATGTTACAGAGGCTCTGTGTAGGCCAAAGGGCATGGAAGTGAACTGGTATAATCAAGTGGTGTGCTGAATGCTGTTTCTCCTAGACTCAGGGATACAGAAATTTGCCAGTATCCCTTATTTAGATCCATTGTGCTAATGTATCTAGCATTGCTGATGTTGTCTATGATATCATCTACCTAAGCATGGGTATCCATCAAAGTGTGTTACACTATTGACCTTCCCAAAGTCCAGGCATAGTCTGATGCTACCCTCCTTTAGGACCACCACTATAGGAGATGACTAGACACTAGTGGATGGTTCGATTATGCCAAGTTTCTTCAACTTCTCTATCTCCTGCTTCACCTTCTCTGACTTTTCTGGAAGCCTATAGGGTTTCTGCTTGATGGGGATGGAATAAGTTCTAATACAATGCTGTATGCTAACTGCCTTTCCTTGTACACTTGTAAACATACGTACAAAAGTTTTAACAGCTGGTGTATGCCCTCTTTCTGCTGTGTGTCTAGCTCTGGGTTGATTTTATGTTAGAGAGTTGTGCTTTTCCTCTAATCTTTGATAAGCCATCTCCAACTCAGACATGCCCTCTCCAGGAGTATATATGTAGTTCCTGTATCTTCCTTTTCTCTACCCATTTCTTTAAAAGATTGGCATGATAAATCTTTATCCTTTGTATTAATCTGTCTCCACTTCAAATGTTACTGGTCATGTTTGTCTAATGATTGTGTATGGTCCTTGCCACTTCATTAGTAGCTAATTCTGGGTAATGGGGAATAACAACAGCACTTTCTCTCCTGTCTGCAACTCTTTGGGCTTTCAATTCTGATCACAGTAGTTCTTCTGCTTCTCCTGATACACAATACTATTTTGGTGTGCCTTTTGTGTAATCTGTCAATCTTTGTGAAGTTGAACCATATAATCAGTGATGTTGTCTTGTCCCACATTTGTTCCCTTTTCTCAAAACTCTTTACCACATCCAGTGGCCCTTGGGGAATCTTTCTGTACAGTAGGAAAAAGGAGAGTTCCCTGTATCTGCTTGTGGGACCTCTCTGTAAGACAACAAGAGGGGAGGAGCCTATCCCAATCCTTTCCCTCATCATGTCCAAATTTCTTTAACATACATTTCGGTGTTTGGTTTAAATGTTCAACCAATCCATCTGTTTGTGGGTGGTAGGGCATAGTTCTTATTGTCACTACCCCAAAAATGGTACTGTTCTTTAAGTAATGTAGCCTGAAAGTTACTGCCTTGGTGGGTCAATACCTCTTTAAGTATCCCAAGATGGCTGAAAACATTAACTAGCTCCTCCTCTATTTGGGGAGTAGTGTCGATATGTAATTGTATGGCCTCAGGGTATTTTGTTTGTAACCCCCCACCCAGGTATGCAGATCTATCTGACAGCTCTACCTGGTGGGCTGGGTTCGGGAGGAATGTGTCACGCACATTGGCGGTTTACTACTTCAGAGGGGCACCCAAGTAACTCCAGACAAAGGAAGCAATAACTGTAATGTCCAATACCAGAAGTGGGATTCTAAGGTGTGGCTTTTATTCACATCCAATAAAATAAACAAAGCATAGATGGACCCCATGAGGTTACACTCCTGGTTATGCAGATTTATGGAGATCAGACCACCTCCTTATTCACTTTAGCCCTCATGCTCTAAAACACACTGGGCAAACATCCGAACTTGTATGCTGCTCTGGGTTTTCCCTGGCTTGACTCCCTTGCCAGCCCTTTGGACACTTTCCATATAGCATGGAAACATTTACTGGTGGCTCCCCAAACCACCTATGAGCACTTTTGCTCCATCAGAGAATCTTCCTCATCAATCCCATGTCTGGGTACTTTCCTCAGGCACTGGCCAAGTACCTGAGAGAAAGCAACAGATGTCCATAGTAAACCTGTAGAGGTGAATTTGGTTACTACTGATGGAGGTCTCCCACCTCTTGCTCCCATAATTCATACCCAGCCATTTCTCTGGACTGCAACACCTCATCCTTAAAAACACTTTGCTGTGTAGATTCTTTTTAAATGCATTCACATTCAGTCTACTGTCTTTATATCCCATTTGTGCTGAACTTGAACATACTTAATAAGTGGCTGTGTCCATTACTCTAGATCCCCACAAAGTTAAGCAGTCCAATCCCCACGTCTTCCAAACTGTACTTGGCTGTCTTTTCCTGACCCCACAGTAACAGTCACTTTAGTTTCATTTTGTTTCAGGTGAAAACATTGGCCCTTTAGCAGAGTGAACTCACCCCTTGGTTGCAGATGCCCCTGAGCTTTTACTCCTCAAAGAAATCTCGTCCAGAACTTCTAGTGCCTCAGCATGAACTTAACTCAGGCAGCTTCTTTTTCCTAGCTGGACCAGGGGTTGCCCCTGGAAGCAGGCTGATTCCTTCATCCCATCCCCGCAGGGATGGGGCCCCCTAAACTCACTGAAAGCAGTCTCTACCACTTCATTGAGCTCTTCTTGTGTTCCTCTTCAGGTGAGAACACACATCTATAAAACAAAATAGCTCTTTGACAGAGCTTAGAGCTCTGAGGGCCTGCTTACAGCAGAGCACCTCCTTCCTCTACTATAGACTGCAACAGACTCTACTGAACTAACTTCAAATTCCCCAACTTTCTACTCTAACCTCCAACTGCAACATTCAAGTGTGGCTTATGCAGCTGGGACAGTTCTAAAATGATGTCATCCCTCAGTCTCATCTGAAACTGAGAACAGAGTGAGACAGTGTGAAATCCATTTAACTGGAGTTTCACAAGCTGCCTTCTCTGCCTACCACTAGGTCTTACTGGGATTCTTGTAACCCTGAGTGGGGTTACAGTTGCATAGTCTGAAATGACTAATATGCATTTGTATCCTCGTGCACTTTTCTGTAAGGGCCAACAATGTCCATTGCCATCCTTTTGAAGGGCATGCTAACTATGGGCAAGGGTACCAGGGCACGACATCCTTTTGGGTTACCTGAGCCACCTTCTGGCACTCTGGACAGGCTCTGCAGTATTCCATTACTTGCTCATGGATACTTGGCCAGTAAAATGTTGTAATAGCCTGTCCAGGGTTTTATCCCTACCTGCATGACCTGCCCATGGTAAGTCACGGCCTAAATACAAGATTTGGTCCCTAAACTGCTTAGGAACTATTAGCTGTTCAACAGTTTCACCATTATGGGGCTATTATATATCTGGTACAGTCTTTGGTTGTTACATTTAAATACAGGGGCTCATGGTGGTTTCTTCTGGTCCACTTGTTGAAAAAACAGTTAATGTGTCATCCTTACATTGTTTCTGGGCAATATCACATTTAGTAAACAGTTTATCTAAGTGTCGTTAGGCAGTCCATTTTGAGCTGTCCATATCCTGTCAGCTTTCTTCTTTTCCTCCTTTGATCTCCTGTGGGCACTTGGTGTATCAAATACACCCCTCAAAGAAATGTATCTCAAGGGTTTTCTCCTTGGTCTGTGACCAGATGTTAATGGCTGTCACATTTTAGGGATCAACAATGCTAAAAATGGGGAAAGCCTTACCCAATAACCACAGGTACTGGCAGCTTTGGTACTATTCCAACTACCATTTCTCATCCTGTCCATACATTTTTGAAATCACCTTGGTGGTGGTGGGATGCCAATGAGTGTCCCTAATCCATGCACACAGATGACACCAGTATACACATCAGAAATTGGGGCCTTTTCAAGTACTTCTGGGTGTACTAATGTCTGTCAACTGCCAGTGTCAATCAAGCCCATCATTTTCTTCTCTCTGATGGTGACTGTTGTTGAAAAATTATTCCAGTTAAGAAGGGCCAGATGGGTAGCCTCACTCTTTTCTTGTAACAGAACCATTCAATATGCGTTTACCATTACAGCATCTAAACATAATGTCTGGAATATATGGCCTACCCCTCTGCCTTCTTGTTTCCCAGCATTTCTCCCATCAGGACATGATGGGGTAAAAAGAATTAGGTCTTACCAGTTTTAGTGTAATGTACCTCCATAAACCCATGTTGCCAGTCTTGTTTGCACATGCCCTATACATCCAGTGCTCCCTGCCCTCCTTTCCCACCCTTCTCTTTCTTTTTATATATATCCACTTCCCCACCATGCTAAGTGCAGCCCCTACCTTGCTACCCTTTCTTCCATTGCCTGCAGGGCCTGCACCCATTCAAACCAGTCTCTCAACCTGAGTTTTTGGCCATGTTTGTCAGTGCAGCTGGCCACCATTGGCGAGGGCCTCCCATTTATTTCTCCCAATAGCCCTCCTCTCCCCAAAAAGGACCCTTTGCATCATATTATTTATCATTATAGCATTTATATATGTATATATAGTTTTTACAGCACCAATATGTGCCAGTAGCATGTTTTGGGGATCAAACCCAGTCTGCCAGTTGTAATGCCACAAGTCTCCACTTTAAGCTCATCATCTAACCTCTAGGCCATGCTGCCCTGTTGATCCTAAAGGAAGATCTGGAAAAGCTGGGGAGGTGGTCCAGGATCTAGCAGCTTACTTCAATGCCAAAAATGCAAAGCTATGCATATTGGAGCCAAGAATCCCAGGACAGAGTACTACCTGACTGAGTCCAGTATCTGCATCAGAGAAGGATAAGAACCTGGGAGTGATGATCATTAGTGACCTGAAGCACTCCACACAGTGCAAGAAAGCAGCAGCAAAGGCAAACAAGATGCTGGGATGCATATCTAGGGGATCAATAGTAGGAGAAAGGAAGTTATACTGCCTTGTACAGGTCACTAGTAATGCTGCATCAGTCTAGAGTGTGGAGTTCAGTAGTAGGTGCCCACACCTCAAAAAGAACATTAACCTGTTGGAGAAGGTCCATAGGAGGGCTACAAAGATGATAGCGGGTCAGCAGAGTAAGGCATAAGAGGAGGTTGAGGGCACTGAACATGTTCTCCCTGGAAGACAGGGAAAGTGAGAGGAACATGACTGGGACCTTCAAGTACTTGAAAGGGATGAATAAGGTTGATAAGGAGAGTCTCTTTAAACTGGTGGCAACCACAACACTAGGAGCACAGTCTTAAGCTTGAGAGTGGGTGGTTTGGGAGGAGGTCAGGAAGCACTTCTTCACTGAGAGGGTGGTGGACACTTGAATGAACTGCCAGAAGAGGTCATCTCATTGAAGACAGTGGGCAGCTTTTAAGACAGGCTGGGATAGGCATGGGGAAAGTAAAGATCATGGGTAGGGAGGATGGGAGGAGTGGGGAGGGAAGGCAGAGACACTAGCTCAAGCTTGTGGACCCTGCAATACGAGCAGACTTGATAAACCAAATGGCCTTCTTCTGCTGGCTTCTTCACATGTTCACATGTTGCCATGATCCCACAGTCCTTGCCTCTACATCTGTATGTCACCAGTGGGCCCATGTTAGAGCCACCCCTCCACCCCACCCCGGGCTTGCCCTTGCCCTGTCCTTGTCCAACCCACCACCCACTCTTGTGGTGCCATTGAAATAAGCTCCTCTTGTCCTTTCTTTGCGGGCCCCATGGCCATGCACCCAGTGCTATCAGTGGCCGGGGACAGTCACCAGTGCTCCATCTCCGTAGCCCCCGCCAGCCATGACAACCAGAAAATGTTTTGCTAAAATTAGGGTGGCTTCTCAATTGTTACTCCCAGCCACTATTGCCCTGCCACCTTCATTGGGTCCTGTACAGCAGTGGACCATGGCTGCCTTAGATCACAGCCATTCTGTTCCATGTGGTCCCATTTCTTAAGCCCCCATGTAACCCCCATCAGGCTTTGTAACATCCCTTCAGATCGAACAGCTGTATTAATTCAAGCCTTTTTTAGCAAAAGCCTCCTAGCTGATGCCTTTCAGTCCTCTTCCTGGCTTCTCCAAGTCTCTGGCCTTGCCCCACCAAACAGCAAACAACCTTGGCAGATCTAGGCTGAGGTGCAGTGACTACATGCTGACGCCACCGCCATCCACCGTGCAGCCCTACTTTCTGCCTGATCCTCCCTGCAGTGGTTCTGCTCAACACTTCCAGGTAAAGCTACTTTTAATTAAACTAGAAACAATGTTTTAGGCCTTGAATAACTCATTCAGTAGAGTTCTTTCCTTCAATCTACCAGAACAGATTCACCTCTCACAGCCATATGGTCCCTTACTCCCTCCTCCCCCATGGTGTGGCCTACTGTTGCTTCCCTTGCCTCATGGCCCACCCAGTCAGCAAAGCCTCCTGCTAAGACCGCATCACTAAAGTTAATTCAAAAAGTGCAAAATGATGTACCTGGGACACAGTAACCTGGGAAGAGCTACAGGATTGGTAGGGGAGTTTCTGACAGTCACCAAAAGGAAAGAGACTTGGGGTTACTATTTCAGATTACCTGAAAATGTCAACGCAGAGAAAAAGGCAGCAGAGAGAGCCAGTGGCATGCTGTGGTGTATAGCAAGGGTATCACCAGCAGAAGGCGTGAAGTAGTGATGTCATTATACCAAACACTGGTCAGACCTCACATGGAGTACTGTGTACAGTTCTGGAGGCTACACCTTCAAAAGGACATTAACAGGCTGGAGGCAGTCCAGAGAGGGTGACTAAGATAGTGCAGGGCTTGCACCACAAGACTCATGAGAAGAGATTAAGGGACCTCAATATGTGTTTGCTGGAGGAGAGGAGGAGAGAGTGGACATGATTGAAACATTCAAGTACCTCAGGGGATAAACAGAGTGTGGGGGGATCTTCCAGTACAGGAGGAGTACAAGAATTAGGGGCATGACATGAAATTGGAAGGTGGCAGGTTAAGAGGGAATGTGAGGAAGTTTTCTTCATGGAGAGGGTGGTGGATGCATGGAATGGTCTGCCACAGGAGGTGGTGGGAGTGAGCATTGTGGTTGGATTTAAACATACATGGGGCAGGCATGGGGAACCATAGAGGTTAAGCAGGGGAGGGTCAAAGCTGTAATCAAGTACAGGACTTTTGGGCAGACTGGATGGGCCTAGCAGTCCTTATCTGCTGACAATTTCAATGTTTCTATCATGTACACAAATTAACTATTTTAATAATTCTCCTGCCGCTGAAGTGTGTTCCAGGCACGCTGCCTGCCTGCTAGCGAGTTTGAATTTCGGTAGCCCCAGATTGCACTTTTACTCCTCCAAAGCTTGTGGGAGGCTTGGAGATTGATACAATCCCTTTAAGACAATGTTCCACTAATGTCCCTAAGCCACGGCTCCTTACCCTGTACTCACGCCTCACGGCCCCAACTTTGTCTCTTCTTTATTTTCTGCTTTTTTTAATATAGCTACATTGCCAAATCAAATATAAAAAACAAAAGACTTACTTGTGCCCTGCAGCCCTAAAAATGAACCAGAGGAAAGAAGCCTGTAGGGTCCCTGCTGCCCGCCCAGGGGCCTACTGCATCCAGGCCATCCCTCAGGATCATTTATTCACCTTGCTGAATCAATCCACAGCCTTCAAAGATATACTGAGCCAAACCAATGAGCCTCAGCAAAGAAGAAAGGGTAACAGATGCCTGCACCCTTCTTAAATACCTCTTATGACCCCAAGCAGACCCCTCAGCCCCACCCCTAGCCCAATCAAATCTCTAGCTGTGCCCTCATGTTGACTCCCCTCTGTGACCTCACCTGCTGCTGAGACTCCTCCCACTTTCAGTCCTATCTGTTCCTCTGCTCTCCCTCTCTAGCACCTTCCCCTACACATTCCTGTTGGCAACCCCTGACAGTTCATTTATTTATTTATTTAAATCTCAGATTACAAATACCTTTGAGCTTGAGGCAGCTCGTTTACAAAGGTTCCACATCAAAAGAAAGGGTTACAATAAGGTAGGAGGTATAGACAACATTCATGGTATCAACGGAGGTACAGATAGCATTCATCATATCATCAGAGCACAGCAAGTCAATTGGTAAATAAGTGGAAACAGTGCTACACACTCAAGATTACAAGCAAGCATAAAAACATAAGGTACATTTGAAGCAACATTGCTAATCAGAGGTGGGGGAGAAGGGAAGAGTAAGGAAGGGTAGGGGAGATGAGAGGGTAGAGTCCAGAAAGAGAGGAAAAGAAAATATGGCAGCCAGAGGCCTTGTCTTAGGGGTGAGAGGGGTGGAGAAGGGGCAAAAGAGAAAAAGGAGGGCAGATGAAGGAAAGAAGAAAGGGAGCATGGGGACCAGAGGGCCTGGTCAGGTCCAGGAAGAGGAGGTCAGGGATAAGAGCAAGGAGGGGTAAGGTAAGGGAGGAGGTGGTAGGGGAATTGGAAATTGTTCAGTCAGGAGAGGTGAAACGAAACAGGAAGCCAAGTAAGAGCCTCAGAGAGTGAAAAGTGGTATAAGGGTGTCTGCAGAAGTGGGAAGCTAGGTATAACAATCACAAGTGCTTTCAGTTAGGAGATGCTGATGAAGCATAAGTTTAAATTGGGACAGACTAGAAAGACTGCTCAATTGGTTGCTTAGATTATTAAACCACAGGGGGCTCTGTATTGAAAAGATTGCTGGTATTGAGCAGTTCGACAGTGGGGTACTAGAAGGAGGTCCAGAAACTGAAGTACGTGTGTGGGTTCAGGTTGCCTTTAAGTGGCAACCCATTTATTGCAATAAAGACCATGAGAAAACAATATACCATGTACTGTTTGTGTGCCCTCTGTATGAAAATGAGAAACTCTTTTTAAAATATAATTAATATTTATCAGAACAATTTAAATTACTATAAATCCTGTTTAATGATGCTATATTTGTGAAAAAAAATGTAACAATGTACTATTATGCTGTCCTCAAACAGAGGGAAAATCGTTGAAATTTGCTTCATAACTGAAGCTTGGGTGCGATGATTCAACAGCACTTTGTCTAGTTATGCAATGAACCATGACAGGGTGGGAGTTATGCTGGGATTTACAATGGCTGGCAGAGTGCAGTCCATGGCCAAATCCAGATCAGCCATGGTAAATCCCAGCATAACCCATAACCTAGAGTGGTTTATTGTGATTTAGCAATAATGCCTAACAGGGTGTGAATATGCTGGGATAACATCACGCCTCAGGTGGTTGAGCATGAGGCAGCAGGCCAAGTGCATCCAATACCTGAGGAGTTACGTTATCCCAAACGACACACACTCTGCAGGGCATTTTTGCTATTATTCAATGGCTCATTGTTATAGGGAAAAAATCATTTTAAAGATGTTTTGTTAGTGTGAAAAATATTTTTATTTCTTAAGAGAAGATGCAAATAGAGCAAATCCAAATCAAGTCCAAATAGAAATCAGTCAGCCAGGAGGTTCACAGTGAGGCTGAGACTAGGCCTGATGTTGTGCTAGGGTAACATCATGGGTCCAGCCCAAGACTGACCAATCAGAGACCAGGATTTTTCTTGCCAATGTTTAATATACAGTACAATGTTCCCTTCACTTTTATTAAGAAAGAAATTAAAGAAAAATACATGTTCTCACTTTAAATATATTTTTAACTGTATTGTTGCACCTGAAAAATAGTTCCCTGTTGCTAGGTATAATTGTTGGACAGGGAGCAGCATGTCATCCCCATTCTGTAATGTAACAGCAGACACTGAATCTGGTTAACTGGAGCAGTTCAACTGTCCATAACTGATTTTAAATATAGCTGCAAACCCACTTTAAAAATGAAAAATACTTTAATTTCTACCTGCCTCCTCTCAAACCATAGTCATGGTCTGTAGATTGGCTGCCTGTCACCTACACAGTGCATTCCCATTTTCTCAGATAAATGTTCCAGTACCACTAGTTTCCTGATCACATAATAAAAAAAGAAGAAGAAAATGATCAAAAAATCTCTCGAGTAACTCTGACATGTGCTCCTGACCACAAACTACAGCCCAGAAGCGCTGGCTGCAAGATGGCAGCCCAGATCTGTCACTGGATTACAACTTTGAAGGGGCTCTTATTCTGTAATTGTATTCATTTACTTTTCTTGAAGAGCGAGTGTTTTACAGAATGCCCTCGACAACAAATAACTGACAGTATCTGTGGTGCGAGCTTCTAATGGGCTGCCATCTCACAGTTTGCATTTCAGGTTGAAGTTTGCTGCCAGGAGTACATATCAGAGTGACTCTGGAATTTTTGTTTGTTTTCTTCTTCATCTTCTTTTATTATGTGATCGGGAAACTAGTGGCACTGGGACATTTATTTGAAAATATGTGAATGCACTGTGCAGGTGGCAGGCAAGCCAATTCCTGGACCCTGACTGTAGTTTGAGAGGTGAAGCAGATAAAAATTAAAGTATTTCTTTTGTTTTAAAGTGAGCTTGGCAACTCTATTTAAGATCAGTTGTGACAGTTGAACTACTCCAATTACGTATAGTGATGTGCTAATATGCGGTGGCGGAGAAACTTGCAACTCATTTGTCAAACTCACACTTAGGTGTTGTGGTTTAGTGGGGTTGTAATCTTTCTTTATTTGTTTACTGTTCAAAGGGCTTGGATTTATTTGAGACAGGGCAGATGCAGCTGACTGGCACCTTTACTGTTGGTATATCATAGGATTTACCATAGTAAAAGGGGCCAGTTAGCCAATCAGGTTACTGAATTATGAGACCCCATTGTATAATTATAAATATGAGAAACATTATTAGACATATCACTTTATAAATGAGAGATGCCTTACATGAAATTGTTCTTGTCGTGTTATTTAAAATTTGTAGTTAGTGTTTTTATGTAAATTGTATAGGCTAATAAGCTGAACAAATAAAACTTTGAACTAAACTGATACTGTATCTACCACTGTGGTCCCTGTCTTTAAGAAGGCTGACTTTGACACTAATGAAGTAACTAATCAAAGATTAGCTTCAAAAGATTCATAAAAATCAGCTGTAATACATTCACATATAGAGTGGGCAAAGAATAAGAGGGTAGTCAGTTAAAAAATTGTATAAAAGGCCAATTGAGATAGTAATTCATTATCGATCCAGTACTAGTCACTGCTAAGTGATTGAAATATAATTTATAATGAGAAGGCAATAATCTGTCCAAACAAGGAAATGAACCCCTGCCCCTAGAGTAAGAACCTGGGACTCTATCACTGTGCTATCAGGCTCACATGGCATATCCAAGACCAAGAAACAAAATAAGCCAATTTAGCTATACAAGTGAGGCAGTTTAGAATAAAACAAATTGCTGTAGGGCATGAAATGAAGAACTGAATGAGACCAACAAGAATATATATAAAGACAAACTAGAGAAAACAAAGACATCATAAGGAGAATGAAAGTGAACCTCAAACTAAGGGTGGCAGAGGGGACAAAAATAATGATAAAGCCTTCTTTAGATACAGAAAGGAAAAACTCAAGGCAAAGAAGAGCATAGAAACAACACGGAAAGTTGATATGAATGATAAGAAAGATAAAGGCAAGGCAAACGTATTAAATAAATAGTTCAGTTACTGTGTTTGTAGTGGAAGCTACAGGCCAAGTTCCTGGTTGCCTGAAGTGATTCAAGAGTACCAATAGCCAAATATTAGGGATAAGGTGATTACCTAAAGAAAGAGTTCCACGAGGACATCAGGAGCTAAATGTAAATGCATCCCTAGGGCCACATGGACTACACCCTAGGGTACTGAGGACATGTGACTGGCTCTGGAATCACTTTTGGTAGACCTATTCAATGAATTATTAACACAGGCATAGTGCTTGTGGATTGGAGGGTGGCAAATGTTATCCCCTATGCAAGGGTGGGGATAGTGATGTCACAAACCCACTCAGCAGGTCAGGCCCTCTGTTCCCAAAGTGCCAACCTCCAAGCACAGTCTTGTGAACAGTTTAACAGAACAAGGTAACTATTGTCTGTTTAGTGAGTTAGGATCAACTTTTGATCTCAAGTCTTGGAGGATTCAAACTGTAAACCTCTTGCTAGCATCCAATGCACAGGCTCAGATATTTCTGTCTTTGGGGGCCAGAATACTTTGCCTATGGGCACCTAACCAGGTATACAGAGATGAACCCTTAAAAACTTTAATAAAGACATCAGATTTAAAATGCTTCTCTTCCAGTTTGGTATCACCCTTCAAGCTATGCCTAGTGTCTGCTATAACCATATATACTTTTCTTACAAATGAAAAGAAATCTAAGACAGACCAAATATGGTCTAAAAAGAGTTTTACTAAAATAGATAAAAATATGTAAAACACAAAATACAGAACTCTTATATCATAAGACATACAAATCTTTTAAAATAAAAAGGTTTAAACAGTACAATTCCTACCTACAGTACTTAGATTTGTCTCTACCTCTAAATACCTGCTTAAAATGTTCAAGGATGTTTTCTTGGTCAAAGTCTAGATAAACATGTGTCCTCTGAAGGAAACAGAATATATTAAAAGCTGTATTTGCTAACCCTTTGTGGGAGGTCACCTAGCTCCTCCCTGTCAGAATATATAAAATATAGATCTATATGAAACAGGATGTCCTAATAAGGCATTAAGATTCTGTGACCTCAGCATTACTCAATTTCTCATATAACCCTTTGATGTAGAGGACTACAGTCCCTCACAGACATCAAAGAAACATGTATGACTTTGGACCCTTGGGTAATAACTTGGTTTTCCTCCAACGTCATAAAAAGGGATATTGATTTCCTTTTGCAACTACAACTATAATTAACTCAGACAAACAGAAGATTCTTGATCATAGTCTGTTCTACTCTGTCATTAGTTTCAGGCCTGCCATGTAATACCTGTTATCTAAAAACCTGTGAGAGTGTGTGTGATCTCACATGCTGTTTCAGCCTTTTCTCATGGCTGCTCATCTTTCAGCTGAAACCTGGGGGTGAGTGAGGTCATTTCAAGAGTACCAGATTTCTCAGCAGAGACAGTAATACATTTTATATTAAAAAAATGATACAGCACTCTGAACTGGATGTCCACATCACAATTCCTCCTCCCACCTAGACTGAAATTGGCTGCCACTAAAGAACAGGATTATATTCCAAACATGTCGCTTGAAAAAAGGCACTAATGGGTAAAACCTCCCATGCATTTCTTGCATCCTAACACCAAGTGCTACCAGTTATACCACCAGAGGCAGGATGAGGGGGCCCTATCAACACCTTTCCTTCGAACTGTGCAGGGACAGTGTGCTTTCAGCAATAGGGCCCCAATGGCTCAATGAAATCCCAGTGCATATTCTAAACTCCCAATGCATCTCAATTCAAAATGGCCTAAGGCTGCACCTTCTTACTAGGACTGTTTGTGACTGCCACTAGGACTCTAACACCCATAATGCCCACTCATCCACATTCTCCTTCCCTTCCTTTAACCCTCACTCTTACCTCTTGCCCTATCCTCTGTCTTCCTCTCCCCCGTGCCTTTTCTCCCACTGGATCAACCTTAAAACCAACCTACTACCACTACCTCCCAACCTCCTAGACAAAGCCACTCTTTTGGCCACCCACCCTCCACAGTCTCCCTCCCCTCACCTTGACTGCTCATTGGACTCTCACACTAGGTGTCACACCTCTTTATCTCCTTCACTACATATAAACACTGTCCATTACCCTACCTGAATGCTCTTGACGCTGTACTATCACCATTGGTACTATGAATGACATTGTAACCTTATTGTATACTAGCTACCTACTATTCGAGTACCATATGTAAACTGTTTGTTATTGCTGTCATTGTCACTGTTTGATGTGGAACCTTTGTAAAAGAGCTCTGAGCTCAAAGGTATGATCCGAATCCTAAATAAATAAAAAGAAAAAACATGGGATGAGCTTCCCAAATCAGTTCACTCCTCATAGACCCTAGACAGCCCATCTGAGTTCTGGTTTTAGGCTCCAGCTCTATGTACGCATTTTAGATCATACCCTCGTAAAGCAAGACTACATCTTAGCAATCTGCCATTGTTTTTCCCTCATCTGCGCCAGCCAAACCAGGGGCTGTGGTCAGTTTGCACCACAAAATGCTGCCCATACAGGTATGGCTCTAATTTCTTTAGGGCCCACACTATGGCAAGACACTCCTTTTCCACCGTGAAGTACACTTGCTCCTGGGAAGTAGCTTCCTACTCAGGTACACTACTGGGTGATCTGTCCCTTGGCTGGATGTCTGACTCAGTACTACCCCAATACTCATGTCTGAGGTGTCTGTCTGAACTATAAAGATGTTGCTGTAGTCAGGATTTTTCAAAACAGGAGCACTGCACAGTGCCTCCTTTAGTCTGGTAAAGGCTTCCTCACAGGCTGGGCCCCAGGTAATTTTCTTTGGCATCCTTTTCTTTGTCAGGTCAGATAGGGGGCAGCCAGGTAACTGTAATTGGGTACAAATTTCCTGTAGCACCTCACTGACCCCAGAAAGCTCCTAACCTGCTTCTGGGTTTCTGGTCTGGGCCATGCCTGGATCACCTCTATCTTTATTTGGTTAGGATGGAGCTGTCCCTGGCCTACTACATGCCTGAGGTATGTCATCTCCCATGGCCAGTTGGCACTTCTCGGCTTTGACAGTGAGCCTGGTCCTCTGTATCCTGTCCAGCACTTCCTAAGGTGGGATAGGTGTTCCTCCCAGCTGGTACTAAAGATGGCAATGTCATCCAGGCATGGCATACTCCTCAGCACCATTTAACACCTGGTTCACCAACCTTGGAAAGTGGCCGGTGTTCTTCATTCCAAAAGACATTATTTTAAACTCAAATAAGCCTATCAGAGTGATGAAGGACGACTTCTCCCTAGCTCTGTCTGTCAACTCTACCTGCGATATCCCTTTGTCAGGTAAGTGGTCATAAGGTAAGTCGCCCTCCCAACCTGTACAGGATTTTGTCAGTCCAGGGCATCGGTGGGCATTGGACTTTGTGACTGCATTCAGTCCATGATAGTCCACACAGAAATGAGTTGAGAAATCTGGCTTAGGTACAAGGACTCTGGTGAGGCCCAAGGGCTGTGGGATCTCTGGATTACCCCTAAATCCAGCATCTTCTCCACTTCCTCCTAATGTCCTTTGGACAGCCTCTGACACCAGTATGCTGTCTGCCGTATGGGCGTCTGTGTCCCTGTCTCCACATCGTGTGTCACTAAGGGGTTAGTCCAGGCTTGGCACTAAACAATGGGCAAAGCCTGCTAAAACCTCCCTTACTTTCTGGATCTGGTCCGGGGCCAGCTGAGGAGACAATTTTACTGCCTCCATAGAGGACTTCCGCTTACTTTCTTACAGCAAGTCCAGAAGGGGTCTCCTTTATCCGTCCCCTTCCCATGACTATACACTGCAAACACCATGTCAGCCCTCTTTGCATATAGCTTCATCATGTTGACATGGTACATCCTTTCTGTCTGTCTTCTGTCAGGTAACTCCACAATGTAGTTCACGTCATTTACCTTCCTAACCACTTTGTACGGTCCTGCCCACTCAGCTTGCAGCTTGTCTTTCCAGACCGGAATAAGGACCATGACTTCCTGACCCACCATTTACCAATGAGCTCTGACTCTCGGACATACCACACTTTTTGTTTCTGTTGGGCAGCTGCCAGGTTGCTCTTGGCTGTCCCTATAAACTCCTTCAGCCTTTCCTAAACCTAAGGGCGTAATCCACAATGGGAGTTCCCTGGGTGGCGTGCTTGCCTTCCCAGTCCTCCCAGGTGAAGTCTAGGGGCCACGACCTAAGCGCCTAAATAAGAGTTTAAAGGGGAAAATCCTGTTGACTTGGGGTACCCCTGTATGCAAACAACAGGTGGGAAGGTATTTCTCCCAGTCCCTCTCATGCTGCTCAGCAAATGCGGGAGCATTAACTTTAGGGTACCATTGAATCGTTCCACAAGTCCATTGGCTTGAGGGTGATCGGTGTTGCATCTGCACCACCCCACACTACTCCCATAAACATTTCATCAGGTCCGACATGAAGGAACCACTCAATCATTGATTACCTCCTGTGGAAACCCAAACGGGAGAAAATCCCAGGTAAGGCATCTGCCACTTTGTCTGTCCTCAGTGAGGATAGGCGACTGCCTCTGGGTACCAGGAGGCATAATCCATCACAGTTGTAATGAATCTCTTCCCTGAGGAGCTGGGGGTATTTAAAGGCCTCACAATATCCATTCCCACCCTCTGGAATGGCTCCTCCACTATGGGCAATGGAATCAGGACAGCTGGGTTTCTTGCCAGCCTTCTCTATTTCCTGGCACCGTGACAAGACCTGCAATACTCCTTCACCTGCTGGGTGAAGTGTCAGTAGAAATTCAGGGCTAACCACTGCATAGGGCGATGATTTCCAGATGACTAGGCAAGGAAATATCATGTGCAATTTTCAGCAACTGCTCATGATACCCTGGGAATGACAAGCTGCCTGCCTAGCATCCTCCCTCTGTCTGTACTGCCTGAGTATACATAAGTCCATTTTCCCAAAAACCATAAGCCTGCAATCACCTCCTGTATTCTGTCAGAGTCTTCCCAAGCCTTCAGCTTCTCTAAACTAGGGTCACTTCTCTGAGCAGCTGGAACCCTCACACATTCCCAAGGCATGGGACAGATCCCCTTCAGTCGCTACAGTAGGGTCCCTAGCACTAGCATCAGGGCACTCAGGATCACTGTCAATCCCAACCCTCTGACAAGTGGTCACCCCTCCCTCTTTGAGTAACCCTCTGTAGCTGTGTGGTCACCTGCCGGGGAAATTTCACCCCTCTTCATTAATCTCCATATCAGGAGACACAGGCTGGGAAACCAGCCTCTCAGTGGTTTCCACAATGGCTTCTGTGTGGGTTCAGGGAACTACAATTTTCCCTTACCGCTTGGCTACAGGTAACTGCACATACCATCCCCTGTTGGAGAGTGTTACCCAGGATCACATCCACTGCTAATGTTTTGGTTACAGTCACCTGTTGCACAGTTCCTGCTGTTTAACCCCAGTCTAAGAGAACACTAGGGAGTGGCAATGTTTTCTCTTCACCAGTGAACCCTTGGACAGTAACATATTTATTGGGTATAAGCTGACCAGGCTGTACCAGATCCCCTTTACTAAGATCAGGGATGTCCCTGTGCCCCTTAACCCTGCATCTGTACACCATTCACCATGACTGGGTGCATGTGTTCCCTCATGTTCACTGGCATGCTTCCATGGACACACAAAGAATCTACTTTTTCTATCACCCTGTTGTGTATTGCTCACCTTTTGGGGCACTGTCTGGCAATATGTCCAGTTTCTACACACAACGAACATTTATTTCTTCTCTCAGAGAAATCTTTCTCTGAAACCTGGGGCTAACTGGTTTTGGTGGAGGCAGTGAGGGTTTTAGCTGCCCAAGGCACACTTTTCCTTTCTGTGCTGCCACGCCTGCTCCATTTGCTCTCAGAACAGGTCTGCTTTGGCATAGCAGTCCAAGTCAGCAGCTTCTTGCACTGTTTTGGGATCTCGGTCCTCTAGCCAGGTTTTTAGCTCTGCTGGGCAAACCTAATAAAACTGTTCTAATAAAATCACATTTTCAATTTTATCAACAGAGTTTACCTCAGTTCCTTCCCGCCAAAATTTAAAACTGACGTAGTTTTGTGGCTAGCTCCTCATACCTCATATCAGGGCTTCTCCTGAGCTTACTGAAATTTATTTCTGTATTATTCAGCAATTAATTCAAACTTTTTAACAGTGCAGCTTTTAGTTTGCTGTAATTATTACTGTCCTCATTGTCCATTTGACCCAATGCATCCCGAGCTTTTCTGATAAGTAGCGGAATAGCTGAAAGCTCCAGGACTCTCTAGGAATTTTAGCCTGAATACAAACTTTTCAAAAGAATTTAAAAGACATCCATATCTTCCCCATCTTTAAATTCAGCTATTAATTTGGAGTTCAATTTGTAACCCAGTCCTGCAGTCCCAGTTAAACCCAAGCCACTTACCTGCTCTGGTGCCATTGGTCAGAGTTGTAGCTTCTCCAGTTTGTGTTGTCACTGGCCCACCTCTCTCTTCTCCTCTGTAGCTTGCTGGTGCTCATGCTCCTCATGGTCTGCCTCCTCTGTTGTCACTCTGTCTCTTGCTGTTCCCTCTCTGCCTCTCTGCATTCTCGCCTCCCTCATGGTCCACCTCTCACTTCTTTTGCTCTGCCTCTTGGCATTCTCGCTCTCTCTTCTCCTGAACTCCAGCTCCATCCTCGCAACTCAGTTTGAAGCCTGAGTACCTCTGGATTCAGGATACTGGTGACCTTCCCCTACTGCTGTGGCCCTTCACTAACAGTGGCCTGCTGTCCTCCTCACTGGATCTGGACACAGCACTGGCCACTAGTCCTGCCACACTCAAGGTCTGGTCCCTTTCAGTCATGGTCTGTGACTTGCTGCTCTGGGTATTTGCTACCATCAGGGCCTCTATGTGGTTCTCCTTTTGGCTGTCACCTTGATTGGGACTCCTCTGTCCCGCACATCTGCTTCAAGTAATCTACAGGTGCCTGCTGTAGTCAGAAGCCATCTTCTTCCCTGACTGTGGCTACTTGACTTGCACTTTAGGAAAAAACGGTAGGAAACTTGACTGTACGCCAAGTGATATATAGTTCTGTTTCCTTTTAAAATAAAACTCTGCCTTTTTCTTTCTTTGCAAGAGATCTTACGGTCTCAAGCTGACACAGAACAATAAAAGCTTGTGATATCAAAATTATGCCACGCTGCCAACCAATCTGTCACAAACCCACTCAGCAGGTCAGGCCCTCTACTCCCAAAGTACCAACTCTGGCGCAGTCTTGTGAACAGATTAACAGAACAAGGTAACCCACTTGTCTGTTTTGTGAGTTTGGATCAACCTTTGGTCTCAAGTCTTGGAGGGATTCAAACTGTGAACCTCCTGCTAAGCGTACCCAATGCACAGGCTCAGGTATTTCTGTCTTCAGGGGGCAGATTTCTTTGCCTATGGGTACCTAACCAGGAATACAGAGATGAACCCTTAAAACTTTAATAAAGACCCCAGATTGAAAAGCTTCTCTTTCCAGTTTGGTATCACCCTTCAAGCTATGCCTAGTGTCTGCTATAACCATATATACTTTTCTTACAAATGAAAAGAAATCAAAGACAGACCAAATATGGTCTAAAAGAGTTTTACTAAAATAGATAAAATATGTAAAACACAAAATACAGAACTCTTATATCATAAGACATACAATCTTTTAAAGAACAAGGTTTAAACAGTACAATTCCTACCTACAGTACTTAGATTTGTCTCTACCTCTAAATACCTGCTAAAAGTGCTCAAAATGTTTTCTTGGTCAGAGTCTAGATAAAAGTGTGCCCTCTGAAGGAAACAGAATATATTAACAGCTGTATTTGCCAACCCCTTTTGTGGGACGTCACCTAGCTCCGCCCTATCAGAATATATAAAATATATATCTATATGAAACAGGATGTTCTAATAAGGCATTAAGATTCTGTGACCTCAGCATTACTCAATTTCTCATATAACCCTTTGATGTAGAGGGTCTACTGTCCCTCACAGACATCAAAGAAACATTTATGACTTCACACCCTTGTGTAATAACTTGGGTTTTCCTTCAACGTCATAAAAGGGATATTGATTTCTTGCAACTACAGCTGTAATTAACCCAGACAAACAGAAGATCCTTGATCAAGGTCCATTCTACTCTATCATTAGCTTCAGACCTGCCATGTAACACCTGTTATCTAAAACCTATGTGAGTGTGTGTGTGTGTGTGTGTCTGTGCGTGTGTGATCTCACATGCTGTTTCAGCCTTTTTCTCATGGCTTTCATCTTTCAGCTGAAACCTGGGGGTGAGTGAGGTCATTTCAAGAGTACCAGATTTCTCAGCAGAGACAGTCAGCAATACATTTTATACAAAAAAAAAATTATACAGCACTCAGAACTGGCTGTCCACATCACGGTGAATACCTGAAAAAATACAGGCCTAAAAGCCTAAGCGCAGTAGTAGGTAAGCTGCTGAAGTCCAATTATAAAGGAACAGATAGTTGAGTTTCTAGCAGAAAACAGCTCTACTGACAGGAGCCAACATGGGTTCACAAGGAGCAGGTTGTGTCACATAAATTTGGTTGATTTTTTTTTTTCCAACTTGGTGATACAGATAGTGTATAGCTGCTAGACAGTCAATGTTATATACCTGGACTTCAGTAAGACCTTTACTTTAGGGATGCATAAGAGGCTTGCACAGAATGTGGGGACTTAGAACTAGAGAAACGGCTAACTAGGTGTATAGGGAATTGTTTGACAGATAGAACTCAGAATGGTGTCCTAAATAGCATAATCTGTGATGTCAGGGTAGTCACAAGTGGAGAGTCACAGAGGTCTGTCCTGGGACCAATACTTTTTAACAGGTAATACCTGTAAGTGACATCAGGATGGGGCTACAGGTAATCTGAGTCCGTTCACAGATTACAAAAAGTCTCCAGGAGTGGATAATAACAACAGAACTAACAGTATAACAAGCATTTGTCAATGCTGAATGTTTGCTTGCTGGCATTGGCATTGGTGGGGTGTTCCTTTTGGGTCATCAGGCATAATGGCCACGCCGTTTTACCACCCCTATCCTGCAGACACCGACAAGTGTCATGGTGTGCCTGGGTGTCTGGCCCTTATGATCACCCCATTCCATCAGGAAATATGGTGAGATGGGTGCAGTACAGGAGAATGGCGTGAACTTTGGGGCCAAAGAGTCCAGGGCACACCTCAATACCTCTCACTGGCTGCAGGGTGTGGATGTGGGTGGATTGGTATGAGCATTACAGAAGACAATCCCAAGTCACACCCTGATGCCTGTCAGTCTCTACTGGGTGGGGCATTATGGTTGGAAACCCTAATGCCTCAGGCGTTGTTGGTATTTTCACTCCAAATTTTCAACATGGGTTTTGTGATCCCCACCTTATGAACAGTGGCAATATCAGTTTGTTAGTCGAAGCTGATTTTGCACAGTAACTTCAGCATTTGGAACCACAGGTGCAAAAACACATTTCAACAGTATGAAAAATGATAGCTGTACTGTTCATGGGGAGGTGTAAAAATGGCAATGTTGAAAATCTATAGTGAAAATAGTAAAAAACTGGTGAAATCACGGCGTGCATAGAAACTGCACAATGCACACTCTTAATGTAATTAGTTTGGGGATTTTTACAGATTGTCAACACAGGCATTTTGGGACCTCCACTCATGAACAGTTTCACAGTGATTTTCTTAATCTGTTCTAAAGTGATTTCCCACAGCGACCATGCATTTCTGTGCAGAAAGTGTGAAAACACATTTCAGACATGTTGTGAAAAATTACAGCTGTACTGTTCATAAAGAAGTGTGGAAAAATGCGAGTGGTGAAAATTCAGACTGAAAATATTACAAATTCATGAACTTACAAGGTTGTGGAAACAGCGCAATGCTCACTTGTAACACAGTCATTTTATGGACTTTTGTCACCAAATTTTCAACATAGCCATTTTAAGACCTCTGCTCATGAACAGTGTCACTGTGATTTTCTTAATTTGTCCGAAACATTGATCTCACACACCGACTGTGCCGTTGTGCGCTACATGCGTGGAAACATATCTTGGGGAGATGTGAAAAATGACAGCTGTACTGCTCATAAGGAGGTGTGGTAAAATGACAATGTTGTAAATCTGGAGTGCAAATATTAAATTGGAACTTATGAGCATGCGAGGAACTGCTCAACGCATACCAATAAAACAGTCATTTCTTGGAATTATTTCACCAAATTTTCAACATAGCCATTTTAAGATCTCTGCTCATGAACAGTGTCACTGTGATTTTCTTAATCTGTCCCAAACATTGATTTCACACCGACTGCACCAATGTGCGCTACATGCTGCGGAAACACATTTTGGGTGAGATGTAAAATGAACAGCTGTACTTCTCATAAGGAGGTGTGGTAAAATGGTAATGTTGAAAATCTGGAGTTCAAATATTAAAAACATGCAAACTTATGAGTGTGCATAGGAACTGTGCAACGACACTCATAAAACAGTCATTTTTGAGAATTTTTCTCTAAAATTTTCAACATAGGGTTTTGGGGCCTACTCATGAACTGCTCACACTGTCATTTTGTACATCAGTCCCAAAAGGTGGTTTTGCATAGTGACCACAAAATCACCTTTTGGGACGAATAACAAAATGATAGTCACAGCATGCATGAGGTGGGGTCCCAAAACACCCATGTTGAAAATTTGGTGAAAAATTCAAAAAATGCCTGAGATATGCATCAAAGTCGAAAATCCCTGTTTATTCCATTATACAGCTTACGGCATTTCCTCAGTTCGTGGTCGGCTTTGAAGAGTGCAGATGATGTTCCTGGTCCACCTAAGATTGTCATGCTGGACTCCAGAGGTGGGTAAGGGCTGAGGTGGGGGTATGGGAGGAAGGCTGCACAGAGGGTGGTGCGGGTGGGGGTCAAGACAGTCAGCAATGGACCGCTTTTACTTTGTAGGTGTTTCTTTCTTTTAGGAAGACGACGGGACATTTGCCACACGGGTGGGCTCCCAGTGTGGCAGCTACAAGTTTTTGAGGGCAGCAGAGCCAATGGGGATTGGACACCCCCATTGGCCATACTGTGTGTAGGGGGTAGCATGTCAGCATGCTGGGTGGGCTCCCAGTGTGCTACTTGTTGGGGGAGCTGTCTATGACAGCTCTTGCACTGCAGTGCCGACATGGAGGCACTTTGCATACTTGCAACGGCGGCAGTATGCAAATTGCCACACACTGCACTTGTTCTTTCGACTGTATGCCACTGCATTTGCAAATGTTATCATAGACAGCTCTTACATTCATTGGTGCGGTGGGGTCATGCTTGCAAAAGGCAGCAGGGCATTGAGTAAGGAGCACACCTCACAATTCTTGTATGGTGGCACTATGTTTCTGGCACATGCATGCAAGCAAACATATGAAGGGATGTAGAAAAGCTGGAGCAGTAATCTAGACACTGGCAATTGAAATTTAATATCAAAGAGCAGCTGACACCTTTGGGGAAAATTTGGAGAACATAACATTTAGACTTAATTCAACTTGTATGTCATATATCTTGTACAGATTTCTCCTCTCCATTATTTATTACTGAAGAAATTCCCATTAAAAACAAGGGCAGGATTCAAGAAACTCAAAATACCCACAGCTGTGGGTAAACTTCAACACAAGTGGCTTGCGACTTACGGATCCACAGGTTACCCACAGCGGCAGGTATTCACAAAGGTGGAGCTGGATTATGACTGACTCCGTGATCTATGGCTGCTTGTGGATGGTGTCACCAGGAGATGGCCACAGCAGGGGAATGTGCTGCAGCTGGTGGGAGCAGCTGTAACACCTTCAGCAACTGCTGTGGCTGTGAATCACAACAGCCACAGCTCGAAGCGATTTCAGTCCACATTGGCTGTTGCGGTGGGACTTAGAAATATAATGCTTTTTGAATCCTGCCCCAGATCTTTATCCTCACAGTCCATCTGCCTCTATGACTGATTCCCTACTTGAAATTATAATGCTCTGTTGTGACATCACAGTCTGCTGCCATAGGAATAACTATGATTCACAAGCAGACAATTATGATATCATGTTGGGAAGAAGAAATTGAGTTGAAGAATCCCCAAGGAACAACTATTATGTTCTCATGCATGTGACCTCTGTAGTAAATAATGTGGGATAAGACACACAGAGCTATTAAGAGATATGAACTGATTTGTGTCCAAATGTTATATTTTTCAAAGTTCTTCTCAAGGTGTCAGTGGCTCTTCAAGAAATGTAAAGTGATATACATTTTAGAAATAAAATCTACAGAAAATATTGCATCAATGGGGTAACAGTAGATCACTCAAAGAATAAAGGGCCCTTGGGGTAATAATAAACAATAGTATCAAAGCCTCTTTCCATTGCAATGTGGCAGATGGCAAAGCCAGCAGAATGCTGGGATGCATCAGGCAGGTGTTCACTAGTCGCAGCAAAGAGATGTCATTGTTGCTGTACAGATCATTAGTTAGACCACATCTGAGTACCGCAGGCAGTTTGGGATTCCACATCTGTAGACATACAGGAGAGGCTAGGAACTATCTAGAAGGCTACAGAAATGATTCAAGGGAGTAAGATAAGACCTATGAAGAAACATTATTTTGTCTTGATGTGTACTTTCTGAAAGTCAGAAGGAAAGGGAATATGAAATAACAAATAAATACTTGCAGAAATCTAATAAATGGATTCCACAGTGTTATTTAAAGGACATTTCTAATTTTTTCTGCTTTTGGGTTCTGTAACCCATTACCTTATGACTGCATTGGTCCTTTCTGCAAAATCTTGACATTTTACTGAGTCCATTTAGGGAGGAAGGGATCATCAATCTCATCGAACCAACAGCTGCCTGATTCCTTCCGTTTCCCTGTCTGGTGGCCATGCCACAGTGCTCAACATTTTATGACATCTAACCATGGAGAGCATAGGCACATGCCTTATTATAGTATATGGAGGCATTTCAAAACTTTTTATAGGTTAAAGCAATGTTTTATATAAAGCTATCATGCAACAAACAGATCCTCTTAATTGAGTGGCAGCTTTCCTTTATGTAAAACATTGCTTTAACCAATAAAAAAAAGTTTTGAACCTCCTTCCATAGACTACAATAGGGTGTATCCCCATGCTCTCCTTGGTTAGACATCATAAAAAGTCTGAGTGTGGGGCAGGGCCAGCAGACAGCAAAGTGGAAGGTATCCGGTGGCTGTCAGTTCCATGTAATTTATGATCCCTTCCCTTCCTTCCGAAATGGACAAATTAAAAATTAAAACATTTTTGCAGAAAAGGGCTTACACAGCCATAAGGTAATGGGCTACAAAGCCCAGGTTTCATGTAAAGAGTACATATTATTGAGTGATTACAATTTGGGTGAAAAGATTACATTGAAGGCAATTTTAGCAACCGCAGAACTCAGCGACTGAATGAATGAGCTATACTCATGAGGACAAACATCTACAAATGGTGAATATACTATTATTTACAGTTGTACCTGCAGATTATAAGCGATGTCATGCAAATATTCCTGAATGCGTATGGGTGGGATACTTGCCAACAATCTGCACCTCAATAAACTTTGCCATGGACCTCCTTATCCTCCAAAAGATAAAGCCTTCATAGATGAGCAGAAGCATCCCCTCTGGCTTCTGATGAATTCAACCTCCATCTTGACTAGGATGCCCCATGAACACATCCACTTTTATCCCACTCGACCACCCATGTCATGCAGTGGGGATCTGCTCTCCTGTGCCCTCCCACCCCTAGCTATAGGATTACAACTCCATAGTGCAGTTGGATACTGGGGTTGGTTATGATTCTGGGCACAGGTAAAGTGGATCGCTGAAATGACTGATGTGCTTATTAACTGCAGTTGCCGTAATTGCCATTTGTTCACATACACCATTGTTAACAATGTCAAGTTGCCCAATATGATTTTGCTCATCCAGAGTCACCATTAATACTCACCCATATTCCATCGCTATGTTGACATGCTACCCAAAGCCCATACCCAAATGTTGGAAATTTATTTTAAGTTATGGAATAGCGCAACTACATGCTTTAGGAGAAACGATGCTAAAGAAACACTCCAGTCAAAACCAAATGTTAGGTTGTCTGATTCAAATACCATGTTTATTAGTTAAAAACTGTTAGGTGCAGCACCACCACAGAAAACACCAAACGTTTTAGAGCCCTCACTGTGCTCTTTCTCAAAGCATGCACAACTACCAAGGACAAACTAGAAGAGAAAATTCAGAAAGGACTACAGACAGTATTTCTTCATGGACCAGGTGGCAGATAGGTGGAACAGTCTACCCAGCAATATCATGAGTACAAAACCCAACTGGAAATTTTCAAGGGGTTAATTAAGAGGAAATGGATGCAGGAGGCAGGAGAGCTGTGAAATGGCAGAGTAACATAGAGCAGGAATAATAGCACACAGTGAATGGACTTGTAGCCTTTTCCTGGCTTCATATATTGAGCCAAGCACCACATAAAGCAACTCCTCATGCACTGAGCATTAGATTAAATTTGAATCCATTAGGCCAAAGACTCCTAACATGATTTTAAGGCTAGGTAATGAAAACATACTGCACTGAAGGAAACCTAGTAGTATACAAGCACTGAAATGAAAGACACCCTTCAAGTACAGTACATTTCAACAAAAGACAGCGGCAACAAAGGAACTATTCAAACAAATAAATATAACTTCTAAAATAAATATAACTCAGGGTCTGAAAACAATAGATCACCAAGATCACTGAGAGATTTATTAAACTTTTCAATAATACAGTCTTTTCAGTCAGTGGCGAATAAGCAGCATATTTTGGAGGACAATCCAAAGTTTTTAGCCTGCTTTTGGACAGACTCCTTGTATGGTGGGAACAAGAAACTCTGAAAGCAAGTGGAGAGATGTTTAATACTGCACAATACTCAGCTCTGTGTTCAGAACCCTACAATGGTTCTTATCCTATCTTATACCAACAAGATTAACTCTTGACCAATAGATTGCTTATCACATGGTCCGTGTGATGTTGGGAAGGGCTGATATGACATAAGTTTTGAGTTCAGTTGCTCTTAAATGTACTAGCTACTGTAGGTGTTATTGTGCTCATGTTCATATTTAGAAATATTTCATTTATTTATTTATTTCCATCTTAGACTATGATACCTTTGAGCGCAAGACGCTCTTTTGGTTCCACATCAGTAGGTGAGGGTAACAAACAGACAAAGGAATACTAGACAGAGGTAATCTAAAATGACAAAATGAACAGTTGAAATCCAGGAGAACTAACCGTGGTAGTCTAAATGATATAATAACAACTCAAATCAAGCAAAGTAATAGGTAAACACAGTAATTATACCAGCAATTAAAGATAGGTGAGGTAAAGAACACTTATGGGGGTAGGAGTAGCAGCCCTAGGCCTTGTCAAGCTAAGCAACAGGGAAAAGGGGAGAGTGAAAAGGTAGACCAAAGGGGAGCTGAAATGGGGCACAGGAAAAGTTGTACCTGTAGAAAAATCTGTACCTTCATAATCCTCGGTTGGTAAGAGGCTTCAGCTGTAATCTGTATAGTTCTGAGAAACATGGAAACATAGAATTTGCCAGCAGATAAGCATCTCTTGGTCCACCTAGTCTGGACCACTTCAGAAACGTTATCAATAAAATCTTGATGTTTCAAAATAAATACAGCTCAAATGCATACAGACAACATCCTCCTCTCTCCCTGCCCGAACTCTTAACCTTCTCATTTTGAAATAAAATACCCTGATGTGTGTTATTAAATCCTATAAGTACAGTAGTTGAAAGGAAAACTGTGTAAACTAAACTAACCTCCCCTGCCAAACACTAATCCACTAATTTGCATTTTGGACCAAAATTTAAGTTTTCTAAATACCTTTTTGTGACATGCTATATCACTTGCAGAGGTATAGCTGCCAGCAACAGCCAGGATGCCCAAAATGCAGCACAGTTTCGTTTTTTGTTTTTTTTAGCTGATGGTATATGAGATGTTTACTACCAGCATGTTTCCAGAGTCCTAACAAGAGGTCACATCAGCAACACTCAGGGTTTTGAAAGGAAGGCAGGACAGAGTGTGTGTGTGTGTGTGTGTGTGTGTGTGTGTGTGTGTTGGGGTGTTTACAATATAGTCTGAAAGAGACAAGATCTTTGACACCTCTGTGCAGGCTGGTGTGTGAAAGAAAATGAAGGCAGACAGATTTGGGAGAGTGGAGTTTGGAGAAATACACAAATAAACAGTTTAAGAATAAAACCCTGTACTGACGCTCAGAGACATTCTCAAAACATATCCTGCATTTAATGGAACATGTAATTTACAATTTTTGATCAGCAAAGCATGATGAGCTGAAGCTCATTTCAAGGTGGATTGCAAGAGTGCAGAGAGGTTAAGTAACTTGCATTGGGTCACACAATGCTAGTGGAGATTGTGGGAATCAAACCAAGATCTGCTGGTAGTACCAAACTCATTCACAGCTCATTGCTCTAAGCTCATGACAATATTTCCAGCCCACTATAATAATCAAATATAATAATAATTTGAGCTTATGTGGACTGAGATTCATACAGAAATACAGTGGCAGACACTCACAGAAGATACATCTAACCAAAGTGGTCAGGTAAATCCAGAGACGAGAATTTGTGGAACAGCTGGGCAACTTCAATGCAGTCAGTAACATCCTTCAGGGTACATAAAAGGTTGCATATGGCAACAGGCCAGAAAAGAAAAGTCAGCTGCTTCATTCCTCAGCATAAGTCTCATCTATGTGGTAGTGGAACAGGGTGCAAAAGAATTTTAGTGAGTATGACTGTCAATTTTTTTACAGTTAATCTTTTTATTGCAATTACTGTGATTATACATATAAATACACTACATTCTCCAATATACACTTACATAAATTCTTAATGAGAGAAGGAAAAACATGTCTGAAGTATTATACAATGATATTAAAGGGGAAAACAAATGTTGAGAAAACAATATGTAACAGAACAACTGTATGATAGAAAATATGGCAATTTATGGTTCAAGGGTAAAGAAGTAGATACAAATAAGAAATATGAGCAGTTGTGATTGTACAACTGTCACAATTTTACATTTGTTTTATCATTACACATATCAACAGTAACTTTTGGTTATACAGGTTACATGACACTATCTCATTGACATCAGTGTGCTTCTGTGGTTAACTCAGTCTAATGTTCCCTGCCAACTCAGCTATTGATCGGCAGGGCACATTGGCATGAACTGAACAAGAGAAATGTGTGAATTCTTGTGGGATGAGAAAGGTAGACTTTATAACCAGAAGCTACGGAAGACATGTATGAAGATAAAAACATATGAAAAGATATTCAAAAAAATCAATTATAGTCTAAAACTGCAGACTGAAGGATTATCTGTCATTAGGAAATCAGTTTCATTTGTACAGTTTTCCTATAAAAACAAGTAAACTATTATAAATTTCATTCATCCTGGTTTATACCTTATATGTTAAAGGGCATTACCACACAATGCAACTGTTTTGCTCTATATAATGTAATTGTCATATGTAGAAAAACTACATTTTCTAGATGCCCAGTGTTCTGAAGAATCACTGGAAAGGAAACAACTAACTGTGATATAACATAGTGATGTAGTAATTTTACGGAAGGAAGGGACTCTATATCCATTAAACCTGCTCCTCCACCTCTCTGGCATCATAAGCAAAGATCAGCAAGTACAATACTTGCTAATTTGTTACTGTAATAATAAAAGTCATAATTTTGGTATGTGTTCAACTTGAAATATTATAAATAATGATCCAGCAGGTAGAATACTTCCTCTGACTATTGCAGTACAATGTTTGTGTCCATATTAGTCCTTGTACAAACAGGTGAACAAACTAGGTGATTTGATGCCTTTTATTTCAGTAATGCAGCATGTAATGTAGGAGTTGATCCATGGCTCTTTACTCATAAAACTGGTGATCCAGCAGAAAAGAAGAAACACTCTGCTGAAGAAACTGCTATGAGTATGGGATCATCAGTCTCTCAACTTTGTCCTTAACCCGGCTACTTTCAGGTGAATCAGCTGGAATTTCTATAAAATTATTGATATGAAATTGGTTGATGAGAAATTTCACTTTAAGTATAAGCCGGTTTTGATGAACTGGTGGAACAATTATATTTTGCTGCAACAAGAACATTTTCAACTTTAGATGCCCAAAGTGTGATCATTTGGGCTTTTTTCAAGACTTGTATCATCTCTATTTTCCTAAGTCACTGCTACTTCCATGATCTCCTGTCCCATACAACCTATCTGCTACGTCAGTAGAACTCTTAATATTTCACATGTTTCTGAAGCTGGAAACTGTCATGATCCCAATCCCTTCCTTAGCAGAGATTTCAGAAACAGTAGATAGAATGTGCTTAAAAATGGGTTGTGAAACCCTAATAAGTTGATTGGTTTAGAGCCATAACCTGACCATGCATTAATTATCATTTAATGCACAGTTGGCTACCAGAAGAAGCAGTAATTCTGCTCAGTACAGGCTTAGTACAGTTCCTTAAATCAATATGTCTGTCCACAGTTTGAAAGAACAATCATGACCATTTTTCCCTTCAGTAAAGTGGGAGCTGTCATAATGCTGTCGACTGAGGTACTGTGTGTGTGTGTGTGTGTGTGTGTGTGTGTGTGTGTGTGTGTGTGTGTGTGTGTGTGTGTGTGTGTGTGTGTGTGTGTGCGTGCAGTTGCAGTGTTAGTGTTGTGTGTGTGTGCAGTTGCAGCGTTAGTGTGTGTGTTTGTGTGTGTGTGTGCAGTTGCAGTGTTAGTCCCAACCTCAAGCCACCCCAACCTCTCTACCTTCCCACCCCCTTAAAGGTCCCCAGCAGGCCACCCATTCGCATTCCAGCAGACAACCCCTACCGAAGTTCACAAAGCCCTACTTCACCTAAACCCAGACAAGGGCAAATGTCCCACTGGCCTAGACTCAAACTACTCTACTTGTCAGCCGCAGCCATCACTGCCCCCCAGCAGCCCTTTACAACCTCTCTTTCTTACTTGCCGCTGTCCCCACTGAGTGGAAAACACCACAGTCATTCCGCTGCCAAAGGTGGTGACCCCTCAACACCCAGAAACTACTGCCAAACTTCCTGATTCCTATCCCGCCAAGATCCAGGAAAAACTAGTTCTCTCTCAATTTTCCTCCTATCTTGATTCTGCCTCCTTTTCACACTGTACCAGTCTGGTTTCAGGAAGGACCACTCCACCACCATCTCCTCCTAAGACTAACTGACTCCATTTCCACTGGTATGGATGAGGGCCTAATCACCTCAGCTATTTTTTGACCTGGCTAAAACCTTCTACACCATCTCCCATACACTCCTGCTATGAAACTCTCTCAAGCAGGACTCTCAAACATGGTCATCCAGTGATTCCAGTCCTACCTGCTAGACCACTCCCAATGTCAGAATTGGCAATGCCACCTCCACTTTCCTTCCTGTCACATCCAGGGTTCCACAAGGGTCAGTCCTGGGCCTCTCCTCTCCATTTTCCTTAATGACCTGCCTGCCACCTGCCCCAGCACATCCATTCACTTGTATGTGGATGATACAGTTTTGTACACATCTGGCTCCTCGACTACTGAAGTAGCGACCAGACTCCAGCAGGACTTCGAGAAGTTAAGTGCTGGTTTCGCTTAAATCAGCTCTTTCTCAATGCCAAAAAATCTCCAGGACCTTCGGTACAAGGCAGAGACTTTCAAGGCAACCCCCACTTCTGCACCTCTTGATGGGTCCTTGATTGAAAGTTGCTCCACATTCAGATATCTCGGGTCTAGCTTGACAAGCACCTTGACTTCTCAACACACATTGTTGCCATCCATAAAAGCTCCACCCAAAGCTCGGAGCACTGTACCGTAATTGTGGCCACATCCCATTGCCAGTTAGACTTGCCATTGTTCAGAGGATGATTTTCCCCATCTTTGACTATGGGGATGTAGTCTACAACACTGCCCCAAAGTCCACCCTGGCCAGACTGGACCCACTCTTCCATTCCTTCTGCCACTTTGCTCTTGGCTGTTCTCCTAGCATGCATCACTGTGGCCTTTACCAGAATCTAGATCTCCTCTCCTTGCAGGGCCAGTGTCTATCCCATTGTGCGAGTCTTACAGCCAAATTCTGGTCACAGTCCCTCCCATATCTCACCAGAGTTCTCTCAGCCCACACCCGCCAGGGCTATGCACTGTGGAATAAAGACTCTCGTCTACTGGCCATTCCGCACATGTCTACCTCTGCAGGCCAGTCAGCTTTCAGATTCCACATGCCCAGCCTCTGGAACTCTCTCACATTGGACATCAGCATGCCACATAAGGGAGGGACCTCAACTCCCTTCTTAAAACAACCTTCCACCCTACCTGCACTTGTACCCCTAGGAGCTCACTGAGTGGGAGTCCACTAATCCCCGGCGACAGGGTATTACCCTCAGTACTCACCTTAACAAAGGTCACTGCTCCATCCACCTACCTGATGATGTAACCTCACAAAATATGGCTTGTCCTTTTCATTCACAAAAACTTGCTCCCATGTAGCTGGCACCTTGTTTGCATTCCTCTTGGAGCCATGGCTATGTACCTGCCTGTAGTGGTTGTACTCTACCTTACTTGTGTTAAACTATGCTTAACATGTAAATCGACAAACTGCATATGTTGTAAGTTCTCCTATCTTTGATGTACCACATGTAATGAATCTTACTGTTTATGTTTGTATGTTCTCCTACTTCCCTTCCCCAGGGCATCTGGAATCAAGCAGTAGTCTGCTCAGTATGCCTCCTGGTAAAATGTTTAGATAAATAAATAAATAAATTTAATATTCACAGGGCTCACAGCAATAAATAAAACCTGCCCTTCTGTATACCATTAATTTTCATAGCTGCAACATGGTATTCTGTGTACCTTTTATCTCTGTAGCTGCAGGCGACACTTTCTTCTTCTTCTCTCTCTCTATATGCTTTTTTTAAGCAGTCCCCTGTTGTCAAACACCCTTTTTATCCCAATCACAAAAGCTTCTGAGTCCAACAGCCCCATCAATGTCCAACTCCAGATGACATCCCAATCAATAAACCTGTATGTTAAGTGACAGAAATGGCAAACAAGCAAGTGAGTGCTGAGGAAGGGAAGAAGAGGATGAGAAGCTGGCAACCATGAAAAATACAACTATGGTATCCGCTTTAGGACAATAAAGTAAAAAACAAAATAGAAATTCTAATTAATTTCCAGTACCCAGAAGAACTGTATGATTAAAAATACATGTTATTTACACAAACCTGTAAAATAAAGTTACCCATTTTATAGGCAGAATAACCCACTCCAGGGCATGGGTTTATGGAGAATTAATGCACTTCCTGGTGGTTGAAAGGTACTCAACCTGCAGCCTTGTGCATCACAATGCACCTGGGGCATCATTAATTCCCCATAAACCCATTCCCTGTCATGGGTTATTCCTTACTTGAAAATCATCAAACCTCATAGTTGTAGCATAATGTGACTAAGCTTTGATTTAACAGTGTCACACAATATTCTGTCGATCTTGTTTTCATATCTGGACATGTTCACCCAAGCAAAGTCCGTACACCTTCAAATCAAACGTTACAGACACAGAAGGCACTCTCTTGAGGTCCCCAATAAAAATTTGATGCGCTTATTTTAAATATTGACAATTTTACCAATGTAATACTATGAAGGACTGCTGGGCATTCACTCCACTACTACTTGGCCGTGGTGCTGATGAGTTTCTCTTGAGTTGTTTGGCATCAGACATTGTATTTGACTTGCACATTTGCTGTTCTCAAACTATGACTGCCAAATAAATATGCACTTACTTTTTTCTATTGTTTGTTTGTCCTCTGTCTCCCTGAGTGGCCTCTTCTAATGGCAACCTCTAGCCCCATCACTTGATATCCTGGGCCTTACCCCACTGGTTCCTTACCTCAGTGAGTGAGTGGATGCTACTGGCAGTGCAGTAGAGTCTGAGAGGTCACTGGCTATCATCCTGAAGCTCAAGGGCCTTTCCTCCTTTCCCCCTCCCCAAGATCTGGAATTTGTGCATCTGCTCCTCAGCCTCTAGAAAGCAATGCTGATGCTATGATGTCCAGCATCTGCTGGTTAACAGGCAAGCAGCAGCTTACTGTGCCCCCAGAAGGA
This sequence comes from Neoceratodus forsteri, assembly GCA_016271365.2. Classification (NCBI taxonomy): domain Eukaryota; kingdom Metazoa; phylum Chordata; order Ceratodontiformes; family Ceratodontidae; genus Neoceratodus; species Neoceratodus forsteri. The sequence continues at coordinate 336,598,856 of CM028136.1, read as the reverse complement.
GGAGAGCTGTCTACAGACACCCAATCATCCTTCCCAGGCTGACCCACAGTGGTCTGTTCTCGAACCAGGATCTCCTGTGTGGTGGGTGGTGTGCCACTCGGTGCCTCAGCCCACCTTAACACTGGGTTGGCCTATATGCACTTGTGTGGCTACTACATAGTTAGTGTTCAGCATTCTTTCTTGCTTGGCATGCCTCTCACTTTCTTAGGGCTGCAGTGGGTGTAGCCCTGCAGTCCTTTTATGATCAGTGAGTAAAGGCACCTACATTCCTTCCAAAGATTTTAAAGAACCTGACTGACTTTCAAAACAAACCCTTCCCGCAACTGCCCACTGTGCGCTGTACCACCCCCAGTCCCAATTCATATCCTATACTGCAGTGCAAAACAAACCTCCCACTACCACCATCTGTGCACTGTACCACCCCTACCCTTTGGTCCCAATTCATATCCTATACTACAGTGCAAAACAAACCTCCCACTACCACCCTCTGTGCACTGTACCACCCTCACCCTCTGGTCCCAATTCATGTCCCTTGCTGCGGTGCAAAACCCTCCTGCTATCACCCACTGTGTGCTGTACCACCTCACCCCTCTGGTCCCAATTCATGTGCCATGCTCAGTGAAAACAAATCCTCCCATTATCGACCACTTTGTGTTGTGCTGCCCCACCCCTCACCCTAAGCAAAGGTGGCTCTGCTCTGCCCTCCCTCCCTATTCTAAAGAAATAAATGCAGGAGTCTGAGTGACCCCTGGCAGGCTGCAGCCCAGCTCATCTGTGTTTCTGCAGTCATTGCTCCTTCCCTTGCTAATTGTCAGGCTGTTGGATGGGTGAGTGTGAGGTGGTAGCCATGTGACTGGATTGGCAGCCAAGTCCGGCCCTCACACTGGAAAGGAGTATGTGGCCACAGCTTGGGCAGTATTGCCTTCTGAGGCTGGCAGAGGGTCAGAGATAAACGTGCTGCAGGCTGATATCCAAAGAGGCCATCTGAAGCATGGAGCTGGAGCCTGAGTCCCCAAAGCAGCAGAATAACCCAAACTGCTGTGTGACTCAGAAGGAGAGCCAGCAGCTAGGAGGGTGGGACTGAGGAGGGACGGAGAGAGGGTTTTGCAGTGTTGGCTGACCTCTCCCTGTCTCCTTATGCTGCCTTTTGCAGAGGGCAGAGCTCACAGAGTGACCTGACCTCAGCACAGCCTGGCTAATATACTGCAGCTCCTGCCAATCAGCCCCAAAACAAGGGACCTAAAACATTTTCAGAAAATCTAGAATACATGCCTGCTGCAGGATGCATTGCACATGTTTTTATGTAAATGATAATTCTTAACATTGATGTTTTATCGTTCATTGGGGGCTATGCACTAACTGGTAAGAAATATGCACCTGAGGTGCATACACCCTCGGTACCTACATGGTCCAGGACAGGCATGGGATGTACAGCATGCATAACCACATGCACCCGCAGGATGCCTGTCCATAGCTATGCCGCACTGCTGCACAGGGTCATGCAGGGTGGCCGGTGAGAGCAGCGGACCCGTGGGCATCAAATTGGATGCTCAGCCTTGGTCCTACAGTGGATCCCTTATGTGGCCAGTTGCACTGTTGGCTGTGTGCCTCTGCAGATTACAGATGGCAGGTGGTCATGGAGCTGTGTGGTGGACAGTGCTACCGGTCGCCAAGATGTGGCACCGATGGACCATGCGGGTGGGTATCAGTACCACAGGTGTGTGTGGGAAGGTATCACTGGCCAGGGATGGTACAGCTATGTGGGGGTGATGTGCCCTCCAGGTGCCATTTTGGTGCTATATTGAGCTGTGGGCAGCATGGGTACTGGATGTGCTGCCCTGGTGTGGCAGATGCTGCACTGGGGGCTGGGGCTATGCCATGTGTGTGTGGGGGTCTGTCTCTGGGATACAGGGACAGGGCTGGCCCGCTCTGTGGGAGATGCACACCAGGGGCGGATCCAGGATTTTAGGAAGGGTTCTGTGGCAGAAATAAAAGGGCAGAGCCAAATATAAGGGTGGAGCCAAAGGGGCGTGATAGAGGATGAAATACTCTTATGGATTCCTTACTGTGCACTCAATGCAATGTCCACAAGTAAGTTAATTTTAGTTATTTTATATACATTAAAACTCTAATGTTGCTTAATGTAACATCAAATGAATCATTCTTCTGTAATATATACCTTTTTGTACTTAATGAAAATGAAGTTACAGTAACATGCACATAGATGCTTCATTTATTCATTGGTTTATTAACAATATAATTTTGTTTGGTTATGCAATACACTTTCATTCAACTATAGATTTTATGTGGCTAATATTGCACCAGGCTTAACATCAATAAACATAGAACAAAATAGGGGTTCTGCCCAGATGATCTGGTAATAACATCCTTTCTCATGCCAGAGTATCCCAAATATAGTTTAGCAGTTACTGGGATTATCTGCAACCAAAATACCTTGGCACCATATCTTGTCTTCAGTACAGCCATATATATATATATATATATACACACACACAATGCCAGCATAAACACCAAAGCACGTTAGCCAGTTTCTTTTCTTATATGCAACATATTCTTAAAACATTTCAACTGTGAAAAGATTTAAGATATACAGAATAGTCAAATGCATGTAAACCTTGCCACTACTTTCACAATTACCTTTTTATCGGCTTGCTTGGAGCAAGCCAACATATTGAGAGTGCAGATTTGGGGGCTAGCCGCTGTTGGGTGAATGCAGGGCACGCATCAGTAGGTGCGCCCTCATTCCCCTCAATCAGCCTGCATGCCGGCGCCACACCATGCATACATAATGGGCGAGCACATCTAAGCAAAGGTCCACTGCAATCCAAGCAAAGCTCGTCATATGCAGCAGACCCTTTGCGAGTGCTTCGTCGCCATTATCAACGTAGTCGGCCGGCGACTTATGGTCCTCGACATTGAAGTGCCTAATCCTGTCAGCTAACCCCGCTGTTTTACTGTGCCGATGGGGAGAGCCCACTCCGTCGGGCATACCCCCAATGTGGAATGCGGGGGTGCCCAATCCCCTCGGCTGGCACCCCCACTGTCTTTGTCACGCCGACTGGGGAGCCCTCCCCATTGGCATCACCTCTCCCAATTGTTGAATGCCGAGGGTACCCAATCCCCCTTGGCTCCATGCCCCCAGCTGTCTTTGTTTGCGAAGGGTGCCCAATCCCGTCGGCATTAATCCCCCATTGTGAGCCACGGCGGTGCCCTATCCCCGTCGGCTACTGGCTACCCAAAAAAAAACAGTTAGGTGGCATGCGGAGCCCACCCCAGCGTGCAAAATGTCCTGCAACAGAAAAACTGTCCGCAATGGTTTTCTTTTTTTCCTGTAAAACTAAAAAGCGTCCCTTGTAGTCTCGATGCCCCCTCCCCCACCGGCACCCACCCACTCGCACTCTGCCTCCCCTCACCCCACCCCATACTTACCTCCAGAGTCCGCTCGACGATCTTCAGTGGACCGGGAACACGTCTGCACTCTTCAAAGCCGACCTCAAACTGAGGAAATGCCGGTAAGCTGTATAATGGAGTGAATAGGGTTTTTCAACTTTGCTGCATATCTCAGGCATTTCTTGGAATTTTGGCACCAAATTTTCAACATGAGGTTTTAGGGCCCCTCCTCATGAATTATATCACTGTCATGGCGTTAATCGGCCTTGAAGGTGATTTCGCAGTCACTGCACGAAATTACCTTTCGGGGCCCGATAACGAAATGACAGTGGCACTGTTCATGAGGTGGCCTCTAAAAGCCTAAGTTCCAAATTTGGTGGAAAAAATCCAACAAATGCCTGTTTTATTTAGCAGTATTGCTCAGTTGCTACAGGGTCATAAATTTCACGTGACTATTAATATTTAACATTCATTTTCAGCATTGTCATTTTTGTACACCTCCTTGTAGAACAGTACAGCTGTCATTTTCCACATCCTGCCCGAAATGTGTTTCCGCACTTCCGCACACAATAACGCAGTCGCTGTGGGAAATCAGTGTTTGGGCCAGATTATGAAATGACAGTGACACAGTTCATGAGCAGAGGACCAAAATGCCTATGTTGAAAATTTGGTGATGATCTCCATAAAATGACTGTGTTACAGTGTGCGTTGGCAGATTGACGCACGCTCATACCGTCGTGCATTTGTGATATTTTCAGTCTGGATTTTCACCATTGCCATTTTTCCACACCTCTTGATGAACAGTACAGCCCGTCATTTCACATATCCTACCCAAAATGTGTTTTCACACTTCCGGCACAGAATAGCATGGTCGCTTGCGAAATCACTTCTTGGGACACTTTGAGGAAATAACAGTGACACTGTACATGAGCAGAGGTGCTAAAATGCCTATATTGAAAATCGTTGCGAACACCCATAAAATGGCAGTGTTGCAAGCGTTTGCATTGCATATTTCCATGCACCTAGTAACCCATAAATTTGGTATATTTACATGCCACATTTTCAACACTGGCATTTTTACACTCCTTATGAACTGTACAGCTGTCATTTTCACATCCTGCCTGACATGTTTTCCGCATGCACTACCAAACACCCAAAGGGACACCCTAATGCCTGTTACTCTCTGCAGGGGTGGGGTGGGTTGGCATCAGTTCAATACTTCACTGCCATTCCTATGATGCATCTGTCTAACTCCTGCACTACCAATGCCAATGCCAGCAAGCCAACATTCGGCATTGACAAATGCTTGTTCTTGTCTAGTATAGAAACATAGACTTTGATAGCAGAATAGGATTGCTTGGCCCAACCAGTCTGCCCATTTCCCTACCTATCGGATAAGCTGCAGATCCTAATTATACCAGCAGCCTACTTCCTTCTACCACAACACAATCAACTAAAACTCACAAAATCAGTTTCTTTCTGAGTGGCTGAAAGGCAAAACAAGTAATCAGTATGTCAATAGTTTTCAGTGCTTTGCCAGGCAAGTCCTATATATAGTCAAGGTGCTTTATATGGGTCTTACCTAACAATCCCACATATGTAATTTGCACATAATAAGTGAAAACATTTTTCAACAGCTTTTGAGTTCACAATCTTCTGTATCTGTTCTCAACAGTTATAACACTAGAGAACAGCTCCCTCATCTGTTCATCTAAGTTAGTTTTAAACAAATATATTGATCCTGACTCTATTACCTCACTTAGAAGGCTATTACACTTCCCACCACTCTTTGTGTGAAGCAATGCTTCCTTTGTCCATCTTTGTATTTTTAAGGCTTGTGCAAAGGATTTCCATTGTAGATGTCAAATCCATTAACAGCAGTGGCAAGGATGCCCACTTGTCCAGCTAGGGAGGGACTAGAGCATGAGGAGGTCATGTGACTTGCACAGTGAGCCACTGATGGTGGCAGGTTTTGAAACTGGAAACCATCTGGTTTGAAGGTCTATGGTACAACTACTGGCCTGTACTGCTTCCCTTCTGAGTCCTGATTTGACATTTCAGTACAGTAGTAAGGCCATGGAGAATGAACCCCAGCCAACTGTTTCACACAGAACCCAGGGAGATGGATAGCAAGCTCCTTTGCTGGGGAAGACTGCAACACTTGAGTCAGCAAAATCATACCAGTGCAATGTTTCTGGGGAGGGGCAGAGGAAGGAATCCCAACACCTGTCCCAGCAATCTGTTGCCTCTTAAAATACAACTTGTCGCATTTTTGTTCCCTTTCTGGTACTTTCTTCTGGCCGGGCTGCCTGTCTCCTAGTTTTCACCAAGGTCAGGCAAGCACTGGACTCTTTCCACCTTGCTCCCTGAAGGAGAGAGCAGTCCTACAGATACTAGATCCTTTTCCCTTGGCTGGCCATCTGACACCCCAGGCATGATTCCACTACCACTGCCCCAGCAAGTTGGTTTATATTGTATTTTACCCCAAAGCCAAATAGTTCCACAGCAGAGTCGACCCATGGCCAAATCACCAATCAGTAAAGTTGATAAAATCTTCCAACCCATTACTACTTAATGGTTACATCATACATTAATAACCTTGGCTAATCAAGAGGACACTTGAATGCATTTAAAGCAGCCTTTCCCAGACTGTTTGGTCCCCCTTGATGAGCTACAGAACTTAGACCCTGCTTTGAAATACTTCTTTGATAAGTTTAATAACACCTGTAATATCTATGCCCCTGTGGGAAAAGAAAAGTCAGAGGATCCTCCAATGAGTGGATCACGCGTGACCTTTAGAGCTGATGAGTGTAGGGACAATCTATGGAGCAAGGGAAGGAGCAGGGAAATCATGTTAACTACCAGAATTACAGGGCTGCCAGAAACAGTTGCATGAACCATATCAGGATTGCAAAATCAAAATATAATAAAGAGCTGATGGACAGGAGCTGGGGGACTGGGAAGAGATTCTGGGATAGCATAAAAGACCTGCTTAGAAAAGATGACAGAAACATCCCACTATGATAAAAACATTAATAGCTCTGCCATTGTAGACGATCTCACCATCACAGAATCCTTCAACTCAGCTTTCTTGGATCTAAGCTCTGTTCTACCTCCCGGATATCTCAATTCCACTCACCACCCCCAAAAACACCTGGTGGAAATTCTAATTGTCCCAACTTTCATTTCAAACAGGTAACTCTCGAGGAATCCAGGACATATGTAAGTCCTCAAAGTGGAAGCTTAACTTGAGGAGCTCTGTGCTAGCAGGCTTTCCTCCACAGTGCCGTGTGATCCTTGGGCTGTGGTGGGAGTCACGCCTTGTGACCCCCATAAGGCTTGCATCATGCGGCCATTCTTTCTGCTGCTTGGCCAATTTAGGCCAGAGCCAGGTAGTGCTGATAGTTCATGCTGTTGGATGCGGGGTGTGTGGTTCTGGGTCCTGGGCAACGGAATGTAAATAAATAGTTTTTATTCAAAATTGCAGTCCGCGTGCTACATTCATGAGTGGCTACCACTGGAGCAGAGAAATTTAATGGAGCAGTAGCTTCTTGGCTGGGCAGTAGTTTTCAGTGTCGGCTGGCACCACCAGGCACCAGTGTAAATATTGAAGTTTGGGACTATGAGACCCGGGGCTCCAGTGTGGGCCTCACATTTGGTGCCTGTGGAATTTGGTCCCTAACTGGACTGCCCCAAGAAAACAAGAGATTTGAGAGGGACAGAAAGAGAGAGAGGGAGGTTGGAGTGGGGCACTCACCTGCTCGGCCTTGCAGCCAGACAGCTGCTGCTGCTGCTGCTGTTTTTATTTTTAATAAGTGGGCCACAAGTAAAGAAAAGGAGAAGTAGTGGTTGCAGTGGGCGGAAGAGCCCTAGGATCCTCGGTCAGAGAATCCACAGAGATGGAATAATGCTGCTATTGACTCCAAAGACGTGGAGGTTAGAGAATTCAGGGAAAAGACTTATCCTGGGAGGAGTTCTGCTTGGAGTTAAGTTGGAGGCTTGTGGCTGGACCTGTTTTGGCCAAAGGGATCCTGGTGTGCTGTTCTGGTCATGGCTGAGCCAAATGGTGTTGGGACCTAGGTGGCAGTTGGTCCCAGGATTACCTGGACATTGGGTGCCACTGCATGCGAAGGAGCTCAGGAGGTGTGAGTCCGTGAGGAGGCAGGAAGAGACCTGTGGGGCTAGTCATTGGGGAAGAAGGCAGAGTGGCATGCTGTGTTGTATATTCTCATGACAATTTGTCTGAGCCCCACAAAAGAGGCTGTTCTAGATTGGGATCACTGCATGAGGCATTTGCCCAAACCTGTGGGGTTGCCAGGGAAAATACCCTGGGATGCTCAGAGCAGTGGCATAGCATCAGCGATCGGGTGCTGGACTGTGTTTGAAGAGTCTTGCTCCTGCCCTTGTCATTTGTGGCTTTAACTGGTTTATGAGGCAACCATTACCTAAAGATGCAACATCCATCTAATAAGCATGCGGGAGGAGTAGAGGTGAGGGGCCATAAGTGCTATGTGGGTAGCCCATGAGTGGGTGCATGAGGAAGGGTGCCATCCATTATGGTGACTCCTTCCTGGCGCAATTCACTCACAGTGATGGAAAGGTAGGGCGACCAGATGAGGGATGGGTGAAATAGGCAACAGGATGCTGCGGTATCGTACGCTGCGCGGAGGTGGGGCGAGCATGGTGAGTGTGGGCTTGGAGGAGGTGCAGAGGCTGTAGGGGTGGTGCTGCAGGTGTTGGTCTAGCTGTGTTGTGGCATCGAGGATTGGCTAGTGGCTGGGGTGGCTAAGGTACTGGGTTGGTCCGGGCGCTACTGCGATTTTTTATTGCGTCCGGACCGAACCATTTTTCGCCTTTCACCCCCCGACATGCCCTCCTGGGTTGAGAATAATTAAGTATGAAATTGCGAAAGCCTGAGGGGGTGTTGAATGTAATCCCCCCCACCGAAAGCAGTAAAAATCTGTCCGGCGCATTGTTCTGATGCGCGGGTTGTCAGAATGCCAAAAATGTGTTCGGCACTCTGACTAAGCAATAATGGTGATCACCTTTAGGCGTCGCTGTTATCAAATAGACCCATGCTGTGTGCACCCTTGCAGGTCAGAGTTTCTGGTAAGAGAGTGTGAAGCTGAGGATCAGAAGTCTAATGCTACCTGTATGTGTGGTCTTTCAACCTCAAGCTACTGACTATGTTGGGACTATCTGACTGCCTAAATATCTTATGCAATTGAACCCCTGGGTCCAAAGTACAGTTTACTTTCTATTGTTCAGCTAATAATATGACCCCGGTCCTGCTTTCTTGCTCCATGGAGTAACTGTTTATTCTACTGTCTGCTCATTAAATGGGATCCCTGTTTTGCAACTTGGCGTTTGCCTTTTGTGTCTTGAAGAAACTGTTTTTGCTGCTGTGACCAGAAGTTGCCTCCACAGCCTTGCAACCAGTGTGTTCCAGGGTGGCATCCAGAACATCAGGGACCAGAGTAACCACCAAGGAAGATGTCGAGAGGCCTACCGGTGAAAGCAGTCTACAAGGCCTCTGGGTGAAGTGGGAAAAGTCTGGCAGGTGAAAGTCATTGTCATCCCCCAGCATTCCAGCTCAGCACCTGGAGGGTCAGGGCACACCAATGGAGTCCATCCATCCATCACCATCATCACCCGTGGACATTCAGGAACTGTTTTTCATGCCTTGTTTCTGGACTGTTGTCTTGGCTGTACAGCACTCCCCTTCCCCATGAAAAATTACTACCTTTAATACCCTAGACAGGGAAATGGGGTGTGCTTACACATATATATGTAAGGTCCTAGGCAAAACAAGGCTTGCAGTGACAACTTAGACATAAAGCTTGTCTCAGTTGATCTAGATGAACTTTGGTCCCCATCACTAAAATCTTCAATAAATCACTTGCCTTGGGGCAATTCCATCTGTCTGGAAGCAGGCTGGTGACCCCAGTGTTTAAAAGCAGGATCGATCCAGCCGACAAACTACTAACCCATTTCTATTCTATCCCTCTTTCTTCTTTTTTTTTTTGGACTCCTCCCCATGCCTGGCGGTCTCTCCTTCAGGCCCACATGAACTACCCCACCAGCTACTCCCGACCCCTGCTGTCCGACACCGCAGCCAGCCCCAACCCCTGTATCCCTGCACCGGACAGGCCTCTTACCTTCATAGGAGAAGGGCCCCGGTAGCCAACCAATGCTTCTGGGGTGCTGCTGGGATGGCATATGGAGGTCCAGGAGCCCGATGGTGAGGGCTCAATAAGGCCATCACCCGACTGGCCAGTGCCATTTTCTATTGCTCCCTGAGGAGGCGTGCCACTGACATCAAGGCATATGCGATGTCCGTCCTCCCCTAGTGCATTGGGGCTGATGTCCTGCTGTACTCCCAGCCTCCACCAGGAGTCAGCAGGTGCTGAGCCACGATCCACCCTCCCAAGAAGGCGATCCGTCATCGGATGCTCATTTCCTTCTCCCGGGTGGCCTTCCAGCAACTCAAGTCCATTCCTGAACCCAGGTTGCTGGGGTCACAGGCAGAAATCCATATCTTCCCTTTCTAAAGCACTTGAGAGGATTGTTGCTGATCAAGTCACTGAGTACCTCCAGAAGTATGATCTTCAATGTCCACAGCAACATGGCTTCCAGAAGCACCACAGCACTGCTACTACTTTAGCTTGCATTTTCTGACTATGCCCGTAAGGCCTTGGATGGAGGCAAGCTAGCGGGATCTTTATTTATAGATCTCACCAAGGCCTTTGACACAGTCAATCACCATATCCTGATTGAGCAGCTACTGTCCATGGGCTGGCCCTGCAACAGTTCACTGGTTCCAGGATTACCTGTTTCACAGGTCCCAGTGTATCAAAATAGGGTCTACAACCTCTACAGCTAAGGAAGTTTCACTTGGGGTTCCACAAGGATCCATACTGGGTCCATTACTTTTCAGCTTATTTCTGAACAACCTCCCAGAGCTTGCCACAGTAAAATAATTCTGTATGCTGATGATGCAGTCATTCTTAGCAGTAGCTCTCAGCTGGACCTACTTGAAATGATCTACAGTCCACCTTCCACCATCTAGAAGAATGGTTCAGTGTGCGGAAATTGCTTCTCAACTACAAGAAGACAAAAACTATGCTGTTATCAAGTCACCATAATAAGAAAAGCACCCCTGCTGTCCATTGTCAACAATATGGCAGCTCCCTCGATCAGGTACACTCGTTCAAGTACCTTGGGGTCACGATCGATGATACTCTCTTTCACGCAGTATATAGACCAAGTGGTAAAAGATATCAACACCAGATTGGGCATTCTCTACAGGCACCAACCACACCTGGCGCCCTCTGCTGTCCGACTATCAGTCTCAAGCTCTGTTTTATCAATAATTGATTATGGCCTAGTCGTTTATGGTGCAGTCTCAGACACTGCACTTAAGTGAGTTATTACTGCTTTCAACAAGGCCTGCAGACTCACCTGGGGCCAACAACCTGACACATGCCTGTTTGCTCTATGATTAAACCAACTGGTTAAGACTGAATAATAGGATCAAATTTCAAACTTGTCTCTTGGGCAAAAAAGCTCTACTAGGAAAAGTCCCTTCTTGCATCACAGACATGCTGCCCAAAATCTATCTAATTATCAGACCAGGGGCATGGCACGGTGTCCACTGGAAGTCTCCTTTAGAAGAACCTCTCTTGGACAGCGGTCCTTCACCTATAGGGCCCCATCATGACTAAATGAGGCCCCATTGCAGATACTCAACCTTGGCAACCCTTTCCTTCAAAACCAAAATGAAATGCTACCTTACTGAATCTGGATCGGTGCTTGCAGGCTTGCAACTTGACCCCTAGCCTCTGCTACAGATTCACCCATCCTTCAATCTCTCCCAACCCCAATGGTTTGTGGAGTATGTCTAGGATAGGCCTATTTGGGCTGATTAACTCCAATTATGGGTAACTCCTTGGTCTGCCCCTCACCGTGGCTACCCACCAGTTCATGTGACCCTCCACTGTAGTCTCTTCTCATATTCTTTATCAATTCTGCCTTCCACCCTTGCTACAATTTGCACATCCCAACTACTTGTACTGATCTGCTACCCTGTTCCTTCCCCTGCCGTAGCACTGACTTTCTTAGGTCCCTACCATTGCCCTCCTCCCCACTCCGCTTCACCTTCTACTACTGCGTTGCCCTAACAAAGCCTTCTTGGCTGCTCTAACTAGCTACTAGATGGTCTTAGCAACCTAATTGTAATTTATACTGTATTTTTATGAATATGAGTACCTCCAATGTAAGCACCTTTTCTATGTATAGCATTACCTTTACATTGTATTGTAATGTTCTCTATTTCATGTGGTACTTGGAAAGAGCACCCTGCTCAAAGGTTATTACCGAAGAATGAAATAAAAATAAATAAATAAATATGTTCCCACCTTGACAGTCACACAATGAACATATATTTCAAACAACAACTGGCCTTGTGGTTATTACTGATGTCACTGCCCTCATGAACTACTAACATTCAGTGAAAACAGCCATCAGAACATTATTAATGCTGAAACCTAGGCAAAAGCACCACGTCCCAAAGTAATTTCACCTAAGTAAAATAGAAAGCATCTGAAAGAGTATAAACTACATTTCAATCATTAACATGAATTCAAAGTATATATGCAGTACCTATCAGTCAACTAGTAAATAAAAATCACCAGTCTCCCTTTTATAAGCCCCAAAACGTATTCACTGTTCTGCTTCTCAAACACATTATTAATCTGTCCAGTTCTCTGAAGCACATATTGTAAATTTTTTTTTTTTTTTTTCTTTGGTAACCTGTTAAGGCCTGCTAGGCAATAGTGCCTGTTTTCAGGAGGGATCTAGGAGCACTGGGGAGTTAAGTGAGTTGCATAGAGTCATGCAGTATGCAAGTGAAGACTGTGGGAATCAAACCCAGCTCTGTGGACGTATCAAGTTCATTCACAGCTTGTTACTCCAACCTCCAGGCTATACTCTTCAGGCTATACTGCTAACCCAACTACAGTATATATGTCCTCCTCTCTTATCTGTGCCACTTATAACTTTTGTCTTTCCCGGCTCTCTAATAATTAACAAAAAAACTTTCTTTGTTTGCTCAAGCCAGTAATGACAAAACAACAGCAGGCTCCTCTTTCTTTGTGGCAGCAGACTTATCAGGCTGTAACCTGATACAGGCTAGTCCAGCACTTTATAGATTTATCTGAAAGTGTTTGGCATAAATCTTTCCTTGTTTGAGTCAGAGATAGACCGGACTTTCACATGTGACAGGAGGACATAAAACATACATGTCCTTGCTGATTATAGTTTAACCCTTATACATCAGAATTAAATAGCACTCAATGCAAAATGAGCTTCAAGTAGATTTTTCTTATGTATGAGGGGTTAAATTATTGTAGCAGTCCAAGCCAAGAAAGGTCCTGCAGGTGTGGGATCCGCAGGATGGCTAGATCTGCCACTATGCCTACCTGCCATGGGGCATTCCCTCAGCTGGTGCACAGGGGCAGGATGCATAGGGGACTTATCGAGGGTGCACCCTGGCATGGACACAATCCTACATGCCCCAGTGTGCTGCACTACGTGGCTTTGTGCATGCCGCAGTAATGTCACCAGCACATTGCTGTCAGTGTGGCTAGGGGATCAGCACATTCACCTTTGTGCCCTGTTCACGAATGCCACACAGGGCCTGCAGGACTCCCGCTGTGTGGCCTTCATGTGTATCTTTGCCCGATTTTCACATGCGTAGACATACTGCAGAGGGCCCAATGTTTGTCTATCTCCGCCCCCCACACACACACACATGCAAGTTTCCTACTATTCTTCATTCTCCCTACTTTTATTTTAGCCCCATTTAAGAGTTTGTAAGTATTAATGATGTTGGGCATTTACAAGTACAGCAACGGACACCTTTTGATTTGAGATGACATGACATTTAGCAACTTGTAAAACAATATTATTGCATAGTTAATTTAGAAGGCTTTATTCCTGGATGGAACTGTCTGACTAAAACATTTTAAATAAATATAGAAGTATTTAATAAAGCTATGGGTCTGCTGTTTCAATTTTATTCTTTCTATTTCTTAACCCCTCTCTTCCCGCCCCCTCCCTGCCCTCCTCCTTCATTTCCATGTTATTGTCTTTCTTGCATGTTCCAACTGCCCTGTCCTACCAACTACTGATGCAGTCCCCAGTGACAAATGGTGAGAGGATTGTAGGATTCCTGTAGCAGCAGCAGATTTTTTTATCTTAGCTGCAAGCAAATTTTATTTTCCGCACTCCCAGGTAAACTATCAGAAAAGGGTGAGAGCCTTGAAGACTAGTATATGAAATGAATTACCAAACTAGCTGTGAAAATTGGATGTTAAGGCAACAAAGTAATGTACAGACAAACCATAAGATCATGTACTCACACATAAAGCCCTTTTGATGTCATTTGATAAACTGCAATATTACAGTTTGCAGAATTACATCAAGGAGCATTATCAAGTACGAACCCTATGCTGAGTATGTGCATTACTTCATTATGTTGTCACAATATTTAATATTACAGTTTTATAATGATATCAAAAGGGCTTTATAAGAGCATACAGTACCATTATGGTTAGTCTGTGTATTATGTCATTGCCTTGTCATCCAATTATAGCTAGTTTGGTCATTTGTTGCACATATTAGTCCTTAAGACTCCCCCCTGTTTTGACAGGTTATCTGGGGCGCTGAAAATAAGATGCACTCATAGCTAAGGTAAAACAAGTACTTCATTACTTTATTGCATGGTCATTCATTTTTATGTTTGCTTGCACGCATGTACCGACACATAGTCACCATCATCCGAGTTTGGGTGTCATCCCTCTTCCAATTCAGTCAGTGTGTTGGCAGGCGCGACCCTGTAAGCCAATGCATGCTGGAGCTGTCTATGACAAAGCTCAAGAAGAAGTGGCATACAGTTGAAAGGGAGCTACGCTTCAGTGAGCAGCGATAAGATATCACCTGCTCATGCAGCTCCCACATACACACACACACACACAGAAACCCACGGATACTGCATGCTGCCCTGCCCCTGCACACATGTATAGCCGGCGGGGTGCCAATCCCCATCAGCGTGTACTCGCTTCCCCCTCCCCAAAGCCTTTCACATGCCATGCTGGGTGCCCACCCCAGTGTGGCAACTCATAGAATAAGTGACTGGGTGCCCAATCCCCCATCAGCTCACTGTCCTCACCCAGTACTGGGTGCCACGCTGGGAGCCCAACCCAGTGTGGCAACTGATCATATAGCCGACAGGTGCCCAATCCCCGTCAGCTCCATGGCCCCCCAGCCATCCTTGTGCCATGCTGGAAGCCCACCCAGTGTGGCAAATGTCCCACGTCGTCTATTTTTTCTTACCTGCAAAATAAAAGCGGTCCCACGGTGCTTCTCCCAGCCCCCTCTCACAACCCGCACCCACCCTCGCACCCTGCCTCCCACCCCCCCTCACCCCATACTTACCTCCGTGGCTTGCGCGATGATCTTGATGGACCGGGAACCGTCTGCACTCTTCAAAGCCAACGCGAACTGAAAATGCTGGTAAGCTGTATAATGGGCTAGATAGGGGTTTTCAACTTTATTGCATATCTCAGGCATTTTTGGAATTTTTGCCAAATTTTCAACATGGGGTTTTGGGACCCCTTCTCATGAATGATGTCACTGTCATGGCGTTATTCGGGCCCCAAGGTGATTTCGCAGTCACTGCGCGATCACCCTGCAGGCCCAATAAAGCCATGACGGTAGCGCTCATTGAAAGGGGTCCCAAAACTCGTCAGAGGTTGGTGCAGCTGAGCTCAAAAATGACTGTTCTGACATGCGTTGCGCGGTTCCTCGCGGGCTCGTAAGTTGTAATTTTCAATATTTTCCACTCCAGATTTTCAACATTGCCATTTTACCACACCTTCTTGTAGGTAAGTACAGCTGTCATTTTCACATCTCACCCAAAATGTGTTTCCACCCATGTAGCACACAATGGCAGTCGGTGTGCAAAATCAATATACAGGACAAATTAAGAAAATCACAGTGACATTGTTCATGAGCAGAGGTCTCAAAATGGCTATGTTGAAATTTGGTGACAAAATTCCTAAAATGACTGTTTTACGAGCATGCGTTGCCCAGTTCCTACGCACGTTCAGTAAGTTCAGTGAATTTTCAATATTTTTACTCCAGATTTTCAACATTGCCCATTTTACCACACCTCCTTATAAGCAGTACAGCTGTCATTTTTCACATCTTGCCCAAAATGTGTTTCCGCCCATGTAGCACACAATGGAGCAGTCGATGTGCAAAATCAATATATGGACACATTAAGAAAATCACAGTGACACTATTCATGAGCAGAGGTCTTAAAATGGCTATGTTGAAAATTTGGTGAAAAATTCTAAAAATGACTGTTTTACAAGCGTCGTTGCGCAGTTCCTATGCATGCTCGTAGTTTGCGAATTTAATATTTTCACTCCAGATTTTCAACATTGCCATTTTATTACACTTTCCTTATTTAACAGTACAGCTGCCATTTTTCATATGTCGCCTAAAATGTGTTTTCGCACATGTAAGGACACAATGGTGCTGTTGGTGCACAAAGCAATGTTTAGGACAGATTAAGAAAATCACAGTTACACTGTTCATGAGCAGAGGTCTTAAAATGGCTATTTTGAAAATTTGGTGACAAAGTCCATAAAATGACTGTGTTACTAGTGAGCATTGTGCAGTTTCCACGCACCCTAAGTTCATGACTTTGTAATATTTTCAGTCAGATTTTCACCGCTGGCATTTTTCCACACTTCCTTACGAACAGTACAGCTGTCATTTTCACAACATGGCTGAAGTGTGTTTCACACTTTCAGCACAGAGATGCGTGGTCGCTGTGGAAATCATTGTTCAGCACAGTTAAAGAAAATCACAGTGACACTGTTCATGATCGGAGCACCAAAATGCCTGAGTTGACAATCTGCTGTAAAAATCCCCAACCTAATTATATTACGGTGTGCATTGCACAGTTTCTATTCGCTCATGACTTCACCATTTTTAATATTTTTACTGCAGATTTGCAACATTGCCATTTTTACACCTCCCCATGAACAGTACAGCTGTCATTTTTACATCCTGTTCGAATGTTTTTGCACCTGTGGTGCTAAATGCCATAGTCGCTGTGCATAAGCAGCTTTCGGCTAACAAACTGATATTCCCCTGTTCATGAGGTGGGGTCACAAAAAACATGTTGAAAATTTGGAGGAAAATACCAACGAATGCCTGAGGTTTAGGGTTTCCAACCATAACGCCCAACCCTGTAGAGAATGACAGGCATCAGGGGTGTGACTTGGGATTCTTGCCTGTAATGCTCATACCATTCCACACCCTGCAGCCAGTGAGAGGAATCGAGGTATGCCTTGGACTCTTTGGCCCCAAAGTTCACCCCATTCTCATATCGCACCCATCTCACCGTATTTCCTAATGAAATGGGTGCGCGCAAAGGCCAAAGACCCCAAGGAACACCGTGACACTTGTCAGTGTCTGCAGGGTAGGGTGTGGTGAAATGGTGTGGCCATTATGCCTGATGACCCAAATGCACACCCAATGTCTGTCACTCTCTGCAGGGTGGTGGGGGTTGGCTTCAGTTCAATATTTCACTGCCATTCCTATTACGCAGGCTCTGTAACTACACTACCACTGCCAATGCCAGCAAGCAAACATTCGGCATTGACAAATGCTTGTTCATATTGTGATTGTGACATAGTTCATAAATAATTTATACAACCTTTGAGGCTTTTGTGTCATCAAAATAAACCAAACGTCATCCAATGTGTCTGTCCCACCATGGCCCTGCCATATAATGAGATTCTTGTTCACGGTTTCCCATTTTATACAATACAGTATAAGAAAGGACTCTAATTTTAATTATCATATGCATTTTAAAACAGCCTTCAGGGCTCTGAAGGACTTCAGTGGCAATTGTATTTTTAAGGAGCCCCCAACACACACCCACACTTTCAAAATATCGCCAGCAGCAAGACACACACACACATCAAGTTAATGCATTAGTAGCCCTAGTGGCTCTGCCAGAGTTTGTTTTTGGAAGCTGGAGCTGGCAATTGTTTAAAGTCAACACCTACCACTACCACTGCACTAAGGTTCAGTGTGCCTTCCCTGGTCAACAATTTTAAATAACTGTGTCACAAATGACAATTTCACATTTACAAATATTTAGAGTTTCAAAGAATACAATACTAGTCAATGTATACATAAATAATAAAATCTCAGTCTGGGTTATGTAATAGTTCCAGTACAGACTCTGCACTTTTCCTTACAGTGCATACATGGCTGAGGTTAATAGCTGAAAGGAAGTTGCGCTAAACCTAGAAGTCATTTCTCCAGAAGAAGCTGACTTTAAATACTGATTCCAGTTCTGTTACTGTCCTGTCACTACAGCCTTTTTGTTATACTTTGAGTGTTTCTGATATACGCAGAGGTAGTAAGTACCATTATAAAATAAAATAGCAAGAAATATTGAACTCTGATTGGTCAGTGCTGGCCTTTAGCAGTGATGGTATCCCAGCATAACATCATGCTTAATCCAAAAGCAACTAAAAATGTATTTAAAAATGTATTTGCAGGCAGTATGGCATAGAGTTAGAGTACCAAGTTGTGAATAAGCTTTAGTACATCCAGGAGACCTGGGTTTGAGTCCCACAACCTCCAGTTGCATACTATGGGACTCTGAGCAAATCACTTAACCAGCCCAAAGTTCCCAGGTCACCTCTGAAAACAGGCAGTTGTACCTAGTGGGTCTTACCTGGTTAACAAAGAATAAAACAAAAACATGTTTTCTCCTTTTTCCTTTCTTCTTTAACAAGCAAGCCATTTTAGAACTGCAATGCACTCCAGGACATGTGACATAGGATAACATCACTTCTTGGGTGTTGGATGCACTCCACCTGTAGCCTTGTGCCCAACCAGCCAAGGCTTGACATTATTCTGGCATAATACATGCCCTGTTGTGCATATTGCATAATTTTCAAACTGTATGATGCAGTTTATGTCTTGCTCAGCTCATCCATTGCTGGCACAATGCATCCAAGTTCTACAGTAGAACTCTGTAGATTGTAAGGACATAAACTACATCATCCAGTTCTAAAATAGTACTTAACACAGAGTTTGAATCAGAAGAACTCACTGAGGCTACTAATAGGCCCAAAGAGATGGAACAGTAATAGAACTGGAACCAGTATTTTAAAAAGTAGCTTCAATTGGGAAAAATAACTTTCATGTTCAGCATGGTTCTCCTTTAAATGCTTTTCCTCAAGAGATATTAAGTGAATCCCTCATCAAATTCCACAAGTCTTTACATCTCTTCAGAAAATGTGTCTGTCTGTTCTATATTGGAAGCCACAGGCTGATATGATGAAGATATTATTGAGGCAGAGGACTTCAGGCTGTCAGGAGGACACAAGTTGGGACTTACTCATGTCATTTGTCACTGGTGGTGTCTGTGCATGAGTGGAATAATCCTTATAGAATGAGATGATCCTGAGATGATACTTTAGCCCCAAAGTGTAGCAAACATTTAACAAAGGAACTAAGGATAATGATAAATAAATACTTGTCAGACAATGGTAAACTGTGTTTAAAGTGTTAAAATTCAAAGTCATCCACTGCTGGTATAATATGAAGATATTACCTGGTCTACTTGTTCTAAGATTAGTCTTATATACTGTTGCTCCTTCAAAACATGGCATCCTGAATAATCTAAAAGGTCCCACAGCTCATTTCACCACAGTAAGTGTGGTAAGTGTTCAAAAGGTAAATGTATATGCAAATATAAAACTGGTGACCCCTATAATGACAGGATTTCCAGTCCTGCTAAAATAACATAATAACCCACTGAATTTCATAATATACAGGATAATGGATGGACAGCAGTGAACAACAATGCTGTGTTCACTTCGAGAGGTTGTCATGATAACCATCGAGAGGTTTTCAGTAGTCAGACAACCTCAAGTAGTGCACTCATTGCTGTTGTTTACTGTTGCCATCTATTGTGTTTTGTAGTGTATGGGCAACAGTAAATTAAAATCTGACCACTTTGTCATGATTCCAAACATCACCCTTCCCCACAAGAACACAAGTAACAAGACTGGACTTCTGTCCCCAGTCCCCCGCCTCAGAGTCAATTATATTTTTGAAAACTACAACCACCCGCTGTGTCACAGCATCAGTAGAAAAGAAATATGTCCTTTCTTTTTGTACACTGCTCAGTGATGTTTACTTCTGGGCCAGCACTTATCGCCATGGCATATTCCTGACATCCTGTCAATTATGAAAATAGCAAGACGCGCAAAGGCGTTATGTTGTTGTACCATCGATGTGATATACTCATGATGGTATAACAACATTGTGTCATCACATCAATAGTACAGCAACTCTGTAAATAAATCGATTTCAATTACTAATAAGGCTTGACCATACATTATAACCTCGATAGCGGGTTATTATGGCAGTTTTCCTTCTCATGCTCACTTCACTGTATTTGCGTGAGTACAGCGGCTGCTCAGGAACACACTTACACAAATACAGCTTACATGTTTCTCTCTGTTGAAACTTTGCACCAGTTATTATAAAAAATAAGGCTTGTGCAAAGTTTGTTTTATAAGGTTTATGGATTGTTACACACCTCGGATGTGTGAACAATACTCATACAACACACCTGCACAGACATTATTCTCTATGTATTTTCTGCCAGTATTTGCATCTGCCAATCCCCTTATAGATCTGGCCAGCGTCGAATGGACAAAACATCAGAGCACACAACAAAGCAGGCAAAACATTACCGCCTGCAATATCGTGCATGTAATGACATTGTCACCAAACCCTGTGGGCAGTACACGTATGAATAGCACTAGTGACTAACGAGTCCCTCATCCCACCCAATCAACATTGGCCCCAGGAACAGTAACAGCAGCCAATCCCAGTGTGATGACCGTCCCTCCAGTCCTCTACCACTGCCAATCATCGGCACCTGTGTCCCATGACACAGTGCACTGCACTATATCCTGCTCCCAGGGACCCCCACCCAGCAGGTAGATCCACACTACCTCTCACCCCAATGCACCCCGGATGATGGTGGGCTGCCAACACAGCCCTCCAATCACCACCATGGCTGGCCACCTGACTGAACTGAATGAATGAGCGAGTATACACGCTGTGTTGGGGGTGGGGTTGTGGGAATTTACCTGCTAGCGTGGTGGAGGTCCACTAGACACCAGGGATATAGTGCAATGCACTGTGTCATGGGACACAGGTGCCAGAGATTGGGTGCAGGTTGGTGGAGGACCGCCATCACACTGGGGCTGGCTGCCATTACTGTTCTTGGGGGCCAATGTTTGGTGGGTGGATGGGGACTTGCAATCACCAGGGCTATTCATACATTGTACTGCCAACAGGTTTGGGTCGGTTATTTTATTACATACTGACATTGTAGGCAGCCTTTTGCCTGCTTTGTTGTGTGCCACAATGTTTTGTCCTCGACGCTCCTGGCCGGATTCCTTGCCTTTGGAATTGCTCCAAACACAAGAGTTCTATTTTCATATTGTCCAGAAGTTTTGTGACAGTTTCCATGCCTTGTGTCAGTTTGCCTTGAGCAAATGATACATGCATTTAAAAAAAATGGTAAATGTGTCAAAACAATGGTGCATGCATAAACAAAAATTGTGCATGCACCAACAAAAGGTGCAAGCATCATAAAAATGGTGCATGCATCATTTCTTCAATGCAAGCTCCACATTTGCATTCAAACTGCTAGACCATCTTGCAGCTGGTCTAACAGTGCACATGAAAACCACACTGAAAATACAGACAGATGGATCATTTGAAAGTCCTGCCCAAAATGTTTTATGACTTAGTTGAGTGACAGTCACACTGGAATGCAAGCACCATATCTACCTCGCTGCAACATATAAATGTAGCACCACTCCTTCCTCCCACATTCAACAAGGTTAGCAAAAGTAAACAAACAAGTTATCAGATCAAACAAAAGGGATGACTTGCAAATCCAGATATCAATAGTAGTATGGTTCGTCCCTATTGTGTATGGTTTCTATGCATGCAATTTTCTTGCTGTAAGACAGTTCAACGGTCACCAAAAGTTGTTGTAGTACAGTTCCAAGGTCATGAAAAGTTGTAGCATAGTTGGGACATCACTGATATGCTACAACAACTTTCTCTTTGATGTTTATCTCAACAGTCTCTCCTTGTGAAGCTCCCCTACCTCCACCCTCACCCAAAACACAAATCTGCCATTCATAGTTTCCATTTTGGATTTTATAATTAATTTTTCCTTGTTTTTACTAAAAACAGAAATACTACAGTCTGCTCCATGTTATTTACTGATACACTATAAAACCATATACTATGCAACCAAAACACCATTTGGCATGTGTTTCATTTGTTGAGATGACATCAGGGACCCTGCAAACTTTACTCACTAGATCCCTATGATGTCATCTCAACCACTCAATGGAAATGCAACCTTGTGTATATAGTTGCCCATATGTTATTCTATATTTAGTTAAAATCAAATGCCAACTGACACATTGGCACAGTGGCTGGATTTCTGCTTGTATGCCAGCAATCCGGTTTTGAATGGACCCAGGATGCTGGAGATCTGGCCAGGGAAAGAAGGCTCAAGCGCCAGATGACTGCTCACCTTCTCTCAGGGGCAGATTGGGGAGGTGACCCAGTGCTTGCTGACTCCAGGCAGAGGCTGGGGGTATGGCAATGTGCTGGGTCCTGCTGACTAATGGGTGTGAGGAACGCCGGTATACACCTTTGACGTTAGTGGCACACCATGCCCCATCAAGCAAATGGAAAAAGAGCCTGTGGTTGACTGGATGATGGTCACCGGTTCCCAGTGCCATGAGACCCTGAGCAGTCCAAAGACCACCTCAGCAGCACCCAGGCCAAGAAAGAGTGTGCTGGCTCTTCCACTGGCGCCTTCTCCCTCAGAGAGTGGGACCCATCTGGCGAAGGTTACTCCGGGTTACCTGGGGGCCACGACATGAAGTGGTGTGGTGGCTGCATTGGGGCAGGGTGGCAGCGAGGGGCATAGGCAGCTCAAGGAGAGTCCCACCCAGAGCTGGAGGGGGGCAAAAAAATCAAACAAAACAAAATAAAATGCCTGCCTATAGTGCAACTCACATGAAATTAAAGGAAAGTAGGAAAGGAATTTATTTAGTTTTAGGTAATGTATCCAAAACAGTTTACAAGTTAGAACAGTTTCAGCAGCTACAAGGAGTAAGACAGAATAAGGAATATTAAGGAAAACCTAGGGCATCTAGCATTTCTGTTTGCATTGTGACATACTGCTGTTACAGGGTCAGACTCACCACCCTGCAATTATGCCTCTTGTGAAGTACATAGAAATGAGTAGCAGTGTGGCAGGGAGCCTGCTTCTAACCCGTGATAGGGTGAAGAACATGGGCAAAACCCTGGATTGCAGTCTGACTATGGAAGATTAGATGTCATCTGTGATCTGTGGTGGCTCCTCCCATCTTAGGAACATTGTTTGGCTTAAATCCAGTTTGGGATCCAAGGACTTTACGACAGTGGTACATGTTTTTATAACGCTACGGTTGGATTACTGTTATGCTCTTTACCTGGGGCAGGATTGACACATCACTTGTAGCTGGTGCAGAATGCTGCAGCTAGGGTGATTGCTGAAATTTCTCACTTCATGCATATCTCCCTGTATTGTCGACGTAGCACTGGCTGCCAGTGAAGTTGTGTGTCTCTAAAGAATAGGTTTACTAGCATACAAAGCCCTGCATGATCTGGGCCTGGGCTACCTTACAGAGCTTCTCCATCCATATGCTTCTGTCTACCTTCTCTGATCCTACAAGTTGGGCCTCTTGGAGATCCCCAGATCCAAATGTATATTGTCTGAAGATAGGGCATTTGCAGTTGCAGTGCACAGTCGGCGGAACATGTTGCCCAGTCATGTAAGAGAGGTCCCTCAGTGGAATATTTTTACCAGGGTCTTAAGCACCACCTCCTGTTTCCTCACTCATCATCTCAGCCTCTCCACTCTACTGAGGTGAGCCTCTGTCAGTGCCAAGGGCCGGGCTGAAAACCTTGAGAGACTGGGCCTTAGAGGTGGCTGGTTCAGTTTTCTGGAATTTGCACCAGAGGTTCGTTAGAGAGGCCCTTGGTGGAGGCCTTTAAGAGAGGTCTGAAGATGCATCTTTTAAACAGGCATTTGAAAATACTGAAAACTAACTGCTACTATCGCAGCTGACAGTTTATTGGTATTTATTTATTTATTTGTTTTAAGTCACTAAATATTTGTTTTAAATGAATGCTTAATTTATTCCTGTGTTGCACCATAAGGCTCCCCTGAGCCTTAGGGAATGGGAGCCAATATAAATAATATCTACTGCTACTACTACAATTACTACTGCTACTACTCTTCAGCCTGCCTACACTGTTTGGCTCCTTTATATCCATCTTAAGAAATTATTTTTATGTTTGCTTGGCGCAAGATGCACAAGAAACATTTTGTGGCAGCTTGCTGGAATAGCAGGTTCAGGAGGTGTTGCAGTGTTGTGGCCAATGCCACCACTGTTTTTGGGCTTGTCTCTGTGGCACCAATGAATGAGCACACTGTCTATGACAGCAGTTGAGAAGCGTGCCACTAACTTGAAATAAATTTGCTACTGCAATGAGGGAGCACCCCATCATTTGAGGGCATAGCCACCCATCTGCCTGGAATGGCACGACATACAGCAGACCAGCGGAGGTTAGCAGGAGATGAGAGTGGAGCCAACCTTTCTGCCGGGCAGGACTACAGGGCATAGGCAGGCATATGTGAACGCCTGAGCCTGTCCACTGCTCCTGTCTTCCTATGCTCCTGTTTGAGCCCTCCAGTAAATCACTCCCTCCCGCTTCTTCCCATTGTTGCTATCCTCCCACACCCTTGTTCTGTTTGAGGCCCCACCGCCAGCAAATCAATCCTCCCTCTCCTTCCCACTGCTGCTGTCCTCCCCACACCTCGCTCTGTTCAAGCACACACACACACACACACAGGCAAACACAGCAAATCCTCCCTCTCTCCTACTGCTGCTGTCCTCCTCGCATCCTCCATTCCCTATCCCCCAGACACTGGGGAGCGACCTCAGTATCCAGAAATGTTCACATCCTTTCCCTATAAAAAAGAAAACCATCCTGTGTCTTTATTTCTTTAAGCCTGAAAACAAAATGGTCCATCGTTGTCTTCCTGTCCCCTCCCCCATCCTGACCTCCCACTGTGCACCCACCTCCCCGCACGCCCCTACGCATACTTACCTCCAGAGTAGTGGTGGAATGGCTCAATCTGCTCCACAAAGCGATTCAAGGAGCAAGCGCGGATTCGTGGAGTGCTCCACAACACACAAACAGAGTACTTTGTATTATATCGAGGAACGGAAGTCCATTGGAAACAATGGCTTCACGTTACTTCACCTCCCAGGCCACTACTCCGCTAAATTTAAGGCAAAGTGCATTGCAGGCAGTGCACTTCACCTCACTTTGCCTTGTTTTGAGCTCCAAAGGTGAATTTTGCAGTGATTCATGGGATTTCAGGTCACATGGGCTCTATATTGATCTGCACAGCCTCAGTTCGGGGTAGAAATGAGTAGAAAGGAGGAGGAGAAGGAGACAGTGTGCTCTGATAGCTGTCTGTGATAGAAATATTGTAAAGCTGTCCAAAAAGCATTTTACTTTTTGGGGATCCAACTTTAGTTCATCGATTGTAGAAACCCTCCTGTGCTCATATCATCGAGCGTTTTGTTTTGTGTGGATTTTGAATGTTATTTTACAACATTGAGTGTGTGTGGTGAAAGATAGTGAAAGTGTGTTTGGGGGCGTGGCCAACAGCCGAATCAATGGACGCTAAACGCTTTGCTCCAAATGTAACCCTGAAATCCTGCATCCAATCGACCTGTTCCTGCACAACGGCATAAAATTTTGATGTAGAACTTACCGGTGGTCGTCCCAATATCTGTATCCTGACCAAGCGATTAAACAACAAACGATGTTCGGTTTTCAGTTGTATTATTTGGTCCCGCCTGCTACTGGCCCCAAAAATTCTACAACATGGAGTCTCTCTCGCCATCGCTGGCAGCAGCCAAAAGCAGTCTATTAGAAATACGGCAAATGTTTGCCAAATCCTGCATCGCATGGACAAAATGGATGAGCTACAAAAAGAACACCGAGGATATTGTTGATTTGTCGCAACGGGCCTGATTTCGAACATAAGCTAGCAGAGGTGGAAGATGGCTGGTGCAACGCCGGTAGCTTACACGATCAGGGCAGCTAATTCAGCATCTTTGGGCCCAGGTGGAAGATCTTGAAATCGCAGCTGCGGAACAACCTCAGGTTTGTTGGGTTCCCTGGAGGCTGCGAGGGAATGATGCCATATTTTTACAACAAGTGCTACCCTCATTGTTGGACTATCAGTGTGAGACCCAATGGAATTGGACAGAGCGCATAGAACCCTGGCCTCTGCTGCCGGCTCGTGGGCGCCTCGCATTATTTTAGCCCGATTCCTCCGGTTCCAGGACTGTGAACGGATCACTCAGCTGGCATGGCAGAAGAAAGAGCTGTTTTGGAAAGGGCACAAAATTCAAATATTTGCTGACTACTCATTGGAGGTTACTAACAGGCGGAAGGCCTTTACAGCTGCTCGGAGGGTGTGTGCTGAGTTGGGTCTCGAATATTCTCTGTGTTACCCTCGCTCTCCGAATTGTGATTAATGGGTCACCATGGGTCTTTGACAACCCGGCATCTGCTGAGGACTTTATAGCATCCCAGGCTCCTAAACTGAATTGGGGCAAACTACGTGTATCCCAGCCCAGGGCCTGCCTGCTCACTCTGCCCTGATGGACACTGACAGACCTGTGACCCTAATGCTTTGGCAGCCTCGACTTCTTATGCAGCCGAACAACTTCTGACTCCCATTCGTCATCTCCTCAAAATCCTCGGCAGTAAGAAAAGAATAGAAGAAGGCGAGGATTGAAGGAGGGCACATAGATAAAACCCTGCAGCTCCGCCTCCAGAAGTAGAAGCCAGTGGTAGCCCAGATCCCAGTGCCTCTCGGATATGAGCAATAATCATATAAAGTACTGATGGATCTCCTACCGAAGACATTCCCATGACTTGCCTCTACGCCCAGACGCTCCCGCTCGGCAGGCTTGAAATCCTCAGTTGCAAAGCATCTTCTCTGGGCCAAGGAAATAGCTGGTACCTCTCTGGAGGACTCTGGGACCATGGCAGCTGGACCGGCTTTGGAACTAACCTCAAGCAGCATGGCTACTTCCATTCCTGCTGCTGAATCAGTTGGCTGACTGCTGTTATCATCTTTTTGGTTTTTAATGCTAAGCCTGTCTACGGATAAACAGGCATCGCCTCTGATTAGGGATGAGTCCCATGTGCCCCAAGTTGAAGGGGACCTATCCTTCAGAGGATAGCTATGATGGGCCCTTAGGTCCATACCTGAGCAGCTACTCTGCGCACTTGCTTGTTCCCTGATATTCTAGGTGCCAATCAGGCTCTTTCTGTGCTTGCCTTGGCTGTGATGCCTGAACGAATGGGGAGAAGCAAGGTGTTGCCCATAGCTTAATTCAGGGCCCTAGCATACTTGTATACCTGCCCTAGGCATTACGTCGAGTATATAGAGGGACTAGGCTCGGCCCTTACTATGGTCCTCTACTATTTTAATGGACGACAGCCTATCTGGCTCGGAAGTTTTTTTTTTTTTTTTTCCTTTCCTTCTCCTTCCCCATACATGTCTCTTTATCAGGGGTTACAAGGAGAACTGTTTTACTGTGTTTAAGATGGGTTCCTGGGGTCACCTACCTCCCAGCACCTCTACTGGTGTCCTGGGCTTTTTTGTTTCTAGTCGACACGCACAGTGGATGCTGGTAGTATGTAGGGTTGCAAAGTAACGAACGGGGGTGGGGTTGGTTTTCTAATAAAAATGGTTTAAACCTCCTTCAGTTATTAGGGATTGTGCATGTTAGTATTTGTCTATGTCAGTTTAAAATGTTGGTATTATGGTGTTGTGTTAACTCTTCTATGGCAATCTTTCTAATGGGGCAAGGATGTGCCCATCAAATGTTAGATGGGGATTTAGGAAGGAGAAAGGTTCTAGATGTAGACCCTCTCCATAACGTTTACGACCATATATTCCTGCTGATATGTTTTACTGATGGTTTGAATGGAGCCTAAGCTAATTACATGGAATGTGAGGGGCTTACTTCACCCATCAAACGGAAGAAGGTTCTAATTCACTTGAAAAATTAGCCCCTATGGTGGCTTTCTTACAAGAGTCTAAACTTTCTTCTAAGGAAGCCACAAAGCTTAAACAAGCTTGGGTGATTGAAGAACTTCATAGTGTGGCTCCCACCCATAAATGGGGGTCTCCATACCTTTTCATAAAAATTGGATAGAAGGTGAAGGACTTCATATGGGATCAAGAAGGAGATGGATTATTGTGGAAGTTGAAACCCCTGAGGGCCCCTGGTCTTGGCCAGCATATACACCCCAATCAGGACTGCCTGTAATTTTTTCATACAGTTAATCAGGCCATCCTGGATTTCAACAAAAGCAGAGCTCCAATACTCTTAGGAGGGGATTTTAATTTAACATTAGATCATACTGTAGATAGAAGCAATAAATCCCTGAACCCCATCGACAGACTAGGAGAGCAGTGGAGAAACTAATGTCCAAACTCGGACTATTGGATGCCTGGAGGACATTACACCCAGGAGTGCATGATTACTCATGTTTTCCCCAACCCACGGCTCTTCCAGCAGGATAAATCTCTGGCTCATATCCTCTGGGTTATATGAAAAGGTGGTTAGGGCTTTGATTCACCAATTTATGTTTCCGACCATGCCCCTCTTCAATTAGTTTTCAAGAGGGACATGATCCTCACCAGTCTCATGCATGGTGTTTAGACCCTCCTGTTAGAAGATACAACCTTTCTAGACTGGATTGGCCAGGCTGTATCAGAATACTGGACAGATAATGATA
Source organism: Neoceratodus forsteri (assembly GCA_016271365.2). Taxonomy (NCBI): domain Eukaryota; kingdom Metazoa; phylum Chordata; order Ceratodontiformes; family Ceratodontidae; genus Neoceratodus; species Neoceratodus forsteri. The sequence goes on along the minus strand of CM028136.1, from coordinate 336,570,347 downwards.
ATGGTGAGGTATCCGACTCAACCCTATGAGAGGCCTTTAAAGCTACTATTCGGGTAGGATAATAGCTTTTGCTGCAGCCAGGAGACATCGCCGGACAGCGGATCAAAGGGTCTTGGAGAAGCAACTATACAATTTGTAAGCCCAATACAAAGCCCTGGGAAACCAACCCCTTCTCCAGTTCTACTAGTGCAATTAGCCAGCACCCGAATCTCTCTCAACTCTCATCTATCTCGGCAGGTTGAGCTAAACCTTAGATGCATGGGTCATGCTTATTGGGAAGGGGAAAAGGCCAGTAAGTTATTGGCCTATCGTCTTAAGCGTCAGCAAGCTTCTAAGGTGATACATGCGCTGGTTGACTCAACTGGGAACCCTGTCGTACAAATTCAGGGATAAATCTAATCATGTCCCAATTTTATGAAAATCTATATGCTTCTCAAGCCCCCTGATCCAGCCAAGATTCAAGCTTTTTATCCTTGCTACCCATTCCCAGAATCTCCGGCCGTGATACCAAATTGTTAGAAACCCGATTACAGTTGAAGAAGTTAACCAGGCGATCCACTCTCTGAACCCATGTGAAACCCCAGGGAAGGATGGACTGCCTATTGACTTGTATAGACTCCCGGGCGTAACCTGGCCGCCACTTGGTTCGGGTATTCTGACATTCTTTACTTAATGGACAGCTACCCACTCCATGAGAGAAGCCACTATTACAGTGCTTCCCAAAAAGGAAAGACCCACTGTCTCCAGGCAGTTATCACCCTAGCTCTCTAATAAATGCAGATGCCAAGATACTGGCTAAGGTTCTTGCTGGCCAGCTTGAGCCCCTTTGCAGGGTTTGGTTAGTCCATCCCAAATGGGCTTTATCAAGGGCCGTCTGGGGTTGGACCACCACAGAACTCTAGGGTCTTTAATGCACTCTGTCAAACTCTCACCAATCCTTCAGTAGCTATGGCCTATCGACTTTGAAAAGGCCTTCAATTGGTCGAATGGGCCTTTCTATTTCATACTCTTTCCATTATGGGTTTTGGCCTGACTATATTGCCTGGATAAGGCTGCTATACACTGCACCCTAGCCTCGGTGTTGACCAATGGCACCATGTCTTGGCCCTTCCAATTACAGAAGGGTATGAGACAAGGATGCCTCTTTCTCCCCTTCTATTTATTTTAGCGATGGAGCCCTGGCCATTGCACTTAGGTCCTCAACTCTATTCCTGGATTCAGGTGGGGATGTCAACTATAAAACATTTTATATGCAGATGATCTGCTTATTACTACGGAACATACCCAACTAGGATTCAGACAATTTTAGAACTTGACTGAGTTTACTAAGATATCAGGTCTAAAATTAAATCAGTCCAAACTGAAATTCTCCCATTGAATTCCTCAGCCTCTGGAGCAGATTTGATTGCCTTGGGGCTAAAATGGTACCCTCAGGGTATTAAATACCTGGGTATCATCCTACACCGGACCGGCTTAAAATGCTTGTGCCAATTTCAATTCCCTGATTGATTCACTCAGGGTAGTCATAGGAAGATGGAAAGCATTGAAGCTTTCACTTGCTGGGAAAATATATTCGATCAAAATGATGGCTGCTCCCAAGATGCTTTATCTATTGGCCCATCTACCCTTGTCTATACCCCAGAAGTGGTTTCAGAAATTGAGACCCTAATGAGTAATTTTATATGGAGGGTGCACCCCGTATAGCAAACTCAAGTTTCTGCAGCACTGGAAAAGGGTGGTTGGGGACTCCCTGGTTGCAGCGGTATCATGTGTCCTTTGTGTTGGCTCAGACTCTTAGATGGTTTTCTAAAATCGGACAGGCTCTCTACAATGGCTCCAGTTAGAAGCTTCCCTAACTGCACTGCCTCCCCAGCGGTCATCCTATATGGTAGGAAGAATTTGCCTGTGGGCCTTTCTCCTCCCACATTACTATCAGTTAAATATTGGAAACAAGCAATGGCTCTGCTGGGCCATGACCTGGCCCTTGGGAATATATGCCTTTATGGGACAATCAGGCTCTGAAAATAGGGGATTCCACCCTGCACTGGAAAGTATGGAAGGTACAGGGCATCTCCTAATACAAGATCTCTAACTACCTGGGACTACCAGTTATCGACTCCTTTGAATCCTTAAGGGCAAGATATCATCTCCCTGCCTCTCATTTTGGAGATACCTTCAGTTAAGAGATGCTATATCTCATCTCCCAAAATCTCCCCATAGTAACTCATTACAAAAAAAACTCACCCCATTTGTTTATGGAGTAAAGTTACAAGAACAAAGCTAGCAACATATATCATGCCCTCAGAGACTTCTCCCAGATCCTACCCAGAAAGCCAGACTGCAATGGGAAAAAGAACTACAGATCTCGATCTCAGAACAACAATGGGAACATGGTTGGACATGAATCCATTTGGCTTGCCGGACGGGCGCACAAGACTTATTATGAATAAGACCCTCCATAGATGGTATAGAGACCCGCGAAACTAGTTAAGATGGGACTTATCCAGGCCGACGCTTGCTGGAGATGTGGCAACCATGGGGCTCATCTGTTCCATATACTCTGGGACTGTCCCAACATTCAGCAGTTCTGGCAAGCCATCCAGGACATGTGCCAACAATTGTTCCCTAATATTGTTCCTTGTCCCGCCTCATCTTCTTGACTGTGGCAGTCCTGAGATGCCAAAGTGCAGTCCAGAGGCACAATGGATCACTTTGGCCGGGCATTGGCCAAGAGACTCATACTGATGAGATGGAGAACCTCAGAAATTCTGACTTTTCATCAGTTCTTTTGGCTTTAGCCCAAGGGGCCAAGTTGAGAGGATCTCCAGTTTTGCCCAAGGCTCTCTAACCTGGTATGACAAATGCTGGCAACCTTACTTAAGGCCCAAGTACTGCCATAATACTCTTCCAGTTCCACTTCTAGACTCTTCCCTTCACTATAAAGGTCTGGATAGTTTTTTTTTTTGTAAGTCTCTCCCTTTCTCCCCTTCTCCATCCCGATCTTATCTATACTTTTTGTAATAAAAAAAAAAAAGGAAAGATTGCCGTTGCTGTATATAGTTGATATTATAATCTGCATGGTAATAGGACATACCCTAGGTAGAGTAGTCAAATATTACTGACTCTTTTGTTATATCCTTCTTTATTGTGTAATCTACCTAAACAGCTTTAGGCTCCTCCGCCTGGAGGGAAGCAACATTACATTAGCTTATCATCCTCTGGCTAACAGGTCTGTAATATGAAGAATATGTTAAGTTATACCCTGCAAGGCTGTAGTTAACTGACAGAATGCGTTGTCAATTGCATCAACTGGTCATACCAAATGTTGCGTATGAGTTGAATCTATATGTGTAATACTCTGCCCTTGTGTGTGTGTTCTGCCTAAGAACAACAAAATAAAAAATGTTAAATCAACAAAAGTGTGCTTTGGGAGGCGTATCTGTAGTGTAGGTAGATTTAAGTTGGAAAATAGTGATTTCTTTGTTTTTGGTTATATTTTTGTTATATAACTGACTGTGTTAATGTACACACAGTAATATTGTCAGTAATAGTAGACATTTTCTTGCTGTTCGTTGTGTGGATGTGGTGCAGCAGTTCATAAGTTTAGGTTGTTTACATTACAAATTTACAGTACAAAACATGGCATAGTACTGAACTTTTGCATTTGCGGTGCATTCCTCGTTCAGCATTGTACACAAACTGTTCTCTGTGTGAGTGTGTGTGTGTGCAGTTGCAAGCATCAAATAATACACCTTTATTGTGCCACAGACTAGTGTAATTGCAAGCACAGCAGTGTGAACCTGATATCCACTGCAGCTGCCTGATTTTGTATTGCAATCGTGGTATCTGTTGTTAGTTTTGCTGCTTGTAGTGCCATAAAATCAGCACTGTCTATAGTCAGTGCTCCCCCCCACGCTCAAAAGGTATTTTACCAGATTGGATTGTTTTTGTGACCTCATCAGCACCACTGGTTACTGAAGTTGTTTTAATTCGTGACAGTCTCAGAGTAGTCTCTTATCTGTTACTGTAGCCACAGTTGTTTATTTGGCTTCACATCCAGCGTCCCTCTAATCAGAGAGGAACATATCAAAATCTGAATTTGTTTATAGTATTTGTGGTTGATCCCCAAAATGCCTGCAAAGGACGTGCAAGCAAAGCTGTTTCTGGCCATGGTAATGTTGACAGTAACATGGTCTGTGTAGTAGTACGCAGACGCAGAAGTGCATTGTTGATGTGAGGAAAGGTATTCCTGCAATGTTTTTTACAGCCCAATCAGTAGCTTCACTCATGGAGAGATGATGTTTAGCCATCCGATGGTGTTAGTGGTGGTGGAGGTAGTATTAGTATTGTTGCATCAGGTTCTAATTCCGACCAGTGTGCGGATTCAAAAATATTGACTGTGAAGCAGTGCAAGTGAGTGGCAGTGTAGATAATGTCATACTTCCAGTAATATCCCAGTAACTGAACCTGAGGATTCTGATGATCATGTCAGCGATAGCATACAATGTGATATTCATCCACTGTGGCACTTACGTCATGCATTTTCCATGCAGTGATTCACGGTGTGGTGAAAAAATATCAGGTGATGGTGGTGTAGATGCTGATGATGAATGTGATGATGATTATGATGATGTTGCCATTGTTGCAGTCCACATGATAGCATCCAAGCAGAAGATGTGGATATGTATGGCATTGATGACTATGATGTTGATGTAATTGACACCAGTTGGGAACCGGAGAAAAGAAATTAAAGGTGGCTGTGTCTGAGTCTGTTTACAGGATCCCCTCCCGATAAAAACTTGTGATCTACTAGTTTTAGTTGATGATGATGATGATGATGACCCAGTAATCAATGGATGAGTAGTCGTGGTGGTCAGTTGCAGTCCAGATGTGGGAGTGCCCTGAAACATCACGCCCCCCACTTCAGTGCTTAAAATAATGGACTTAAACAAGCCATATCATGGACATGTTAAAAGCAGAGCATCACAATCCCTTGTTTGGGATTTTTTTGTTCAAGATGCAAATGATGATTCAGTTGCAATCTGCCAGGTTTGCCATAGGCGTGTGAGTCGAGAGTAAAGGGAGCCATCTGGGCACAGGACGACAGCATATCGCATCTTAAGAATAGGCACTTGGCACTGTGGACCCAACACAAGCTGGCAGCTAATACCACAGTTGGGCATTCACCCACATCACCGCAACGTAGCCAGCATGTTATCCCCATCCATGACTGTTAAGCCCAGAAGGAAATTAAACATGTGCAGTAGTGCGGTAATAAAAGCAGAGGATTACTACAGGCATGATGGAGGTGGAGGACCATAATGACTTTGAAATGTCGTCCAGTGCTGGTGAGAGTAGCAGTTTGTGGTGGTGGTGGTGGTGGTGGTGAATGCAGTATGTCTAGTGCAAGTGGTACATCAACCCCAGTTGGCAAATCTGGCAAAATAACAACATTCTGGGTTTGTAATCATCACTCTGTGCAACTGTCTTCATCAAATGTCCACAGTCCATGCCCTGCCAATGCCATTCATCACAAAGCACAACCATTTGTGATCAACACACCCCGTGTAAAATGTTTAAGTCAGCCCACATTACTGAGTGTTTTTGCATAAGCTGGTACCCTCTAATCATACAGTGTCACGTGAACTTAATACTGCTGTAAGCGGAAATGCTGGCAATTGATCTTTTGCCTTTCCTTTGTGGAGAATTTTGGGTCCAGTGTTTTGCTGCACATGCCTGTCCAAATAGAAAGTCCCATCCAGGACATACTTTTCGACCGAAGGTTGTCCTGAGTTGTTCTGCACTGTGTCCAACTCAGTAAGACATGCCTTCAACATTCCTCCTCTCTCCATTCATCCATGTAAGTATGGATATGTGGACAAGTAGTAAAACAGCGGGAGTTCATATTTGTGTATACCTGCACACTGGGCTCAGGTTCTGGGGTTGTTTGTGATGTTGGTAGTGTGAATGAGTGCAGTAAGGTGGATTGTCATGGTAGCAATCTTCCTGGAATTCGACAGCATGTGATTGCTATGCACAGTGTGACCTGTTCCACACTGGTGAGAACATGTTGGACATGGTACTGACTGAAATTGACGAAATGGCTAAACCTCTGTCCCTGAGAGCTGGGTTCATAGCAAGGTGACCAGTCAAATGTGGTGAAATGCATCACGAATGGTGGGTTTTTGGGGTTCCATGCATGGGCCACTGTTTAATGTTGTGGTTCAGGAGTTTCTCTAGCACTCCGATATAAAGGAAATGCTGACCATTGCACGACATATCTGCTCTCACGCTTTCAAGATCTGGAAAGGTCCATGACCAATTGAGGCAGTTGCAGATACAAACAGCCTGCCTCAGCACTGCTTGAAGCTGGAAGTTGTCACCCAATGGAACTCACGTTATACATGACAGAGGGTTATAGAACAATACAAAGCCATCTCAGAATATCTTGTTATGCACACTAGCTGTGACAGTTCGGGGCCTCCATGTCTATGACAACTGAACAGTGGTGCCTCATGGACTCTGTAATAAAAATTTTACGGCCTTTTGAACATTACCCTCCAGGCAGTGAGTGGTGAGTCTGCCTCCGTTAGCCAATCAATTCCACTGCTGCGGGTGCTGAGGCAGACATTGGTGAATGTACTGCATAGCCTTGATGTTGCCAGAGATGGTGGTAGCAGTATGTTGCTGCAACACATGCTGACAGTATTCACCAGAACCATCACGTTGTGAGCATTCAGCATAGTGACAGCTTTGCAATAGCAATGATGCTGGACCCACGATACAAGCGTGGAATTGCATCAGTACTGGAGGGGAGGGCCTGAACGGGTAAAACATTTCAGTGGTCAACTGGTGCGCGGTTCATGGGGCACAGAAATCACGAGCTAAGGTCAGCAAACCTCAGCAGCATAATCCAGCTGAAGGTGTACCTGGAGGACCATCAAGCAAATCCTGCAAGGGAAGGGGACTGCAGTTCTAGGTGATCTGTCATCCAAAGTGGCTGGCGTCCAACCCACTTCAGGAGGCTTTGTCCCAAGTGGGCATTTGTGAAATAAATAATTTGGGAGAACAGGCTGATGCATCAACAATTGGACTTAGTGCGGCTGCAGAGAATGGTTGAGTCATATTTGTCCGAAAACAGGCATCTGACAACAACTGAAGATCCTCCTTTGTACTGGAGTGGAAAGGTCAGTGAATGGCCAGAGCTGACTGCAGTGGCACTGAAGTAACTCACATGCCCACCCTCCAGTGTAAGTGTTGAGAGGATATTCTGCTCAGCAGGTGCAATAGTCAGGGATTGTTGGACAAACCTGTCTCCTGCAAATGTTAGTTTGCTAACATTCATTAAAATGAATGAGAGGCACATACCAGCAGAGACTGCAACCTCAGTATTCATACTCGGCCTAGTCATGATGGTCTTGCTGATGTGGAAATGGAGCATCCTGGTGGCACTGGCAGTGGCTGCCTGAAACAGCCCACCACTGATGTAGATGATGACACAATGGAGAAAGAATTTCCCAATGGTCAGACTTCAGACATCGATGACTGTGAGGGTAGCTTTCTTTATGAGGATGACGATGTGGTTAATATTGGCGGGTTTTAACTGAAGTTTTAAAGGCAGTGTCCCTCCTGGACCACCACCACTGGGACTGATGTTATCCACTGCCACCGCGTAGTTTGTCTGCACCGGACCACCACCACTGGGACTGATGTTAGCCACTGCCACCATAAGTCTGCCTGCCCCCTGGACCACCACCACCAGGACTGATGTTAGCCACTGTCACCATAAGTCTGTCTGCCCCGGACCACCACCACGGGACTGATGTTAGCCACTGCTACCACTGCCACCATAAGTGTGTCTGGACCACCACATCCATCAGCCACAGACACAAAGTTTAATGTTTAAACCACAAAATGAGTATGTGTACCATGTTTGTTATGTTGCCTCACTTCCTTTAGTTGTATGTTTTGTTTTCTGTAGCTTTCCAGAGCCGCAATGGTAAACACATACAGTACACTTCTTTGTTTCTTTACGTGGTAACAAAATAGACTCCATCGCTAGTACTCATTGGGAATGGTATTGTAATAAATTGCTCAGGAGGAAGTGATGTAATATCCATGTGAAATCCATCTCTGTGTGGGTAAGTATGAAGATTTCATTTCATCCGCTTCATTGTTTTGTAAAGACTGCAGCAAATATTGACACACAGGTTGTGTTAGTTGACAAGATGTGGCTTTGAAATGTAACTTGACTTGACTTTAGGGATTGAGATTTAAGAACCAAGGAGGAACACATATACAATTGTTGTGAGAAGTCATTCTTTTTTTTAGGAAACTTCCAGATGATTTGTTGTTCTGACTAAGTGGCTTTATCCAAACAAGTTCTTCAACATCAGCCCCCCCACATCAACATGCAGAAGTCATTTCATTAGATGATCCTGGACCATCATTAACAACCAGACCAGAAAAGGATGGAGATGAAATCTGTGAAGAAGTAACAAAATAAGAACCATTACAGACAAACCTGCAAATATAAGCTTCCCCACCCAAAAAAAAAAAAACTTACTTTTCATGTGTTTGAGAGTTATCCATTGCAAATTTCGAATTTAAAAAATTCTCATCGAAGCACTGGAATGTGCACACCAACAGTATCTGTGACCTGTGATACAGAATAATACCATGAGTGCATGTCCATGTCAACCCCTCATACAAAATACAGAAATATATATCTATATATATCAACTCACCAAGCTACTATTAGTGTACAGACAAAGGCACCCTCCATCCAGTTGAGATGATCACATTGCATTTGCTCGAATCGCATGCACATTGGACCAGCAACAGTTACGCTCATGGTCTTCATATTTATTCTGGGGCACTGCGTGCATAACTGGAGTGCGCCATTAATTCTGTGGGACTTTTGTATGTGCTGAAACAATCCCATTTCACTTTATTACCACTTGTCAATGTTCTGGAACAAGGTGGATGCATTTAGGGCATGCAGAAAAAATCTGGGACTCTGTGCCACCACTGCACATGACCGAGGTGTGCCATTAATTCTGGGGACTTTGTATGTGCTGAAGCAATCCATTTCACTTTATAACCACTTGTCAATTTTCTGGACACAAAGCGGATGCATTTGGGCATGCAGAGAAAATCTGGGACTCTGTGCCACCACTGCATGCATGGTGACTGCACCATTAATTCTGGGAGACCTTGTATGTGCTGTAACAATCCTTGTTTCACTTTTGTTACCACTTCGTCAATTTTCTGGACACAAGGCGGGATGCATTTTTGTGTGTTGTGATTGTGAGCACATAATGCCATACTTAAATTATGAATTAATAGCATTGTAATAATTGTGTTGACAATTTGATTCCTGAAAGTATGCTATTTTACATTGTCACTGTTGCTGGCCACTGTGTTAGCCTCGACTTGTATGATACCCTTCTTTATAAGTTTGTGTCTGCTTTACTATTTTTCTCATGTCTGAAAATAAAAAGGAGCATGCCATTTAATATTGTTCTGACCAGGTTCTTTCACTATTTGCAGCTGTTTTTGAACAACTATTGTTCTGTGATGTCATAAAAGACTACATATTGCATAATTGTTAATTTGACAACAGAAGTAATATATAACAACTGATGGAGAAAAACACTGCAAAATATTGATGAAAACCTGGTCTGCACCATATTAAAAGGAGTGCCTTTTATTATCTCACACATGAAAAAAAGTACTAAAGCAGACTCAAATACTGGAAAGAATAGTATCATACAAGTCCAGATGTAAGTAAAGTGGCAAATGTAAATAGCATAAAAGTATAGGTCAAAATTGTCAACAGATTGTTGCACTGTTCTTTAAAGAGATTCACCAAGTTACATAGTTATGGATGGTATTGCACCTAATAGTATTGTGCCTAACCTTAAGGGGAATCTTTGTTGTTCAACATGTCCTTAATAGTGCAATACTTTTCTGGCAAAATGTTCATAATTCTGGTAAAATGGGTCCCAGAGGACTTCCTGCTCTGAAGAGCCGCCAAGTTCTGCCCTGCACTAGTAACGCTAGGGTGAAACATGGGCACGCTTCAACTAACAAGAGCCTTGTGTAGCGAAACGCTGCCTCATTTCACCAAAACTGACCATTATAGCATAAAGAAACATTCGAAAGCTGCGGCCATTCACTATAATAAAGCACACCCCATGTTCTCCCTGGCATCATGTCATAACATTGCTGAGCAAGGTGGCAGAGCTTGGGCAGATCTTCAGAGCGGGAGTCCTGCGGGCCCCGTTTACTGAAATTATGAGTGTTTTGCCAGAAAAGTATTGCACTATGGAATGTAAGGACATGTGAGCAAGAAAGATTACCCTGGAGGTAAGGCACCCATATAAAGGGCATGTATGACTGTATGTGCATGTATATATTTAAAGAAGTAGTCAGCAACAGGGCTCCTGCATCCTGCCCAGTGCAGAGCTCATCCCTCCGGATTAAGCCTTTTAAGTATGTTGCAGCATTTTTCGTGCTGCAGCATGCATATTTAGAAAGAAAGGTCAGCGACTCAGAAGGATAGCTGACGCTATGGGAGCATCATTATGTGTAAAGGAAGGTCTTGGCGGAGATGCACCATGTGCTAAAATACTTTTGTATTGAAGCGCATGGTGCATCAACGCTGCACCTTACATAATGGAGCTACATGGCATCTGCCATACTTCTGGGTGGCTGATTGTTTCTTGAGTATAATAAAGTGTGTTGGCGTGATGAAAATGCTGCAACTCAAAAGAGCTTAACTGGAGGGTAAGCCTTAGCGGAGAGGATGCAGGCATACTGTTGTTGACTGCTTTTTAAACTAATGCTGTGGCCTTCTCTGTCTGATATTAAACACACAAACAAAACAGTACAGCAGTGGGGGGTGCAGAAAACAAAACCTAATGCTCGATCCCATGATGTTCCAGCAGCAGATGAAGCATCGACACAATTTTGCAGCTGCTCTTGCTCAATCCACTCCATCTGCTGCTGGACAGCACCCATCCTCTGATTACTTTTCTCCATCGCAGCCCACAGCAGTGCTATTTCTGACTGTGTTGCAGGCATCGTGGTGGGGTCCACCCGCTGCGGGAGGAAGGCAGGTAGTGGTGGTGGTGGTGACAGTGGTGCTGGTGGCAGTGGTGGGGTTACCACTGGGGCAAGGAGAGCTTGGACTCTGGGGGTGCTTGGCCATGGTTATTTTCTTTGCAATAATGCAGGTTTAGTAGCATGCAGTTTGAGAGTTGTAGCCAGCCAGTTTGGCATAGAGGTCACACATATGGGTGAGATGGTGAGCTCCAGTGATGAGCCAACAAGGTTTGTTGAGAGGCGTGGATATCGTCTGAAGGCAGTTGCAGTAGCTGAGCCATATGATCAAGGCCATAGTCAATTATGGAACAACAGAACTCTGAACAGTGACCCTTAAGGCTTCGGAGTAAGATGTTGCCTTGCCTGTAGAGTGGTCCAATCACGGTACTTGCAGCTTTCGCAATGCTATCAATGTGGGCACCATAGAATAGTTTGCAGTCAAGAGATCCCAAGATATTTAAAAGATTGCACCTGTTCGAGGGCAGCTCCAAGGCAGTTTGTGATGGTCAGGGGTGTAGCCTGTACTTGCTGTGGGAGCTACTGAAAAGCATTGACTTGGTTTTCTTATAATTTAGGACCAATTTGAGCTTACTAAACCAGTTCTCAACTGGTGAAATCTAGCTGTAGATTGTTTTGTAGGGTTGGGGATCCTTATGGGTGGTGTGAATTATGGCATCATCAGCATAGTGGATGATTTGTTCTGGGCAGATTGTAGAAGGCTGTTCAGAAAGAAACTGAATAGAAGGGGACACAGTATGGATCCCTGGAGGACTCCTGGCCGGACAGGTCTAGCATCAGGAGGACATCTGCAATTTAACTCTTTGGGATCAGTTTTCCAGATAGTTTTAAACCAGGCCATGGAGTCAGGAGAGAGCCCGGCATTCAGAAGCTGCTCAAATAGTAGACGATGGTTGATGGTGGTGAAAGCCTTAGTTAAATTGATAAAGACCGACCCAGCTAGGTCACCATTATCCAGAGAACTGTGGATGGCTCTGGTGAATTCCAGAAGGGCAGAAGTGGTGCTGTGCCCATGTCTGAACCCATGTTGTTGAGAGCACAAGATATTGTGTTTGTCCAGGTAATCAGTGAGTTGGTCTGCTACAATCGTTGATGTCTTGGAGGAGGTAATATGGAGATCGGTCAATAGTTCAATGGAGGGCCCTGTCTTCACTTTGTGGACCGGAGTAACAGTAAGTATTTCATCTGTCAGGAACTAGCAGAGGCTGAGGGAGAGGTTGAAGATCTGTGTTAATGGTCCTAGTACTGGGCCGAGGTGAGGGACAGCAGTTTGAGGTCAGGTGTGTCCCACTATTTCTGGACTTGGCAATTGTTTACTAATATATTTGTGGGCTTCGTGCATCTTGACTGCTTTAAGTAGAATAGCGGGTATTTGGAAGAGGGAAGCTGGAAGGGTGAGTTGGAGAGTCATATTTGTCAAAATTCAGGGGAACACTACTGAGGTCTGTGAAGCAGTATTGAACATATTAGCAATAGTCGTAGGGTCCAGAGTTGTAGCCCATTAATGTCCAGCATAGTAGGGGAAGTTTTAGCTGCTTCCCAGTAACTTTATTATTGTTCCAGAAGGCTCTCCCTTTCCCATGTATTAGTGAGAGCTTCCTATAGTAGATACTATGCTTTGGAGGATTGATTTTGTGCAATTATGTGAAGGGGCATGGGGTCTCAAGCTGCATTAAAGGTGTAAATGAAATAGTCCAGGACCAAGTTGACATCTGATGCTTTGTAAATAGGAGTCCAATCATGCTGACTGAGGCTGGATCTGAGGTGATTCAGCTGCTAATGGAGAAGGACTCTGCTAGAGATGACTATTGGAGAGGTTGCAGAATTTGTTTGCCCATTCGCAGATGACAGGGGAATGGTCACTGAGTGAATCCGGGAGGATGGAAATGTTAGAGATACGAGTTGGATGGCTGGCCAGAACCCAATCCAGGAGGTGCTAGAACCTGTTTTATTGTTGTGCCTGGTCAGGAGTCAACCAGCTGGGCAAGGTTTGCTGATGAGATGGCGTCCTTGAGACCCTGACTCAGGTGCAAGCCAATTAATGTTAAAGTCACCTAGCAGGATTGACTTGGAGCCTGGAGGTTGGGTTTGGATGAAGTCCAGGATGGCACTGAGACCTTTCCTTGCTCTTTTGGAGGGATGTACACTGCAACAACTGTGAGGGCTTTGTTGTGGACCCCTAGTAGGATTCTGATAGGAAGAATCTGCATAGATGATTCTAAGAGGGGTAGCTATGGGGTGACCCAAGAGAGACTCTTAGAGGTATATTGTACAGCCCCTCCTTTTTTAGTCTTCTGATCCAGCCTGAAAACGTTGTAGTCTGTCAGGTAATTACCATGTCAGGGACTTTAGGTGTTAACCAGGTTTCGAGAACCATGAGAATATCTGGATTGTATTGATTTGCAAACATTTGCAGGGCATCAAGCTTTGGGAGTAGGCTGCAGATGTTAGGAGTCTAAGGATGGTCCCCAAGTGTCTGACTTGGTTGGTTGAGCTAGAGGTTTTGGGCCGGGATTGGGGTGAATATTGCCAGACAGCAGCAACAGGAGAGCAGAAGCATCAGAGTGCAAAACGTAGCTCCTGAGGGTGAGTTTATGTGTCTGCTTCGTGCAGGAATGTATGCAGAGTTGCTGGCATTGGTCCCAGAGTGATGGCATGTGTGCCAAAGGTGAAAGAGCAGATGAGTGGGCCTGTGACCTCCTCTCATGAATACATGGGTGTGAAATCTATTTTCAGTGGGGGTCATTGAGGTGAGAGAGGTTCAGAATGTAGGGTGCATGAGTGGTAGTAGACTATAGTCAATCTGGTAGCTAGGGGAGGAGGGGTAACAGGCTCCAGGGAAGTAGAAGAGGGTAGCAGGGATGAAAGAATAAAAGTTGAGAAAGCATAAAGAACAGAATCATTATGCTCAGGCAGTAGGGTCATGTAAGGTGACTAAAAGGAACAAGAAAGGCCAAAGATATGGGGCTGACATGAAGTGTGAAAGGAGTGGGAGGAAGGAGGTGAGCAAGTGCATGATAGAACAGCAGGAGGGGTATAGGCAAGTAGATTAAAGCAAAATATAAGCAAACTTTTCTTACAAAACTCTTGTGAGCATAAGCAGTATTTAACATATGTTCATAGGAGGAAGGGCTTGTATGTAGCCCTGGTTTAGAAGGAGCAGAGGAGACAGGCAAATGTACCAGAGATATAGCCCTCTGGTGGCTAGAAGATATAATCTGCTAATGGAAATGTCAGCACTTGAAACAACAACAAAAAAAGAAGCTGGGCTGTCTGGCAGTCAGGCGTTTGCAGTGGAAGAGCTCCTGGAAAAGGCGCCTTCCATGCACATGGGAGGTTGAGAGGCAGGCAGCGGTTTGAGTGTGAGTGGCTTGCAGATTGGAGAAGGACAGTCAATTTAAAGCAAAAATACAAAGGTAGAGGCAGAGGCAGATAATCCCTAGGGCCCAGGAAGTTGGGAAGGAGGATTGCATAACAAAGGCTCTGCACAAAAGTTTCTCTAAAATTAAGACAAAAGAGCTTTAACACCTTTGGCTATAAGGGTGGGGAGAGGACGATTAGCAAGTAAAGCCACAGGAGAAAAGAAATATCAGAGCAAATGACGAGATAGCTAGTGCTAAAATGCAGGACAATAATTCAGATAGTAGAAATGTATTTATTTATTTATTTGCTTTTTAGTAGCGGGTAAGTGCACTAGACAGAACTGCCTATTTTCAAGTATGACCCCAGAGAGTACAAATCAAGGAACAGGTAAAAACAAATACATATAAAGTGTTGTACAATAGGAGATTTCAAACAGTTATACAGAGGTGCAAGTTACATAGTATATAGAGAAGCATATCACACAGCATAATAGGAACAAAACAGACAAAAGGCTCAATTTACAGTTAATAATGTACAAAACATGACAGTGCTGTTGGTAAGTCAGCAAGGAGACAATTCCCAGGCAGAGACAGGGAACAAAGTGCGTAGCTGCAGCTGAGGAAGAGTGGGGATGGGAGGAATCAAGAGGCCACAGGAAATTTAAGTGCGGGACAATGGTAGATTTGCATGACTCGTGAAGCTAGGGACATTTGCAAATGTCAAGGGAGGCAAGGTAACTGGAGGCCTTTCTTGAAGAGTGGGGTGGGATTTGGAGTGCCTAAGTTCAAGTGGAAAAGTGTTCCAAAATTTGGGGCATAGAAGGGAAGGCAAGTTCACCCATCCTGGTAGAGCATTTTGGGACAGATAACAGAGCTAAAGACATGGAATGGAGGGAATGAGGGCAGTCCATGGGGTGAGCATAGCAGTGAGTGTGGAGGGATAGAAGAATGAATAATGTCAGTCAGACAACGTAATGAATAAGCCTGGCGCGAGGAAGGAGACAACCAGTGGAGGTCTGTGGGCAGCAGTCTTCCGGGAGTCTTTCTGGAGGCTGAGATGCTGCCCTATTTGCAGACAACTCTCTGCCCTGAGGGAGGAAGTTGCCCGTCTTCAGGCCACACTGGACAGCAGTAAAGAGAACCTTCCCCAGGCCAGACTTGATGGTGGAGGAACCCCCATCCAGGGGCACCAGAGCCACCACCACTACCTCAGAGGTTGCAAAGAAAGCACAGCAGTTGGACCACAGTGGGCTCAGGGAGGGTGAGGAGGGTGGAACAGAGCACACCCAGTCAGTTGTTCCACTCCACAATCCATACACCATTTTGGTGGAGCACAGCTCCCTATGGATGCCCACAGAGGAGATTAAGGAGGCTGAGGACACCTGTCACAGGGAGGCCCACAGGAGGGAGGCAAAGGATGCCACAAGGAAAGGAAGCAGCTCCTGGTGGGGACTCCAATTATTAGGGGATAGAACTGGGGGAGCAGGGAAAACTGAAGTAAAGTGCCTGCCTGGTGCCATGGCTTGTAGAGACAGGAAGCATCCTCAGGATCACAAGAACAGCTGCAGGAGTCTGAGCTGGATGTCATTGTCAACCTAGGGACAAATGACTTGCTCAACATGGAATAAGAGCAGTGCAGAAGGACTTTTTAGAACTGGGAGGGGCCTAAGACAAGTAGCACACACAGTAACCTTCTCAGAGGTGCTGCCTGTAAATGGCATGAGTGAGGCAAGGGGTACTTTGCACCATGCAGTTTAATGAGTGGTTGAAAAAATGGTGTGGAGCACAGGGTTTTGGCTTCATTGGGGACTGGGGTTCCACCTGGAGGGACACCAGCCTATACTGGCAGGATGGTCTGCATCTGTCCAGGAAGGGAACAAGTCTTTTGAGAATCGGTTTAAATGCTTCATTGGCAAGCTTTTAAACTAGTCAAGGGGAGGCACTGATGAGCAGCAGGAAAATCCCAGCCTCTCCTACAAACACAGGTACTAAATGAGAAAAGACCGAGGTAGAAAGGTCAGTGGGGATGCTGCAAAAGAAAGTAAAGCCATCAAAAATGGAGAGCAATGAGTACCAATGCACGTAGTCTGAGTAACAAGCTTCCTGAATTAGTGGCCTTGATGGAGGAGGAACATCTGGATATCGTGGCAGTCACAGAAACATGGTTCGCACAAAACCATGACTGGGACATAAACATACCAGGATACACTATCTACAGGAGGGACAGGGAGGGTAAAGAGGAAGAGGAGTAGTCTTTACATAAGGAAGAATCAAAGTAACAGAACAAAAGAAAACAGGGAGGAGAAGAAGCACTGTGGGTAAATTTGGAGACCGGCAATGGCACACAATCCGCACAGGGGTTATCTGAACCCCTTCTCAGGGGAGAAATGGACAAGGAAATGATGAAAGTATACTTAATATGGCAAAAAGGAGATATTGCTGATGGGTGATCTGAATATGCCAGATGTTAACTGGAGTGCAGTTGCCACAGCCACTTAAGAGTGGGGTTATTCTAGATGCCCACAGGGGGCATGCCTTAGACAACTAGTATTGGAGCCCACTCGAGAGGAGCAATCTTAGACCTGGTTCTCTCAAATGGAGATGAAGAGAGGATCACAGATGTAGAAGTGGGTAGCCATCTGGGAACTAGCGACCATCGAACAGTATGGTTCTAATAAACACAGCAATAGAGTCAAGCCATACAAAGGCAAGGTACTGGACTTTGGGAGGCTGACTTTGCCAAAATAGTTAAGTGCCTAAGGAATGCACTAGCACATGGGCAGGAAGGAGGGTGGAAGAACAATGGGGAATAATAAAACTGCCATTACAGAGGCAACAAGCCTCTGTGTGAAGAAACAAATAAACAAAACTAGCGATGTAAGAAACCACTATGGTTCTCAAAGGAAGTGGCAGTGAAGGTTCAAGAAAAGAAAGCTTTCAGGAAGTACAAGGAATCGGGAAGGAGCAGGACAGAGAACTGTATCAGTTAAAGCAAAAGGAAGCTGGGAAGGCAGTCAGAACAGCAAAGGCCCAAACCGAGGAAAAGATAGCCAACTCAGTTAAGAAGGGGATAAAACCTTTTATAGGTACATCAGGGCGAAGGAAGACCAAGGGAGGGATAGTGAGGCTTAATAAAGGGGAGGGGTGGGCAGAGGAGACTGTGAAAAGGCAGAGATACTAAACAAATATTTTGCTCAGTATTTACAAAGGAAGGGGGTACCTAGAACAAACAGTAGAAACACACTGGATACAGAAGTTGATACCAGCCCATTTACAGAAGAAAGGGTCTGAAAGAACTCTTAAAACTGAAGGTGGACAAAGCAATGGGGCCTGATGGGATTCATCCCAGAATTCTAAAAGAACTAAGGGTAGAATTAGTGACACCACTGACTACCCTGTTTAACAAATCATGGGAGGATGGGGTGGTACCCGAGGACTGGAGGAGGGCAGATGTGATTCCCCTTCACAAAAGTGGGAGCAAGGCAGAAGCAGAAACTACAGACCTGTTAGTTTAACCTCAGTGGTAGGAAAACGATGGAATCACTTCTGAAGGAAAGAATTGTCAAGTATCTAGAGGCCAGAGGGCACAGGACCCAAGGCAGCATGGATTCACAGCAGGAAGGTCATGCCAGACAAATCTGATAGATTTCTTTGACTGGGTGACCAAAGTAGTAGATCAGGAGGGCTGTGGACATGGCCTACCTAGACTTTTAGCAAGGCATTTGACACAGTCCCACACAAAGATTAATATACAAGCTCAGCTAGCCTGGGAGTGGGTCCCAAGATGACAGCCTGGGTAAAAATTGGCTGGAAAATAGGACACAGAGAGTAATAGTAAATGGAGTCCACTCTGATGAAAGGGGTTACTAGTGGGTACCGCGGGTTCAGTATTAGGATCAGTCCTCTTCAATGTCTTTATAAGCGACATTGCAGAGGACTGGAAGGAAAAGTATGTCTCTTTGCAGATGACACAAAGATCTGCAACAGAGCTGATGCAAGGTGGGGTGGAAAGGATGAAAAGGACTTGGCAAGGTTAGAAGAATGGTCAAATGTATGGCAGCTTAGATTCAATGCTAAGAAGTGCAAGGTATGCACCTGGGAAACAAAACCCAGGGAAGAGTACACAATGGGGGGTGAGATACTAACAACAACAAAAATGGAAAGGGACCTGGGGGTAGTCATATCAGATGACCTAAAGGTGGGCAAGCAATGTGAGAGGCAGCAATGAGGGCTGGGGATATTGGGATGCATAGGGAGAGGCATCACCAGTAGGAAACAGGAAGTTATTATCCCTCTGTACAGACAGCTGGTCAGACCCATCTGGAGTACTGCGTGCAGTTCTGGAGACCCAGTCTTCATAAAGACATAGACAGGATGGAAGCTGTCCAGAGGAGGGCAACTAAAATGGTGCAGGGTCTGCACCAGGAGACATATGAAGAGACTAAAGAAGCTTAATATGTATAGCCTCGAGGAAAGGAGGAAGAGGGGGACATGATAGAAACTTTCAAGTACCTCAAGGGAATCAACAAGTCCAAGAGGTAGCATCTTTCAAAAAAAGAGGTGTACAAGAACAAGGGGCACAATTTGAAGATAGAGGGGGCGGCTCAGAGGTAATTTAAGGAAGTATTTTTTCACAGAGAGGGTTGTGGATGCATGGAACGGCCTCCGGAGGAGGTGGAGTCAAAACAGTGGTGGAATTCAAGCATGCATGGGACAGTCATAAAAGCAATTCTAGGGGATGGGGTAGGAAAAAGTAGGCTGCTGGTTAACTAGGATCTGCAGCTTATCTAGTAGCTAGGAAATGGGCAGACTGGGTGGGCCAAGCAGGTCCTTATCTGCCATCAAATTCTATGTTTCTATGTAGGTCAGAGTAGAAAGTACAGTGGTGCTTAAGACAAAAGCAGATAGCAAATCTACAGACATTGTTGTAGGCAGTGTCCCATTTGCAAGATGCTTGCCTGTGCCAGAATGAAGGCAGGCAGAGCATAGCAGGGTCCAGGGAGAGAGGCCTTGGGTGACAGAGATCCTGGTGGCAGGGGTCAGAAACTGATGGACTCGGTAAGCCAGTTCAAGTTTAGCATTGACTGATTCGAGACAGCTTTGACATGCAGAGAGAAGTTAAGAGATGGATCCAGCATGACCCTAGGTATTTGAAGGACTGAGTTACTTCTACAAGGAGCCATCAAGACAAGAAACCTGGAGAGACAGAGTTGAAGTGGCAGATTTCCTTTGTGACCCAAAGAGCATAGCCTGGGTCTTGGCAGCATTTAGCACCAGGCAGTGGGATGTAAGCCACGTTTGGATATGATGAAGATCAGAGGAGAGGTGGGATTTAATTTCATGAATACAGATGGAGGAAACATAGAGAACCAAGTCATCTGCATAGAGTAAGGAGAGACTTTGGGAGGGCACTGAAGGTAGGTTATTCGAACAAAGAAAGAGCAGGGGCCCAAATGTGGAACCTTATGGGACTCCCGAATGAAGCAGGGCAGGGCAGAGAGAAATTTATGACAGGAGACAGACTGGGTGGCTCCACAGATAGCTGGCAAACCAGGCAAGTGTGGATTGGGGTGCCAATGAGCCTAGTTGATGCAGGAGCAGGTTGTGGTTAACGAGTCAAACTCCTTTGACATGTCAATAAAAAACAGACCCAGTAAGCTGGCTTTGGTCCATAGCAGATTCGATGTCACTGGTGAATTGCACTAGGGGACGCCGTGGTGCTGTGGTTTGGCCTAAAGCCATGCTGAGCAGGCGATTGCAGGTTAAAGTTGCCATTAAGTTAGACACCTGGTGATGGATAAGCTCTCCAGCAGTTTACTGAGGGGTGGCAGGAGCTAATAGGGACGGTAGTTTGTTAGGTTTTTTGATCACCCTTTTGAAGTCTGGGATAACCCTGGCATTTTTCCAGGGAGGAGCACAGTACCTGAGCTAATGGAGAGGTTGAACAATTGCATGATGGGGTGGCAAGAAGAGACGGCATAATTTGAGAATTCTGGGTTCCAGTCCATCAGGGCCTATGCTGCCATGGGGAGACATCGTGTTAAGAGCTGTGGGACATCTGGCCTGGAGACCAGGAGGAGAATCAGGGAAGGATGGGATGGGGAGAGATCAGGGGAGGTGTGACGGGGGGACAATCAGCATCAAAACTAGAGAGGGCGGTAAAGAGCAAGCTGAAAGCATTAGCTATGGTATTAGGGTTGTTACAGGAGGCGTTATTTATTAGAAAGTCATGGGGTGTTTGGGATGTGTAGCATCCCATTACATGTTTGTGTGCCCAGTACCTTTTGGGTTACTAGAGGCAGTGTCAAAAAGGCCTCTATAGTATTGCTTTGGTAGTCAGTAGCACTTTCTTACAAGAGTTATGAAGGAGCGAAATGTGAAGTAGTCAGAGAGCAGGAAGAGGTTTCCATCTGGTCCAGAGTTTGTCCCATGCTTTAAGCATATGTAGAAGAGGGTTGGTAAAACATTTGGTAGGTAGGCCCACCCTGCACCTGATGGAAGGAATGTGCTTGGACTGCAAGAGCACAGAGAGTTGGTAAAGTATTCTACAGCCGTGTCAATGTTATTTGTCATGAATATGGGGACCAGTTGACATGCTGAAGATCCCTTAGAAAAGCTGAGGTGTCGAGGGCAGAGAAGTCAAACATGGAGATGATTTGGGGTGGGTGGGAGGGGCTGGCAAATCAGACACCGTGACAGGTGAATAGTCGCTAATGGAGTCAAGTAGCACAGTCACAGAAGAGATTCTGTCCAGCCTGTTGGTAAGTACCCAGTCAAGGAGGGTATGACTATTACCATTGCTGGAATGTCACATAGTCACCAGATGAGCTGGGTTAGGTTGGCCTTGCTTATACTAGAGTCAAGGATAGGGAGGTTTGGCCAAGCCAATTCTGACTGAAGTCACCTAGACAAATCACTTCATTGTTTTGGTGGCCCGGGAGAAAAGCCAGGAACTCCTCAAGCCCATGTTTGCAGGAAACTGGAGGCATGTAGGTGCAAACAATGTGCAGTTTTTGAGTCACTCAGCAGAAGCAGTGCATGAAGTTCCTCACAGGACACAAGTGAAGGCACAGTAGTAAGGTTACATTTAGATGAGACTTGTAAAATAATGCCAGACCACCACCTCTTTTTGATGCAGGCGATCAACCCGAAACAAGTTGTATCGGGAGGGAACACAGAGAGAGTCGGGAGAGAAGGCTTAAGCCAGGATTCAGAAATTGCAAGGAGATCAGGCCTTTGAGTGGTGATCCAAGCTACTAGTTCTGCATGATTAGCCACCAAGCTTCTTATATTAAGGTGGGCAATCTTTAGTCCTCTGGAAAGAGGCACAGGGAAGAAGCGACCGAATAGTGAGGAGCCCTGAAGGATATAGGGTGCAGTGGATCACTTATCACTACTCCCTCAGCTCAGGCAGTGTTACAGGATGGAAAGGAGCATACAAACTATACCTCTAACAATATTTGACAACTTATATCACAGCAGAGTAGACACTAGGCATTATTAAAGAAAAACAAAATAGAATGCTGAATTCAGTAAAGTATACAGAGCAGTAAATACAACTCTGCAGTATAAACATTTGTGCATACTAAGCAACTTAGGTAGATGAAGGCAGTGGTGAATTAAAGCGCAGGAGAAAGGTGAAGTGTCCAATCGAGGCTGAGGGGAAGTGAGATACAGAGCCAAATCAGCCAGTGGAGACAAAAGCACCACTATTCAAGCTTGGCAGCTCCAAATACCAGGCTCCATCACTGTGTCCATACCTGTCTGTCTCAGGGCTGTCTGGCAGTCAGGACCATTTGCCGTGGAAGAGCTCCTGGAGAAAGCACAGCTCCCATGCCTGTGGGAGTGATTGGAGGCAGACACGGTTTAGGGCAAGTGGCCTGTATGTTTCAGTCTGTCTGGCAGTCAGACCGTTCGCCATGGAAGAGCTCCTGGAGAAGCAGCTCCCACACATGTGGGAGAGGTTGGAGGCAGATGCTGGTTTAGGGTTAGTGGCCTGTGTGTCTCAGGGCTGTCTGGCAATCAGGCCATTCACTGTGGAAGAGCTCCTGGAGAAGGTGCAGCTCCCATGCGTGTGGGAGAGGTTGGGAGACAGACGCGTTTAGGGTGAGTAGCCATCTCTTCACTGCACCTCATGAATGTGACAGCTGCCATTTCTCAGATCCTGGGCAAAATGTTTTTGCATCCCAAAAGTGATTTTGCAGCCACTGTGAAAAGAACCTTTCAGACAGGAGTAGAAATTGCACTCTTCCTTTCTTCATGAGGTGGCGTAATAAGGTGGCTACGTTGTAAATGTGGTGTAAAATAAAAAACAATGAAGTTATGAACCTGTGTTGTAATTTGCCAACATCGCCAGTAAACCACCCCCAAAAAAATGGCACCAGTGCACAACAAACTTTTGGCATTGACAAATGCTTGTTTTTAATTCTCAGCTGGTTGATTCGCTTATCCATTTCATGAAAGAAGATACTGTATATGTGTGTGTGTGTAGGTGGGGGAGGGTTATTATCTGCATGATCTGACAATGCAAATCATAACCAAGGAGGAACACGTGCTGCTGTGAATGAATGAATCACAGCAGTGTAGCTAGGAACTACATTGAGTGTCACTGAATGAAGAGGAAATTATTGATATAAGCGGTTAATTCATTGTGGGCCACATTGCACCCTGTACCACATGTAGCATCTGTCATTGAAGCTAAAGGGGAAATATAACTTGATAATATTAATAATGAGACAGAGGCTAATATTTCATTAACACTTTATAGATGTGTGTGGATGGGGGGTGCAGCACGCTGACCTTGGTGAATTTATAAGTATTGGAGAACACTGTAATTGAATTGCAGATAAAAGGATTAAAGGGAAGGTGCAATGCAGCCTTACCAACTGATATCCGCTCCACCGTTTACTTTCTTTACAGTATTGTCTAGTTTTTTTGTTTACTGTCTCTTTCGTCTTTAAAAGCAGCAGTATTAGTGAGTGGAAAAAAATTTGTCATACAGTTTTTTCAGTAATACTGTATTTCTGACAAACACATCAATATATTCATTTATTCTTTTAATTGTATTTCATTCCTGAACTGAGATACAGTATGACATTTCTTTTGAAGTCTTTTAAACATAACTTCTCTCTGGTCGCACCCACTACTAATAGATGAAACATTTTGGTGTGGTTTGGTGCTGTGCTGTTTGCAATCAGAAATGTGTGTCAGCACCCTCCTAATACACCCATGATATGAATACAGTCTGTAAAATCAAAAAGTAACCTTGAAGGAGAAGATTTGTTTTTAAATTGCTAGAGTGGCCATCTTAATGACTTGAGTCATTAATTATAAAATGAGTAATAAAAAGCTGTTTTTAAAACATCAGAGAGAAATGAAAATGTACTGATGATAAATTGATAATATAGTGTATAGTAGAGCATTGTTCTATATAGAATCCATCCTTTTCAAAATGCTGTTGTATCACAATTCACAGGTCATGGAATGTGATTGTACCCTTCTGTGGTAGAACAGCATTCGAGAACCTCTAGAGAGTACACAAGTCAGTATCATTAAGAAAGAAAAAAACACAATGCACACATTTCCCGTAATACTACACACTATAAAAGATACAGGATGAGTAACTAATGCATAACCAATGTGTTCTCCCACCTCGGGGCTCTAATTTCCACACACTTCTCAAGCTTTATTCTAAAGGTCAGAGGAAATCAGAACCCTCTGTGAGAGAACACACTGGTTGTGCATAATTTCCAACCAGTATTCTCTACATTAATAATGAGATAGAGGACAATATTTCAGTAATACTTAATATGGATACGTGTATGTGTGTGTGTGTGGGGGTGTCCTCAAAGGGAGGCCCCAAGAGAGGAGTAAGAGGCCCCAGCTGGAGAGAAAGCAACTTTTAGTGGGGATTCTGTTGTTATGGGGCTAGATGAGGGACTGGGAAGAGGAAAGAAGAATGAGATGAAGCACGTGCCTCCCTGGTACTTTATGTTGAAGGAATGAAGAACAGATCCAGGGGCTCGCTAGGATAGCAGGGGATAGGAGGAAGCTAGACTTTATTGTTCACCTAGGGACAAATGCCCTGCTAAGGTATAGGTAGCGGTGAGTGCAGGGTAATTTCATAGAGCTAGATAGAGGCCTGAAGCTAGTAGCACACATGGTGACATTCACTGAGGTGTTACATATGTATGGCCAAGAGGAAAAGGCAGTCCACATCACAGCTATTAACAAGGTGTTGAAGGCATGGTGCATAGAGGAGGGCTTTGGCTATATTGGGGACTGGGAACCGGCCTGGGAGCATATGGGCCTTTATAGGGAAGATGGCCTGCATCTTTCCAGGAAGAAGCCAGAGTCCTTAGTTGTAGGTTTAAATGCCACTTGGATGAGCATTTAAACTAGCCGGGGGAGGCTGTAATACCAAAGGAGGAAAAAATTGTCTCCCTAGATGATTAAGAAACAAGGAGGAGGGCCAAGGTGAGGAAGATTCCTCAGGGCAGGAGCACAGGAAGACAGGGGTGGGACAAGGTGGAGGACAAGATGGGTATAAATCAGGAAGGCAAGAAGAGAGAAGTAAAGGAAACCAGTAATGGAGAGGGTAACAAGGGAATTAGGGATCAGTGGAACTCCAGGAAACAGCATAGGCAGGAAGGGAGAGAAAGCAAGAAGGAGGCAGGCTAGTGGGAAGTAAGGCATGAAGAGCAGTCTATATCTCATCTATGTAGCTGCTACCAGGAGGCCATCCTGGAGAAGGATAGCCTTGATTTGGTGGCCATAATGAAGTCATGGTGCACTGACAGGTATAACTGGGATATGGCCAGGATCGCACTCCCCGACATGCAGCAAGCAGCTCGCCAAGGCAGTCAGCAGTGCGAAGGTCATGAGGTATCTGTGAAACCCTCGCCCCCTTTCTGGAGGCGCACCCCCGACACGCAGCAAGCAGCTCCCCAAGGCAGTCGGCAGTGCAGGAGGAGGCGTGGGGATATCTGAAGCCCTCTCCCATTCGGGAGAGTGTACCCCACCGACAAGCAGCAAGCAGGTACGGCATTCTCACCAGCTTAGCAGAGAGCTTCAGCTAAGTTTAGGCACCAAATTTGAATTACAGTCGGCAGCCAGATGGTGATAGTTTTCTGCTTCCTGAAAAACAGAGTTTTTCTCTGCCTACAGCCGGACACTTTACTTCACTTTAAGACAAATTTAGAAAATAAGTAAGGATGTTTCCTCAGCTTGCAGCAGTGTGCTTTAAATATTTAGCTGTATACAACTGAATTACTCTCACTGCATGTGCTTCTGCCAAATCTGTTGTTCTCTTCACAATTCAAATCAAAGAATTAATGTAGGCTTAACTGAACTGAACTGTGCTGCTCCTATGTAATTCCTGCTCAAATGCTGCACAAATGTAATGAATTTAGGAGGCTATTTATATGATGTAACACACTGATTGTGCTGAATTTAGTTCCTTGTTAGCATTTTAGTGCAGTACAGCTTATGATGTAAAACTCTAGTGCTAAAGCAGGTTTAGTCTGTTGAGCGTTTTGTGCTGCAGCTCAGTTTAGCTCCTCCTCGCTCTTACCTGTTTAAAACCTGTTTCCTCTATCCCCATAGCTCTCCAAGGCAGTCGGCAGTGCAGAAGGTCATGAGGTATCTGTGAAATCCTCCCCGTTCCAGAGAGCACCCCCGACACGCAGCAAAGCATTCTCGCCAGCTCAGCAGAGAGCTTCTGCTAAGTTTGGGCACCAAATTTGAATTACAGTTGGCAGATGGATAAACCCTGCTGACGCTCCGGGTGAGCTGCCCTACCACTCCCACCACCACCCTTGGCAAACTCTCACTTATATAGGCCTGTTCCTGATCGCATGTTATAAGAACCAATCTGCTCACTTTCCCATTTGCAGGCTATACCTTTCAACCACTAGAAGCCACTACACTCAAAACTCAGCAACAAAACAAAAGTTAACGCTTGCACTACTATATAGATATACTTATCTGATGTTCCCACTGGACCTAATAACTACTGTATCTTCATCCTCATCCCCTGTGTGTCCCTCCCACCGCCTAACTACCCTGATCTGCAAGACTGCCAGGTATCATGTATCAAGCTCCCAATTATCATTACCTCTGGTACCAAAGCCAACACACACCTTGCCTGCCACTTTCACACTATCACTTGGCCCCACAGTACGCCCATCCAGCTTCCAAATTAGCCACCTGGGCCTTCTGCCCCATGCTAGTAGGCAAACAGCTGCTATTGCAATGCCTCATGCCACCCCTAGGAAGGTTCACTGGGTAGTACATAATACCAAACTCCTGCTCACTACTGCTACTCCTAGCGGGTGATATTGAGCCAAAGCCCGGACCTAACCACCACCACACCCCAAACCCCTCTGTACCACTCCAACTCCCTCAGTCCTAAAACTGACTCACCTAAATACTGTATATGTAGCTTCACTACATAAAATTACCCTGCTTCAACCCCTCACCCAGTCACTTAGCTCGGATATCCTAATCATCTCTGAAACCTGGCTAAAGCCCCACAACCCTGACACCGAATTCTCTATAGCTGGCTATACACTCATCTGGCATGACCATTTGGGCAAAAAGGGGTGGCATAGCTATGTACATTGCCTCCACCATCCAGTTCTCCCCAGTCGCCCTATCCTTGCCTTCGAGTCCATCAACACCCTAATGGTAAAACTATCACTCCTCACTCAATTCCAATTTACATAGCAGGTACCTATTGTGCTCCTGACACCAACACACCTGCTATACTGGATCACCTGGGACTCTAAACTCCCTGGCCTCTGGAGTGAGCTCCACATACTTGGGGACTTCAACCTGAGCTGGCTTGCTGGGGCTAACTCTAAGCTTAGGGACAAGGTGACTGCCTAAACCTAGCTCAACTAATCTCGAACCTACTGATTAAGCCACAAACATTGAATCACACTCTACTAGATTGGTCCCTCACCTCACACCCTCATAGGATCCTAGCCTCAGGCCTCCTTCCGGATTCCTTAGCGACCACCATGGAATCTACTCAGTATGCAAAATCTTCAGACCAAAAGCTCCTCACCCAGAATCATTATGACCAGATCCTTCAAATCACTGGACCTCACCTCACTACTTAATGAACTGGTCAATTCTGACTGGTCGCCCATCGGTCAATCCACCTCCATAGATGAGGCTCTCAAGTTCTTTATGACCAAGTTCACTGCAGTCTGGGACCACTATGCCCCCTCAGGTGAACCAGAGTCAGAGGCACTCATCTTCCATGGATCTCAACTGAAATCCTAGACCTCCTCAAAATCAGAGACAAAGCCTGGAAAGCCTTTAAGACTTCCAGTTCTCCAGCTGACCTCCAGCAGTACCGTGTGCTATGCAATGCTAGTACTAGGAAAATCTGCCAAGCAAAAGCCAACTATTTCAAAGTCGATCAACTCCACCTCCTATCACCTGGCCAAATTCTGGAAAGTGGTAAAATCACTTCTCAGTCCTGCATCACAGCCCCACTCCCCCCTGCAGGTAGGTGGTATCACCATTGCTGACTCCCAGAAGTGGCCACACTGTTAAACTCCCATTGCACAAATGGTCATGCTTCTGTCCTGTCCTCACCTCACCCCGCACAGTACACCACCCCTACCTCCCACCCAGTGTCACACCTCTGCTCACACCTTCTCCTTCCTGCAGGTCACCCCACATTAGGTATATAATGCACTGGTTACCCTTAACCCAAATAAAGGCAAATGCCCCACTGGCTGGACTCCAAAATGCTCCACCTATCGGCCCCCGCCATAGCTAAACTCCTGGCCTCCTTTTAACCTATCCTTCTCCTTGTTGAAGTCCCTCTGAATGGAAACATGCCACTGTAATCCCTTCCCAAGGATGGGGATGCCTCAATCTCTAGCAACTACCACCCATCTCCCTTCTACCAATCCTGGCAAAACTACAAGAGTGTCTAGTAGTCTCGCCTATCACCCTTTCTGGATTCCTCCTCCTTTTCTCCCCTACCAGTCTGACTTATGGAAATCCCACTCCACCACTACCTTCTCAGGCTCACTGACGCCATCCTCACTGGTGCAGGATGCTGGTCACATCACAGCTGCCATTTCATCGATCTGGTCAAAGCATTTGACACTGTCTCACACTCTACCTCCTGTCCAAACTCGCCAAAGCTGGTCTATCCACCTGGACCACCAGTTGGTTCCACTACGTACCATGCAGGCAGGTCCCAATCCATCAGAATCAGTTCTTCCACTTGGCACCCCTTCCTGTAACCTCAGGGTACTGCAAGTCTCCGTCCCAGGCCCAGTCCTGTTCTCCATCTTTTAAATGACCTGCCTTCTGCCTCCCCACACACTGCAATCCACATGTATGCAGATGACACTGTGCTGTATGCATCTGGCCTTTCAGCCTCAGAGGTATCGGGCTAGACTGCAGCTGGACTTTATTAAGGTCCAGCACTGGCTTCACACCAATCAACTCCTCCTCAATGCCAAGAAAACAGTCTCATTAACCTTTGGCACAAGGTAGAAACTCTCAAGGTTACCTCCCGATCATATTCACACACTGGAAGGGTGCCCTGGAGGCCTGTACTTCCTTCAGATACCTTGGGGTCTGTCTTGATCAGCACCTCAACTTTTCTGCACATGTTGACTCTATCTCAAGAAACTGCACCTCAGTCTAGGTGCACTTTATCGGAACAGAGATAGCATCCCTGAACCAGCTCAGTAGGGGCCATTGTGCAGAAAATGATCCTCCCATCTTTGACTATGGCAACGTAATCTACAGTACCAGTTCTAAGTCCACCTTAGCCAGACTGGACACTCTTTTCCACTCCTTCTGTCGCTTTGTCCTCAAATGTCCATACTCCACACACCACTGTGCCCTATACCAATCCATGAGCCTCTCCTCTCTAGATAATCGAGACAGTCCCACTGTGCTAAGATCCCAGCCAAGTTCTGGTCCCAGCTGCCCCTCCTACCTTGCCACTGCCCTAGCCATCCCCAGCAACCTAGCTTACTCTCTCAGAAACACTGATTTGTGGGCCCTAGCTGTCCCACTTAGGTCCATGCTTTGGCCAGGCAGCATTCAGCTACCGCATACCAACACTGTGGAATCTCTCCCTGCAAACATTCGTACTTCTCCTCCCCCAGCACCTTAACTCCATGCTCCAAGTTCACTTTGCCTCTACCCACATGTGTTTAAGTAGTCTACAGGCCACGGAGTGGCAAAACTGTTCAACCAACCCGTGTTTATATCAATGTATTGTTCTACCTATCTGCCTTTATTTTGGTAATGTATGTAAAATGTGCCTGTATCTATTGCTCTCGCTCTATTATGTCTTAATACCAGGACCTATTGTTAGCATTATGTACGCACTTGTATTATGATGTCATTCTCTGGTCTATGTCCCCTCCCCAGGGCGCATTTGGAATCGAGCAGTAGCCTGCTCAGCATGCCTTCCTGGTTAAACATTTAAATAATAAATAAATACCAGCCTACTCCATTCAAGAGAGACAGGAAAGGGAGGAGGGGAGATGGGGTTGGACTATATGTGAGAAAGGAATCAAGGCCACAGAAGTGCAGGGAAACCTGAGGAAAATGAAAGACTATAGATACAGTGTGTCATCCTGGAGACAAGCACTGGGACCATGATCCATATAGGGTGGCATACAGACCTCCAGCACAGGGAAAGGAGTTGGAAAAGGCACTTGGAAGGGACATCATCAGGATGGCAAGAAAGGGGAGGCTCTGCTAGTTGGTAACCTCAATATGCCAGATGTGGATTGGAGCCTCCATCTGCAGCTTCAACAGGGAGCAAGGCCATCCTTGACCACCAACAAAGGGCCTTTCTCAGGTAGCTAGTCAACAAACCGACTAAGAACATGGCAGTGCTGGACCTGATGATTACAAACAAGGTAGCATTGCAGACGTCTCAGTGGGCAGTCCCTAGTTACCACTGATCACCATACAATGCAGTTTAACATTAAGATGGGAGCAGAGGCTGCTGGACCTTAGGAAGGCAGATATTAGGAAAGGGAGCCTGCCTCAGAAACTTCCTAGTGAGGGGATGCCAGGTATGAGTAGAGGAATCATAGGGAAAAATAAAGGAGGGCATAATTAAGGCAAGCAGCCTCTGCATGAAGAAATTGCATGAAAGCAAAAGGAAAAAGAGTCCATTAAGGCACTCTAGGGAAGTAGCCACAGTGGTGAAGAAAAAAGGTGGCATTCAGGAGATAGAAGGAGCACAGAGGAAAGACAGAGATGTTCCAAGTAAAACAGAGGGAAACAGGTAAGGTAGTGAGGGAGGAAAGGTGCAGGCAGAGCAAAGGATAACAAAAGGGGTAGTAAATGGGGGTAAGACTTTATTCTGGTCCATAAGAGAAGAAGAAAGCAAGGGAGGGACAGTAAGGAAAAGGAGGGCAGCAGAGGTATACTGCACAGAAGAGGACCAAGAAAAGCAGACTTCCTGAACAGGTACTTCTGTACAGTCTTTACAGTGCAGGGGGGGACAGATCACCACTGATCAGCAAGAACAAAAGGAGAGGGAAGGCAAACTGAAGTCAGCTTTAAGAGGAAATAGTCTTGAAGGACTTGCAGCTCTGAAAGTGGGCAAGGCTATTGGACCAGATGGGATACACCCAAGGGTACTAAAAACTCAGGGAGGTGAGGTGCTGCCCTGCTGATGGCCTTATTCAACAGCTCACTGGACTCAGGCATGGTTACACAGGACTGGAGGAGAGCAGACATGGCTCTGTAATGGCAGCAGAGAAGAGGCTAGTAACTATATGCCAGTAAGCCTCACCCCAGAGGTGGGGAAATTAATGGAAGCACTGTTAAAGGAAATGCTGGTAGAGTATCTTGAATCCAATAGGCTGCAGGACCAAAGGCAGAATAAATTCATGAGGTGGGAGGTCATGCCAGATGAATCTGATTGAGTTTTTGTCACTGGGTGATCAGAGAAATACATCAGGGGAGGGCAGTGGACATGGCCTATCTGGTCCTTAGCAAGGCCTTTGACATGGTGCCGCATGGAAGACTAAGAAATTCAGCAACCATGAGGTGGGATCCAAAGTGGTGAAAGCAGTTAGAAACTGGTTAACTGATAGGTGATAGAGAGTGGTGGTTAACGCACTCACTCTAATGATGGGAGAGTGGCCAGAGGGTACCAGAGGGCTCAACATTGGGACAGATTCTCTTCAATGTCTAAGTGACATTCCAGATGAACTGTAAAGGAAGGCATGTCTTTTGCAGATGATACTTAAATCTGTAATAGGGTAAACAATGAGGAAGGGCAAAAATAATGCATAGAGATCTTGAGAAACTCGAAGCAGTGGTCAAGAGCATGGCAGTTGGGGTTTCATACCAAAACTGCAAATCATGCACCTAGGGCGAGGAAGCTAATAACTGAGTATAGAGTTAGGGGAGCTACTGTCAGTCACTAAGCAGAAAAGAGACCTTAGGGTTATCATATCTGATTATTTCAAAGTGGCAGGAGCAGTGTGACAAAGCAGTGGGTAAGGCTAGTGGGATACTGGGATACATTGGAGAGTTATTTCCAGCAGGAGGAGAGAGTGGTGTTGACACAGTATTGGTCCATTGGTGAGACTCCAACCTGGAGTGTCATATCCAGTTCTGGAGGCTGCACCTCAGAAAGGACATAGACACGGTGGAGGCAGCCCAGAGACAGGCAAGTAAAATGGTGGGGTGCGCACCAAACCCCTACTAGGAAAGACTGAGGATCTCAACATGTACACCCTGGAAGACAGGTGACTGAGGGGGACCAAGATAGAGACTTACAAGTATTTAACAAGGGTGAACAGGGTGCAGGACATGTATCTCTTTCAAGTGAGGAAGAGTACCAGAACCAGAGAACATGTGATAAAGCAGGAAGGAGGGAAGTTTAGGAGGGATATGAGGAAGTACCACTTCACTGAAAGAGTAGTGGGTGTGTGAAATAGACTGCCAGAGTAAATGGTGGAGGCAAAAACTGTAGGGTCTTCAAGCATGTGTGGGATAGACATAGGGCAATATTAGGAAATGGCAGGGAGGAGGGAGGGTTGCCATAGACCTGAAAGGGTCTGCAAAGACAGACAAGGCAGGGAATAGATAACTTGTGTAGACTGGGTGGGCCAAGCAGACCATTTATGCTGACAATTCTTTTTCTGTGTATCTAAAGATGCCAGAAATACATTTTTTACTAAAACTACATGATAAAATGTTTTCCTAACTAACAAATACTGTTGCTTTAAATCCATCTCTGTGCAGAGCCCACCTTCCCCCATTGTAGGTGCTCCAACCAGTAACATCATATTAACCTGGTACTTTAAAGAGGAAGTAATCAGCCCGCTAGTGCAGCAGTAGCACTATTGCTTGCATCGCTGATGACCTGGGTCTAGGCCGTGGAGGATGCTTGAGCATCCACTGGACTGCACTCCTCCAGGATGGGGGTGGTGGTGCAAAGGCTGATGCTTGCCTGACCCCAAGTAGTAGCTGGGGGCAGCAGGCCAGGATCACCAGTGAAGGAGTAGGAGGGCACATGCAAAACCAGGCTTGTGATAGAACTGCCCATGAACCAAGGGCATGTGACCCCAATGTCCCCCAAAAAAGGGCACGTGACCCTGGTACCCACAAAACCAGGGCACATGGTATCAGTTCCCGACAACCAGAGCATGTGATTCCAGTGTCTGAAAAGAGCATGTGACTCCGCTGTTCACAAAACCAGAGCTGCAGACCCCAGTGCCCAAGCAACCAGAGTACATGATCCCGGTGCCCACAAAACCAGGACATGCAACCCCAGTGCCTACAAAACTAAAAGCAATTGATCCCTAAAGCCCATAAAACCAGGACAAGTGACCCCAATGCCCAGAAAAACAGAGCACATGACCCCAGTGCCCACGAAACCTGGGCACATGACCCCAGTGCCCACAACAGGGTGTTTGGCCCTGGGATGAGGGAGAGGATGGGGCTACCAAACTTATGCACATCCCAGTAATGGCATCTTCTCTCAAGGCAGCAACTAGCCTGTGCACCAGGCCACAAAAGGGTATAGCCTTATAAAGAGGCTTTGTTCAATCAATCTGAATGGTTAAAACTGGTGACGTGACCATGTATTCAGATTTTACTTTCTTTTCTTTACTTTCAACTTCTAAAACAATTTTTCAAGCACAGCAACATGCTCCAGGGTGTACCATAATGCCATAAATGACTGCACTAACCAGGTGATTAAAGGCAACCAACCTGAAGCTGTGTAATTTAGCACTACCACACACCCTATCATGCATTATTGCACACATGGCATCCTCACTTTGTAAGAATTCTGTGGACATTTAGACTGTGTTGATGTGTGAACCAGTTGCCTCCAAAACGGACCTCCTGTGTATTTGAAATCTAGATACATTTATCAGTGTCCACTGAGGAGATAACCCAGGGAAAATTCCTGTTACACCTGGGAAAAATGAATGTAATCTCCTGAGTCACCAGTGAAAGAGACACCTGCTGCTATCCCTTTGTTGTGGTGTTTTTTTTATTTGTTTTGTGCTTTTGCAGTAACCTTTTTGAAAAGATGGGGTTTTGTTTCCTATTTATACTGCTGAGATGGTCATCTTACCAGGCTTGAGAGAGAGAGAGCGAGAGAGAGAAAGTTCAGGAGGGTAACAGGCAGAGATTCATTTTGCAAAGAAGAGGTGGTGGAATGATTTACTGGTGGTGATTGCACTGGGTTGGGAGTGAGTGGCTGTTTCTTTGAATCTAATCATTCTGAATCTGTCAGTGCAAACTGACTCAATAGCTTTTCTTCCCAGTACAATAATAAATAAATATATCAACATGAAGAAATAATTCAGACAAAATGAAAAAGAATGCCTGCACTGCCACTGGGGAGGGCTAGGGTCTGTGGATGAGCCCTGGAAACCCAAGCTGTGAGGCCAAGTGCATTGCAGCGGTGAGGCTCTCTGCTCTCAGGAGGAGGATACAGCCTGCAGAGAGTTTGTGCAACCTTGCTACCCACCAGTCGTGATGTGACCTCAGTACCAGCTTGATGGCAGCCATGGGACCACCCTCTTGCCCAGAGGAAGGTGCGCATATCCCCATGATCATCTGGGTGTGGAGCAAGGGGACAAAAGAGCAAAAAATGGGAAAGAAAATAATTATAATAATGACAAAATAAAGGGCTCATCCTTTAGCTGTTTGGTAAATGTTTTACATGGGTATGATGGCCTTCTTAGTCCCCGACTCCCAGTACCATTAGAGTGGGACAGGCTCGGTGATCAGTGGCTAATACCACATTAAAAGTGTAAAGCAGTAATTCTCTTATCCAAGTATGTTCTTAGCCCCCACAGCACAGTGTCTTGGTGATAGTGTGTTGCTACTCTAAAGGAGATCTGTGATGGGAGGTACTTTGGCACCTTTGCTCACTGTATCAGTAAAAGGAATGGCGGAAGAGATGGGCAACACCATTTCAGGCAATTTATAAGGGCTTCTTTTTCATTACAATTTTAATTACCCTGTTTAACCCCACAACATCTCATTTACGGTGGTGGGACACAGCTTCTATTCCTATTTTTAAACTTATATTTTATTACATTTTGAAATGCAAACGAATAAAGTCTGTGTACTGTATCTTCACAGGTGAAACACGGAGGCCTATGTCACATTAAGAGACATTGTCTCATGCCTTGTTTTTTACTGACACATGAGGGTTCATCACAGAGTGTCAGAACAAAATAAAACCAAGGTGTTGCATCAGGGTGGGGCTGAAAACAAAACAAAAAGATAATAACAAATGCACGCTAAAAAGGGACATACAATTTGAATCAGTGTTTAATCATAGATCTTCAGGAAGTATCTATAAAGAAAAAACTTTTCCACCAACTTTACTTTTTTCTTTATAGATAAATTCCTGAAGAAGACCTGTGGTTGAGACATCTATTTATTTTCATCACTCATTTAATATTACATTTTATGTTGCTTGCACGCATTGTAAGAAACATAGTGCCATCATCGGAGATTTGGAGTGTGTCACTTCCTCCTCCAATTCAGTCAGTGTGTTGGCAGGCACGGCCCTGTAAGCCAATGCATTTTGGAGCTGTCTGTGCCGCTCCAAAATGCAGTATTGCTCTGATTGAAAGGGAGCTACGTTTCAGTGAACACCCGATAAGATATCGGCTGTTCACTGGCAGCTCCTCCCACAGATACCCGCGGGCTGCCCCGCCCACCCGCACTGTATAGAGCCGACGGGTGCCCAATCCCCTGTCGGCTGAGCTGCGTCCCCCAGTAGTAAGTGCCATGCTGGAGCCCACCCCAACGTGGCAGCGATCCTTTGGCCAATGGGGTGCCTAATCCCCATCGGCTGAACGTCCCCCTTCTTGTGCCATGCTGGAGCCCACCCAGCGTGGCAACAAATGCCATGGCCGACGGGGTGCCCAATCCTGTCGGCTGAACCCCCAACATCCTTGTGCCATGCTGGGAGCCCACCCCAGTGTGGCAAACATCCCACGTAGTCATTTAAAAAAAAAACCTGTAAAACAAAAGCGGTCCTGCAGCTGCCTCCAACCCCTTCCCACTACCCGACCCACCCACTGTGCACCCAGCCTCTCACCCCCCTCACCCCATACTTACCTCCGGACTCTGGCGCGACGATCTTGGTGGACTGGGAACACGTCTGCACTCTTCAAAAGCCGACCGAACTAAGGAAATGCCGTAAGCTGTATAATGGGCTAGATAGGGGGTTTCAACTTGTTGCATATCTCTGGCATTTTGGGAATTTTTGCACCAAATTTTCAGCATGGGTTTTGGGACCCTTCTCATGAATGATGTCGCTGCCATGGGGTTGTTCGGACCCAAGGATGATTTCGCAGTCACTGCATAAAATCACCCTTCAGGCCTGAATAACGCCATGACAGTGACATCATTCATGAGAAGGGGTCCTAAACACCCCATTTTGAAAATTGGTGCCAAAATTCCAAAAATGACTGTTTTACTAGCGTGCATGCTATGCAGTTCCTACGCGAGGCTCGTAAGTTCGCGAAATTTCAATATTTTCACTCCATATTTTCCAACACTGCCATTTTACCACACCTTCTATGAGTAGTACAGCTGTCATTTTCACATCTCACCCAAAATGTGTTTCTGCCCATGTAGCGCACAATGGCGCAGTCGGTATGCTTAAATCAATGTCTGGGACAAATTAAGAAAATCACAGTGACACTGTTCATGAGCAGAGGTCTTAAAATGGCTATGTTGAAAATTTGGTGAAAATTCCTAAAATGACTGTTTTCGTATTAGCTATGCTAGTTCCCACGCACGCTTGTAAGGTCATTTACTTTTCAATATTTTCACTCCAGATTTCCAACATTGCCATTTTATCATGCCTTCTTATGAGAAGTACAGCTGCCATTTTTCACATCTCACCCAAAATGTGTTCTGCCCATGTAGCACACAATGGCGAGTCGGTGTCGTAGATCAATGTATGGGACAAATTAAGAAAATCACAGTGACACTGTTCATGAGCTCAGGTGTTAAATGGCTATATTGAAAATTTGGTGAAAAAATTCAAAAAATGACTGTTTTACAAGTGTCGTTGTACAGTTTCTAATACTGCGCTCGTAAGTTAGCGAATTTTCAATATTTTCACTCCAGATTTTCAACATTGCCATTTTACCACACCTTCTTATGAGTAGTACAGCTGTCATTTTCACATCTCACCCAAAACGTATTTCCGCCTAAGGAAGCATAATGGCACAGTCGGTGTGCGAAATCAATGTACGGGACAAATTAAGAAAATCACAGTGACACTGTTCATGAGCAGAGGTCTTAAAATGGCTATGTTGAAAATTTTGTGAAAATTCCTTCAGATGTTTTGCAGTATTACTAATGAAGACATTGAACAGAACTGGCCCCAGGACTGATTCCTGCAGCACCCACTGGTCGCCTCTCCCTAGACTGCATACCATTTACCACCACTCTCTGCCTCCTGTCTGTTAGCCAGTTTCTAACCCAGTTTACCACCCTTTCCCCATGTCCAGCCTACCCAGCTAGTTTATCAGCCTCCTATATGGGATGGTGTCAAGGCTTTGCTGAAATCAAGGTAAGCGTTGTCCACTGCCCCACCCTGATTCACTTCCTTTGTCACCCAGTCAAATAAATCAACCAGATTTATCTGACATGATGTCCCCACTGTGAATCCATGTTGTCTATGGTCCTGGTTCTGATGGCATCTAGATGCCCACTATCCTTTCATTAAGCAATGTCTCCATGATCTTCCCCACTACTGTGGTGAGGCTGAATGGCTATTGTTCCCTGCCTCCTCCCTGCTGCCAGACTTGTGTAGAGGGACCACATGTGCCCTCCTCCAATTCACTCATGTTGAATGACTCAGTGAACATGGCAGCCAGAGGTACTGCTATCTCCTTCGCAGTTCTGTTAATATCCTTGGGCGTATGCCATCTGGTTCCATCGCTTTGTCTACCTTCAATTTAGTGAGCTCCTGCAGGACTCTTTTGCCTTTGAATGGACTATTGTCCACCTCTTCACCCTATTGGCAACTGCTGTACTGCTGTGGCCCTTGCCCTCCACTCTTCTGTGAATACTGAACGGAAAGACACAGTGGATGTCTTGGGAGGAAGGCATGAAACTGTCACTTCAAATACCTAAACAGCACATACAAGCAAGCAACATTCGGCATTGACAAATGCTTGTTATGTTTGCTTGCGCCATGCACAAGAAACATTTTGTGGCAGCTTGCTGGAATAGCAGGTTGTGGAGATGTGGCAGTGTTCTGGCCAATGCTACCACTGCTTTTTGAGCTTGTCTCTGTGGTATCAATGAATGAGCATACTGCCTATAACAGCAGTTAAGAAGCTGCCACCAACTTGAAAGAAATGTGCCACTGCAATGAGCAAGCGCCCGCCATTGCAGAGCTTTTAGCTAACGATATGTGCCTGGCATGCTACCGCATGCAGCAGACCAGCAGAGAGGGGAAAGCAAGAGTTGAGAGCGAGCCAGCCTCTGCTTAGTAGACCACAGGGCTTAGACAGATATATGCCAGACATGCCATGGCGTGCTTACCAAGTAGCAGAGGGTAGCAAAAGCCACCTGGCGTGTCTGCATATTCCTTTTTTATTTTTTTCACTTGCTTCCTACTTTGGATAGTCCTCCTTGCACTTCCCTGGGGTTGCCAGTTGGTAAATTTAGATGTTTTTAACATGAGCACCAAGTGGACCTGATACATGTAGCAGCCTTCAATCAGGTCCGCTGGGTATGTCAGGAGGCAAGGTTATAAGGGCAGCATGTTTAAAGCCCTGAAACAAACTACAAAGTTCTACTTTGTTGTTCTTGTTCGGAAGAGTAGGAGCTACTGCACGTGAAGACCTTGAGTCGGAGAGGGGTATCGCCAATAGAGTTGACAGGTCTGACTGGAGCCACTGTCGTAGACGAGTACCACCACCAAGAAGCTGTTCAAGTAGCAGCCAGGACCCTCACCCACGATGGTGCCCTGCTAAGAAGATTGAGCACTGAGGAGGAGCCACACAAGTGTTGGTCACTGTCTAAACTAAGACCGAACAGAATTCTGTATGGACAGAGCTTTGCCAGCAGCATCCCGGCCCTGCATGCCCAGCTGATGGGTGGCAAGAGTCAACAGCATAGCCTGCCCCAGCCCTACCTGACTGATCCACAACCCAAGAGCGAGAGAGAGCCAGAGGAGTCATGCTGCTGCGTGCTTCTACTCTCACTGTGATACTGAGTCTGGGCTGCCTGAAGACTGTCCTCCCCAACTTGTGGGTAAGACTACTAGAGGAGATCTCCAATCAGTCTTGGCTCAGAACTCGCTCCTTAAGTTCCAGTTCTAGTCCTGTAGTGAAATGTAACTGCTGTTATTTTAGTCAGTGGAGTGCTAGTGGACAGTGGTCAGTATGGTACTAGTAGTAGTACTTAGTCCAGAGCAGTCCTTCACAGGCTAGCTAGTAGCAGCACAGCACCTGCAGCTGCAGAAGTGTGTTTACACTGCTGTAGGTAGCTGTGAGCCTGTGAATTTCATTGTGAAACAAGTGTCGTGTCTCAGTGGATGGGGAAAATATATAAAGTGAACTTTCCTGAAAGGTAAAAGATTATGTGGCAATATACTAAACTAAAGGGTTAAGATGGAAAGATGTCTTGCTGAGCCCACTCTGATACAAGGTTAATTAACTTGCTTGCTGCATAGTTTTGATCTTCCTGCAGTGCTGCATTAATGCACATAAGTGAAGAAATATGATTCATATAAGATTGCAGGAAAGGTTGTCAAACAGAACTGAAGATATAATTATTTTCTACTGTGCTATAAGGTGATTTAATACATGTTGCTGCTGACCTTTGCAAGAGTTAATTATTGTCTGTTAATGCCAGCTATACCCAGGTTTTATAGAACCATTGTGCATTCTTGTTATCGAAACCTTTCCTGCAACCTTACATTAATCTTTACTTATTATTTATGTTAAACCTCCTAACATGCAGTACTGCAGAGGGATAAAAATGTGCAGCAAATCGAAAATTCACTCTGCTCAATGCTCACCTAACTGAAGTGCTGTCTCTCTCTCTCCCAGTTGTGGTGCATATTTTGATCTGCAGCCATGTTTAATTTTTTTTGGGGGTCCAAATGTACAGTGGGCATTACTATAAATCCTGGACTTGCTGCAGCTGCTACAAGATTCTGACAACATGCATGATGCATAGTGCAGTTCTCACGAGGCTAATAGGCGATGGGTGCTGGACACTTTATTTAAGTTAGTTTCAGAGTTGTTCAGTAAAGTAATGTTGATAATTGTGCTTCTTAGTTTTGCCGTCCAGCCGGATTTCACTAAATATTATTGCTTATTGGGGGCGTGGCTTGGACCCGGATGAGATGCTGCTGGCTGATGCTCTGTCCTCTCCTGGCACTGCATCGCTCGTAATCTGCCATCGTGCCAGGCTGAAATGTGCATCTAGCAGCTGATTATCCTTTTCCTACCCTCTGCTGCTAATATCTTGCCATCTTTGTCAGGTGATTGCCTCTTTCAGATCGTTTGAGCTGATTCACTGTGTCAGCCGTGCTGCCGTGATAGGCCACATCGCCCCGGGTCTAATTGGTAGTAGTTCCAACTGCCAAGCATACGGAGTCTTTGTGCCCATTGAAAGGTGTCGGGTTGCGATCTCTGGACTTGCCACGATCATTTCCTGTGGTGGAGGAAAGCGGTCACTTTCTCCAGCTGAAGCATATACAGAGACAGCATTCAGGCTACAATGGCTGCCTCAGCTAATGCCAGCAATGGATCAGGCTGTCGTACGCAGGGCCTTCCTGGGCGGGCACAGGTGGGGACACCCTCACTAACATTACAAGAATGTTGGAGGCCTTACTTGTTAGAGTGGATGGTATTGGGCACCACTGGCTGGGAACATGGCAGATGTCAGGCATTTGGAGGACAAAAACGTTATAGAACAACGAACTGATGTGTTGGAAAGGCAACATGTTCTGGCGTGGCAGAGGCTTGAGATCATGAGTCGAAGCTTGCTAGACTTTGGGAGAGGGCAGAAGAGCAGGAAAATGGGAGGAGAAATAACATCAGGATCTTGAGGGCCCCAGGGGTGCAGAGGGCCCCAATATGGAGAGGTTTGTCAGTGAACTCTTGCAGCAGCTGCTTGGGGACAGGTGGAGGAACCCATCAAGGTAGAGAGGGCCACAAGATATCGGGCAGAGCGGATGGCTCCTCCACCCCACGGACTATTATTGACTATTTGTTGCATTACTCAGTCAAAGAAAAGAGTTTGAGGCTAACTAGAGACCTGGGAGAGCTTACCTGGAAGGCGCCTCTATTTCCATTTTCTGGACTTCTCCCAAGAGGTGGCGGCATGGCGGAGGGCATTCAGCCCAATTAAGAAGGTACTGCAAGTTAACTTTTTGCTAGCAGTTCAAATGACTTACTGCTCTGCATGTTTCAAAGGGAGACAAAGTGTTTTTAGTCAGTACTCCAGGAATGCTGAAGCTTGGCTGCGCAATCACTGGCCAGGTGTCCTCCCAAAACTACACCTCCCAGGCGCCTCTGGGTCCCACAGGGTCATGATAATAAGCAGTCTAAAACAGGGATAACCGATTTCTGGAGGATTCTAGTTACAGACGGACTGGTCCTGCTGCTAACGGATTGCCTTGCTCCTCTCCCGGAAGTATGAGCAAAATGACAATATGAAAGGAAGGTATGCAGATAAACAATTCCACACTCCCCAGAGGCGACCACAGAGCAGGGGCCAGCGCAACATCATCCCCTGGGAGACAGTGTCAGTGCTCCAGAAGCCCTTGCCCTATGACTGAGTGCAAGCTGTGTCTTCCCTTCCCACCAAGCACCCTAGGGCTGAAGCATTGTCATCAGAAGGGCCCGTAGATGGTGATCAGTTGGATGAAGTTCCAAGTGAGCCCATGGACTCTTTCGCCTGTTGGACTGGGCAGCAGCAGCAGTAGAAGACAAGGAGGCAGAGTTGGCTGTGGTAGCAGGACTGCTCAAACCTGGAATCAAGTCATCTGTGGAGGTTTAGCTATGCCCCAGCAGCTGCATAGAAGTGAGGAGTGCTGATTGGGCCATCCAGTTTCCAGGGGAAAATGGATGACCTCCTGAACTGTCTCGTCTCTGGCTAAGACTCTCAGCTTTATTTGTTGCCTAAATGTGTTTTGTTTTCTCAGTATAGGTAGCTGGTCTGTGGAGGGTAGCATGCTGAGCGGCTACTAGCACTTTGTGCTGAGGCGTATTCACCCTCTATTTAGCCGACCAGCTCGTCCAGTGTTTCACAAGTCCTGTTAATCTGGTGCTTCTGCTTGAGGCGGATGTCCCCTCCCCCCGCACCCTCCCCTTTTTTCCCTCAGGGCTGTGTAGCATGCTGCAACTCTCCATTCTTCTAAGGAAGATATGGTATATTATGTTATATTATGTAGTATGGGACTAACTGTTTTGAGTAGCTGCCAGATGCCTGCCCCACCTCTGCTCCCTAGGTATGTCTTCCTCTGTCCAATTAGGGTGCCACACTCTCGGGAAATAGGGTGCGTTGGATCTAGAGGGAACCTTTATTAAAGCCTTTCTGGTGATCGGCTCCATATAGTAGCCACTATTGCCTATGGCTGCACACCTCAGATGGTTTTCCTTCTTCCTTTCCTTTTGGGGTTAGCGGTATGGGGAGGGATTCCTTCCCCCTCCCCATCTTCCCTCTTCCCCAGTTCAGCTGTTACTTACTTCCTTGTTAGCTGTCAGCTGCATGCCAATGGGGACATCCTGGCCTCAGATATTCTTGCTATGGGATGCGGTGAGGCCAGGTGGGGACAGGTCACTTGCCTTTGTTCAGACCTTCCCTTCCCATTCTTGGTGTCTGAGCTAGTGTGGCAAGGAGACCCATGTGGGCCTTCCCTCCCACGTTTACCTCAGCACCATTAGCTTGGTTATTCCTTCTTAGCACATCATATTATAGTAGTTGTTGAAGTTTTTCAGAAGGCTTCTGTTATTTTTGTATCTTAGTGTAAACTTTCTCTGTGCCATTACACAGCTAATTGTTTTTTTGTGAAGAAGGATTATTCCTTTTTCTCAGCGGTTCACAATACTCATAGCAGGTTGGGGTTTTGGCTGGCAAACCAGGCAGCTGCGCCAGGGGTCTCGGAGGTCAAAATAAGGAACATTATTATCTCCAACCATGCTCCGGGTGTTTTGTCCACCCAGCCAGGGGCCCCTCCACTAGGTGGCGATGTAATCCCCTACTGTTGCAGGATGAGGAGTTTCAATCTTTTCTAAATGAGGAGGCTCGTGTCTATTTCTCGCTGAACACCACAGATTAACTTTCTGCCTCAGATTTGGAATGCCTTTAAGGCAGTTACTAGGGGGACGATAATCTCCTATTCTGCTGCCAAGAACAGGGCTCAGATGGAGGAAGTTTGCAGATTGCAGGCAGAACTTTCTCTTCTGGAGGCAAATTTAAAGCCTCCAGGTCGAAGCTGGCCAACGCCTCCCTTCTTCACTCTATTGTGGGTTTAAAGTATCATATTAAAGACCCTCCCTAAACAAAGAAAGCGTAATAGCAGCTCCTCCTCTCCAAGCATAAGTCATGGGGGGGCGATAAAGGAGGAGGCTGCTAGTGTATCATCTGCAAAAACAACAGGCCGCCTCCAGAATTCATGCACTTAGAAATAGAAGGGAAAGGTATTGTCAACACCAAAGGAGATCAACGCAGATGATGAGTTTCTTCTACCAGGCCCTATACCAGACACGTTCTAAGTTTGGGCATGCAGAGATCTCTAAATGCCTCTCTGAATTTTGCCATGGGGTTCACTCTCAGTCTGACTGTTGTAGTCTAGATGCCCCCATTGATATGAAAAACTCCAAACTGCTCTGTCTCAAATCGTGAAAGGAAAAGCCCGGGGCCTGACAGAATGACTGAGCTTTACCAACTCCTTAAGTCCTTAACCTCTTCTCCTCTTAGATAAGCCC
Organism: Neoceratodus forsteri; assembly: GCA_016271365.2. Classification (NCBI taxonomy): domain Eukaryota; kingdom Metazoa; phylum Chordata; order Ceratodontiformes; family Ceratodontidae; genus Neoceratodus; species Neoceratodus forsteri. The sequence continues at coordinate 336,526,390 of CM028136.1, read as the reverse complement.
TGCAAGAAGGACCACGATAAAGAGCACACTTCCACCCAACATGTGAGGCGCTCATCACATTACTCCCCAAGAAATCTCTGGACACTTGGATTGTTCTAACGTTGGCCTATCTCACTGTTATCAGTGGATACCAAATTAGTGGCTAAAGTCCTGGTGAATAGGCTGCTTCATGTCCTCCACCTTGATTTATCCTTCACAGTCTGGCTTTTCAAAGGTCAAGTCTGGGGCGGACAACCTCCGTCTGCTTCTTAACCCGAAATGGTTGGCCCTCCAATCGACTATCCCCATGGCTGACCTCGCAATTGTTTTTTCAAAGGCTTTCATAGAAACATAGACTTTGATGGCAGATAAGGATCGGCTGGGCCCATCTAGTCTGCCCATTTCCTACCTACAGGATTGGCCGCAGATCCTAGTTAACCAACAGCCTATTTCTTCCTACCCCCACACAAGAATTGCCTATGTCTGTCCCCCATGCATTCTTGAATTCTCCCACAGTTTTAGACCCCACAACTCCTCAGGAAGGTTGTTCCATGCATCCGCTACCCTCTCTGTGAAATAATACTTCCTCACATTGCCCCTGAACTGCCCCCCCATCTTTAAATTGTGTCCCCTTGTTCTTGCACGTCTCTTTTCTGAAAGATGCTACCCTCTTGGACTTTGTTGATTCCACTGAGGTACTTAAAAGTTTCTATCATGTCCCCCTTCTCCTTCTTTCCTCAAGGGTATACATATTAAGCTCCTTTAGTCTCTCCTCGTATGGCTTCCCTTGCAGACCCTGCACCACTTTAGTTGCCCTCCTCTGGACTGCCTCTATCCTGTCTATGTCCTTGCGGAGATGGGGTCTCCAGAACTGGATGCAGTACTCCAGATGGGGTCTCACCAACTGTCTGTACAGAGGGATAACAACTTCCTGTTTTCTGTTGGTGATGCTCTCCCTATGCATCCCAGTATACCCCCAGCCCTCCCTACTGCCTTCTCACATTGCTTGTTAACCTTAAGGTCATCTGATATGATTACCCCAGGTCCGTTTCCTTTTGTTGTTGTTACTACCCCCCTTGGTGTAATCTTCCCTGGGATTTTGTTTCTCAGGTGCATTATTTTGCGCTTCTTTGGATTAAATCCTAGCTGCCATACTTCTGACCATTCTTCCAACCTTGCCAAGTCCCTTCTCATCCTTTCCACACCTCCTTGTGTATCAACCCTGTTGCAGAACTTTGTGTCATCTGCAAAGAGGCATACTTTTCCTTCAAGTCCCTCTGCAATGTCACTTATAAAGACATTAAAAGGACTGGACCCAGTACTGAACCCTGCGGTACCCCACTTTTAACACCTCTTTCTTCAGAGTGGACTCCATTTACAATTACCTTCTGTGTCCTGTTGTCCAGCCAATGTTTTACCCAGGCTACCACCCTGGGACCCACTCCCAGGCTGGCTAATTTGACTAATAATATTTTGTGTGGGACTGTGTCAAATGCCTTGCTAAAGTCTAGGTAGGCCATGTCCACAGCCCCTCCTGGTCTACTACTTTGGTCACCCAGTCAAAGAAATCAATTAGATTCTTCTGACATGACCTTCCTGCTGTGAACCCATGCTGCCTTGGGTCCTGTGCCCCACTGGCCTCTGGGTACTCAACAATTCTTTCCTTCAGAGTGATTCCATCACTTTCATCACTTCCTACCACAGAGGTCAAACTGACAGGTCTGTAGCTTCCTGCCTCGGTCTTGGTCCCACTTTTGTGACGGGGGAATCACATCAGCCTTCTTCCAGTCCTTAGGTACCACACCATCCTCCCATGATTTGTTAAAAGGGTAGTCAGTGGTATCACTAGTTCTCTGCTTAATTCTTTTAGAATTCTGGGGTGAATTCCACCAGGCCCCATTGCTTTGTCCACCTTCAGTTTTAAGAGTTCTTGCAGAACCCTTTCTTCTGTGAAAGGACTGGGATCGACCCCCTATCAAGAGTGCTTCTGTTAATTGGATTAGGCACTTCCCCCTCCTCTTTTGTGAATACTGAGCAGAAATATTAGTTCAGTATCCTGCTTTTCACTGTCCCCTCTGCCCACCCACCGTTCATTCTATTCAGCTTCACTATCCCTCCTTTTGTCTTTCTACTCGCTGATGTACCTATAAAAGGTTTTATCCCTTCTTAACTGAGTTGGCTATCTTTTGCTCAGTTTGGGCCTTTGCTATTCTGACTTCCCTCCCTGCTTCCTTCTGCCTTAACTGGTACAGCTCTCTGTCCTGCTCCTTCTATGTTTCCTTATACTTCGGAATGCTATCTTTTTCTTCCTGACTTTCACAGCCACCTCTTTTTGAGAACCATAGTGGCTTTTTCTTTCATTTTGATTTGTTTATTTGCTTCACACAAAGGCTTGTTGCATCTGTGATGGCAGTTTTGACGATTCCCATTGTTGCTCCACACCACCTTCTAGCCTGTTTGCTAGGTGCTTTTCTGATGCACTCTCCCATCTTGCCAAAGTCAGCTCACCTCCTTAGAGTGGGATTACTTCCATAGTGTTCTCCAGCTCTATGGTTTTGGCACCTATTTCCATTCATGGATAACCACCCTATATTGTTTGCCTACAGACAGAATCCTTACTAACCAAGATATCTCCTCTCCCTTCCTCCAACAAAGGGGTACCAGACAAGGTTGTCTCCTTTCCCTCTCTTGTTTCTGATAGCTTTGAATCCCTTGGTCAGGAAACTGTTGGAGACCCCAGGGTCACAGAGATCCCTGTTAAGGGACATAGTGTTCTGATAAATGCATATCCGGATCCAGATCTCTCTCTTCCAGTCCTATTGCCGGTGCTACAGAACTTTCCCCCTCTCTGGATTACTTGTTAAGCAAAAGAAAACCATACTTTCTCTGTTAAATCCTAGATGCAGTAGGAGTTACCTGGCGGGCACTGACATTGCCTGGGCCCCACAAGGTTTTCTCTTACCTCGGTATCTTCATTTCTGCAGCATGGAGGGATTTGGAAAAGACCAACTTCTCCCCTTCTTTCTGCCCGACAGTTGAGACCCAGTGTTGATGTAGGCTCCAGTTGTCCCTGAAAGGTAAAGTTGAGGCTGTGCAAATGTTTGTGCTCCCAAGAGTTTCTTTCTCTTTACCAACCTTCTGATACCCCTGTCCCCTATGCTGTTCTCCTCCTTGGACAAACTGGTGTCCTATTTCCTGTGGGAAGGCAAAGAAACCCGATGGAGTCGCTCAAAGTTAAGGGCTTATTAGTCCAGAGGTGACCTGGGCTTCCTTGGTTCCTAGCTATCATCTGGCTTTCTGTATGGCACAGGCCACCACCTGGTTTGTTCTGGGTCCTTCTGGTTCTCCTCAGTGGGTTACCCTGGAATCTGCCTTCCTTCCAGATGACTCACTTTTTCATTGCTTTCGGGTGGTAAGACCTCTGGTGGCCAGTTCACCCCAATCAGGGTGGAAAACTGCTGAGCATGGTGGTGAGCCATGGTACTCTCAGGCACCCTACTTCAGCTTGTTCCCCTCTGACTCCTATGCCCTCCTCTGGGGTTATAGTCTGATTATGGTGGACAACAAGCCTCTGTCTTGGCCCGCTGACTGGCGAAAGGGATGCTAACGGTGGGTGACCTTCTTCTCCCTGATTCTTTAACCCTGATGTCCTTTGAGCAGCTAAAGGACTGGTTTGGCCTGAAGGCTCAAGACAATTGGCATTACCTGCAAATCAGAGTGCGGTCTGCCCTCTTCTGTCACAGCCGTTGACAGAAGGGGGATGGAGGTGTTTAGCCAAACTCCATAAACCCGATCAAAGCAAAGCCTGGTGGGGAATATCTATAAGGTCCTGAGAGAGAGAGAGAGAGAGCTCACAACTAGATTCCACTGCCAAATGCAGGTTGCAGTGGGAGGTGGAGCTCAAAGCCCTATCCCTTGGAGCAATGGGCAGCTTACTTGAGTGCAGCACCCTGCGTGTACGAGGATGCTAAGAGTCAACTGATACAGTTGAAGATTCTTCTTCACTGGTATAGGACTCCAGCTTTGCTTTTGGAGCTTAAGGGCTCAGCCATGACAGATGTTGGTGGTGTCAGCAATCCGCAGCACATCTACTTCATGTCCTGTGAACCTGCCCCACCCTCAAGCAGTTCTGGCTGACTGTATTGGACGATTGCTCTAAGATCATAGGAAAAAGAATCTCACACTTGCACAACTCTTTCTTGCTGGGAGATGTCTCCTTGCTTGACCCTTTGGCTGTGCCGCTTAAAACATGGGTTCTTGCCACTCTTATGGAAGTGAAAAGAGCTATCCTGAGACGGCAGGCAACCCACCCCTCCTCCCTTTCTCTCCTGGTGGGCTGCACTGGCTCAGCTAGCCATCTCTGAATGCCTCACTGCAGCAGGATAGGGACAACTTCCTAGATACTACAAGAAATGGGATGTATACCTACATTCTCACATCTGTCCAATCCCACCCACTCCACCTGGGAACCCACCATTAGGATAGCCCCCACCATCCTCCCTCCCTCCTTCCCTTCCCCTCACCTTTGCTATCATAGACTCTTGACAACGCTACTATTTTACTTAGCTATACTTCTCTTCTCTGTCTCCTTTTCTCTGCTGTCCACTAGCCTATGTTATTTCTTTGGATGGAGTATATATTGGTGATGCCTATGGCACATGGACAGCTGTAGCCTGGCCATATCCCAGTACTTTTCCTAGCTATTACTCCCACCCTGTGAACTTCCCATAATATAGCTAGATGTAGTTATGTGGCTTTTAGTTGGACTTTACTGTATGGCTCTCATTTGATAACTTAACATAGTTGTGTGAAGTATGGCACCTGGTATAGCCTGCCTTTCTTTGTTTGGCATGTGTATCTGTACTGTACTATTGTACTATGTGTTGTGGTCACCATGGTTATGTTTCTGGAAAATATAAAATTCAGTAAAATTTTATATGATAAATATTATTGCTTATTTGGGGGGGCTCCTTGCCACACCTCAATGTAGTTTTCTGCAGAAGCAAACATATAGCACAATAATTAATATTTACTGAGCAATACTACATGGGGGGGTGTGGGGGAAGAGCCCCAAATAAGCAATATTTAGTGAACAACTCTGAACCTTATTGTGTTGCTATAGCAATACTATAGTACAGAAACTACAGTGGGGGTGTAGGGGACAGAGCCCCCAAATAAGCAATAATATAGACTGAACTCCGACATGCTACAATGATGCATCCTGGGGTGGGGCTCCATCAACAAGTACCTAACTAATTACATCAAGTACCTAAGTACTGAATTAGAACTTTTGGTTTCAGTGCTTGGTTGGTTTTGGTGCTTTTGTGCATTTGCTACCTAGTCTGGTGGGTGCTTGATTTGTTCTTGGACTTTTTAGTGTTTACTATTTAAGCACCACCATTTCAACTTGTCATTTGTGGGTGGCTATCTGTCTATAACTATGCACAGTTGTTGAAGAATATGCAGGCTATGTTGTTCAACTGGGAGAGAGCCTTGTAGAAGATAAGATGGGGACAACCCCATATTTCATTGTTACAAAGGTTCTTTATTAAGAAGTTCAGTCAGTAAGACCAATGTACAAGCAACTATTTTCATTAGCCAATACGTTTGCTATGGTACAAGCATGTACCTTGTTTTGTCTGCCTCAGACTAGAGGCAGACCAGCTGTTTTAATGTGAAAGTATGGTATACTAGTCATTATCTAGCTAATATACTGTGTGTCTGGTGTTTTAGGATATGTTCAATAAAGTAAGGAACCTCATTGACAGAGATTTTATTGGCAATGAAAATAGGTGCCTACACATTTAATATTACTTGCTGTGAGCAATTTCTTAATAAAGAACCTTTCTGTCAAAGAAATATGGTGTTATCCTCAAATATGGGGTTATCACTTGTGTATCTTCTACCAGTACCAACTACAATCCCAGTTGGAAAACGTAGGGATAAAATGTAATTTTGTATTGTTGACAAAGTGGTGTGTGACTGGACCTCTGTGGGACTGACTACCTTGATGTGGTACAGAGGCTTGTCACAATGCAACATTGTAACTAAAAGCCAGATTGGTGGCGTGGCTAGTGGTATGGTGGCATGGCTGGTGGTGTGTGAATGGACCTCAGTGGGACTGGCTACCTTGATGTGGTACAGAGGCTTGTCACAATGCAACATTGTAACTAAAAGTCAGGTTGGTGGTGTGGCTAGAAGTGTGGTGGCATGGCTAGTGGTGTGTGAATGGACTTCTGGGACTGGCTACCTTGATGTGGCACAGAGGCTTGTCACAATGCAACATTGTAACTAAGAGCCAGGTTGGTTGTGTGGTGGCATGGCTGGTGGTGTGTGAATGGACCTCTGTGGGACTGGCTACCTGCCTTGATGTAGTACAGAGACTTGTCACAATGCAACAGTGTAACTAAAAGCCAGTCTGTTAGTCTGACAACTGTGGATGATGATTTGGCTAGTGGTGTGCTGGTATACACCAGAGAAAATGGCACTTGTTGGGTGAGAGGGGCACGAACAGGGCATGGGACGGGGTAGCCGGCCTGAACAATGGGGGGTTGGGTAGCAGTGAGTCCACTTGATGTGCAGATCTGAAATTCCTGGCTACACCCCTCCACGCTGCATCTTCAGAGTGTACTGGGAGAAAGTGAGAAGAAGCCTGGCGCAGGGTGCAGCAGAAGAGAGCAACATGGCTGTGAATTTGAGGCAGCTGGGAATGGGAACAGCTAGTGGATCGACTGAGCCTAAGCAGAGGAGGCAGTGAGCTTGCCAGCACCTGTGGTTGGTCAGGGAGCAACTGAGACTCGCTCTCTGTAAAGAAAAGTAATTGAGCTCTTAGTGTTTGTTTTTCTTGTACAGCAAGTCCGAGTCTGTGTGTGGAAATTGATTGCATGCTGTCCCACCATTCTGCTTTCCAGTCACTCAGCTCAGCTGGCCCACCACATTTAGTCGTTGTCACATCGAGACTCAGAGCAGCGAACACTGGAGAGAAAATGCCCTACTGTCTTGCTTAGCAACTTTAAATAAGTACAACAGCTTCTGAGTTCCAATTGTTCCCACCACTAAATCCTTCAAGGCATCAGGTACTGTTACTGCACACTGACTGGCTGGCTGCAGTAGCTAGCTTCTTGTTGTTTGTTACCAGCACTGGCACTACCTTTAGTAACAAAATGCTGCCCCTGACCTACAGTGACCTTCGGACCATTTAGGTAAAAACAATACATTTTCTTTATTTGATGTCTTGACCAGTAACTTAGCTTTATTTTAAATGCTGCCCCCCGCCCATGACCTGTGGTGAACTTGAATTTTTTTCGTCACCTCTAAATAAGTTAAAACTTGTATGGCACCTGGGTGGGTGTGGATCTGGGAGGACTCTGTGTAGATGTAAAGAGCAGGGAGTTACAGTAGAATGGGTGTGTGGGTGGGGTGTGTGCTTGTGTGTGTGGGTGTGTGTGTGTGGGTGTGTGGGGTGGGTGGAGGTGTGTCGGGTGTGTGTGTGTGGATGGGGTGTGTGGGTGGGTGTTGGGTGTTGTGTGGGTCGTGTCTGGTGGGTGAGTGTTGGGTGTTGTGTAGATGTGTGTTTGGTGGATGGGTGTTGGGTGTTGTGTGGGGAGGGTGTCTGGTGTGTTGGTGGGTGTTGGGTGTTGTGTGGGGTGTGCCTGGTGTGGGTGGGTGCTGAGCATTGGGCGTGTGTGTGTTGGTGTTGGGTGTTGTGTGTGTCAGGTATGTGCCTGGGGTGGGTGTGTCTGGGTGAATGGACCGCAGTGTGATTGGCTACCTTGATGTGGTACAGAGGCTTTGTCACAATGCAACATTGTAACTAAAAGCAAGTCTTAGTCTGACACTTGTAGCTAGCATAGCCTGTGTCTGTGTGAATGGACCTCTGTGGGACTGGTTACCTGGATGTGGTAAAGAGGCTTGTCACAATGAAACATTGTAACTAAAAAGCCAGTTAGTTTGCTTGACACTGGTTATTGAAATGCCTTCTTGCTGTATAATAATGGGATCATGTGTGTTACATCTTTCAGCCACTGACAGGCATCGAGGTGTGCCTTGGGGGTTTGGCCCTAACATTCACTCCATTCTCTTATACTACACGATCTCAGCTTATTTCCTTTCCAATGGGCTGAATGTAAGGGCGAAGACCTCAAGGTACACTACAACACTTCTTGGTGTCTGCAGGGTGGGGCGAGGTGGAATGCTGTGAGTGTTATAGCCAAAGACCCAAAGGCACATCCCCAATGCCTATCAGTCTCTGTGGGGTTGGAGTTGGTGTTACTCAATACTTCACTGCCATTCCTATTATGCATCTCTCGAACTCCTGCACTACCAATGCCAATACCAGCAAGCAAACATTTGGCATTGACAAATGCCTGTTTAGTGATATTGTGGTGATGTTTTACTAATTTTAATATCTTGGAGTCAGAAGCATCGGCAGATGTATACTATTGCATGTATGGCTGCTGATTCTTTGTATGATCTGTAAGATGTCCAATGCCTCCTCTCCCCTCTTCCTCCTACTACTACTACTACTATTACTATTACTACTGCTACTGCTGCTGTTGCTGCTATTTGCACTTGGTGTTGTGTTACCACCCAATATAGTTGTGAATAGGATCTAAAATGTTATGTTTGTCAGTGGAGGAATGTGTAACTTTAGCACATGGGTATTTTATAAAATTAGTTATGATGCAACTCTTATTTTCGCTTACTGGCAACTTACAGTATGTATGTGTAGGAGTCATTATGAACATAGAGTGGTACTTATGTGATATCGACTTTGGGCATGCCTCTTTCTCTTCTGGGAGGAATACAACACTTTTGTGGTACCACTGAGCTCAGTCATGGGGCAAAGAACCCATCTTGAGGAAGGGTCCTACTCAGAGGTGCTGCAGGGACATATCCCCTTGACTAAAGGTACCTTAGGGTGTATGGTAGTGATCATCTGAATGGAGAGAGAAGGTGCCACTATATGAGGTGGGATGGTAGAGAAAGGAAAGTGAGTCTGGGGCTCATTGGAACATGCTTTTTAAATAATGTTTGGTGGGGACAGGCTTGTTGCCAGATGCTCCACTTAACCCACATGCATAGACTATTAATTCAATGGTTCAGTGGGCAACTTACAATATATAGTGTGAGTGATTATGAACTTAGACTGATTGCTTATGCAATGCAAACTTTGTCCATTCCTCACTGTTCCAGGAGGACTACCACAATTTCAAGATGCCACTGAGCTCAATCATGTGGCCAAAAAAAAATATTGAGGAGATTTCCATCCTCAGTAAAAGGAGCTCTCCTTTAATAAGGTTTCCTCAGGTTTTCATAAATGCAAATTGTTTAATTTCACTTTTCTTTTGACTAAAATGAACTAGCATGCAATAGGCACTGTTCCTGACACTGACACTTATGGGACACTGAGTGTTCAGAAACAACTGATTCAATGTTTTGGTGAATAGAGTAGGGATTGTGTATACTTATAGATTTGAGCTTTGGCCTTTCTTTGTTCCCACTCTTGGTAGGTAGCCGGGCAGTAAGTAGGAATAGAAGGATCAGCAACAAGGGTGAGCAGAGTGCCTGAGGAGAAGGAGGCAGGAGAGGATGGTGGGTGTTTCACAATGTGCTAAGTTGGGAACTGCTGAGGGAGGCTGGCCTTTATTTGGGATGGGAAGTGTTATTCCTCACATTGAACATCAGGCTTTAGCCCTCCCATTCAATGTTTTGGTAAATAGAGTAGTTCTTGTATATACTTATAGATTTGAACTGTGGCCTTTCTTTATTCCCACCCTTGGTATGTAGCCAGGTAGCAAGCAGGAATAAAAGCCAAAAAAGATTACCTCCTCCAACTCATAGAGAGTAATGACCAGTAGCATGCAGGATGGGAAACCCCAAGATGGGGAAACCTCTGAGGACCCATGGCTACTGATCTGCCTTCCCTCAGGGCAACTAAGAGGAGATGATCCTATATGCTTAAAACTAAGTTTTAATTCTAGTGTAGGTGTAATGTTTAGTGGAGTTCCATCTTCCAGGTCTGCTGAATGATGAGTTCAGGAGGGTCGATTCTTGAGGTCGAAGAGGCAGATCCAGTCAAAGGAATGTCCAGATCCTGAATATGAATCGTATGGCTGTTAAAAGGGGCTGAACAAGATCCATGATGTATCTGATATTAGTTGATATTTGATGAAGGCACATAGTCAATGTGAGCATGAGGAGCTAATTTGTTTAAATGGGTTTCCTGACTCCAGTTACAAGATGTATGTTGGGTTATGACATACTAAGATAATTTGCTGGACTTTGAAGATGGTGAGGGCAGGATGCAATGCTTCATTCCTTTGTAGACTGGCAAATGTTTTGGATGTTTGCAAGGTTCTCAGAAGTTCTTGTTCTCAGTATTGCTTAGGAAAAATGCTGGAATTGAATGAAGCTGGAAAATGATGTAGTAGGAGTTCTGATGTTCGAAGTAGAGTCTAATGGCTTTGAGTTCAGTAATTTTGCAATGTTTCACCATGTAGGCCTATAGGGAGACAATCAAGGATTTGGAGGAGTGAAGTTTGAGTACCAGGTAGGAGAGGGTAACTGAAAATTTTCAGACCAATGCAAGCAAGTATGAATATGTTGTAAAGACAGTAATTGGATACCAATAGATATAACTGAGTTATTCTGTATGATAGATTCAAGGTTTGAAGTTGAGTTAGAGTTGCTATAATGAGGTTTGTATGGGCACATATTGAGGAAGGACTGTTAGTGCAGGATGGTGGATATGGTTATTGCTGTAACATAGTAGCCCGGTGGCAGGAGCTCAGATGACCCCTGTGGCAGTGATTTGCTGGTGGAGCCAATACCAGTGTGCTGTGGGAGTGCCTGGAAAAGATGGGTCTTTGACCTAATCTACTGACTGATAAAGCCATAGGGAGTTGATATTGAAAGTAGAACAAAATGGGTGCACTGGCTGTTTGGTCCAATATAGAACTATTACAGAGTGTAATTGTGATAGGGGATAGCCAGGTCAGTTGTGCATGGGCAGGATGATGAATCGAGCAAAGGCCTGCTCTTGGTGATGGTAGTCGCTGGAAGGAGTATGAAGGGAGATATCCTATCAGATGAGTTAGAAAGACCACTAGATAAGTGACTGGCATGATTAGAGTGTCATGACAAAGAAGTGTAGATAACTTCATGAAGTATGGGGTATCCCAGGCCAAGGAGCAGTGACTTGGGATAGCGTGCATTTAGCAGGGTAGCTGTGCATTGGAGATTTGTTTGTACATATTCTGAGATACTAGATGGAAGGAAGGTCTTAGGAGAGCCTCCAAAGGCTATTCCAGGAATTACAAGTCGGATATTATGATTGATCCGAGTCAGGCTCTATAGAGAAGAGACTATAACTGGAAGGTATATCAGATGCTACCAGTACTGCTATGTGATATACTGCAGTTCCCGATATCCTAGAGGGTATGGCTATTATGAAGCCGGTATATCCCAGGAGGGAAATACAATCGCAATTCCAGTATAAGATAGTGGGTGCAAGAAGACTCACTGGAGCTTGGATCCTATGGAAGATGTTGCGAGGTAGTGACTTCCAAACTGTTTGGATTAGATAAAATATGTAAGGATGACCCTGAATAGTTGATTGAGAGATAAGATCTTCTATGGTCCAGTTGAATGGGATTCTGAAATGGACCCAGGGAGATTATCAGGAAATAGTGATATATCGTATATTGACATAGACTATGTCTGCCATGTTGTTCGAGGATGTTGCTGGATAACAGTTTTCTTTAAATAAGAAGAACTGGTAATCCTTGAAGCAATAGAAGGAGCAGGAATGCCAGTTGAGGTAGGAGAATGCGGCAGATGAAACAGTAAAAGTAATTAAATGGGTGAGTGGATGCTGGATGTCAGCAGTTGTGAAGAACACCCCAAAAAGCACATAGCAGCAGACATGGAGGAGCCCTGAGTTGCACAGTGGTGAGATGGAAGCTGCTCGACATGACAGCAGGCCAGCCAACATCAACAACCCTTGAGAGGAGAGAAGGAGGAAGCCAGGATATGACCTTCCCATTGATGATGGCCCTGAAGGCATGAGAGGCAAGGATGCCTTGGATGCTCACCAGAATCACCTCTGGAAGTTGCAGGTAAGGTATCAGACAGCAGGGTAGATGCCATGGTAGGAGAGACAGGAGGAATGGAAGCTAAAATGGGCCTCAGGAGTTAGATCCAGGTAAAACTGAGAAGGAGCCAGGTACAAGGTGCTGTGGAGTTGGAGCATGAGGTTCCCACCTCTGAAGGAGATGGTGAAGTTGAATTATTGATAGAAAAGGTACAGCAGTGATGGGGTTTGAGGTTCATGCCTCCGAAGTAGATGGTAAACTTGAATTGCTGAAAGGTAAAGGTGCTGCAGGGATGGGGTATGAGGGTCCCACCTCTGAAGGAGATGGCAAATATGAACTGAGAGTGAGATAAGGGTTGCATAGGGAAAAGTCTGTAGAAAGCCATAGGCTCCTGGCCCTAAAAATGGGCAAATTGTCATAGACCCAACAGGAAGCAAGGGGAATGCAGGCAGAGACAAGTCCATGATGAAGACTGTAGGGGAACAGGAATGTCCAGAGCAGCAATGATGGAGGTGACAGCAACAGGGAACTGAAGGTCAGGAGGCTGTAGGAGGCTGAGCCAGAAGGGAAACCACAGACCACAATGCACAGGAGCACCAGAGAAAACTGGAAGGCAAGCGCAACTACGTCCTGAAGTCCAAAGGACAGGGTGGAGTTTGGGCCTAATAAGCTGGTAAGGCTCAAATCCAAAACCAGAGGAGGCTGAAGGTGAGGATAAGACACAATCCCAGGAGCAAGGAGAACCAAGCATAGGAGGCCAGGAGGAGAAGGCCACCATGAGGCCAAAGCAGTCCAGTCTTCCTCAGGGTAGCCAGATGCCAAGCCCAGGGACAGGCTACAGGAGCAGAATGAGAAGGCTCAAGAGGGTGGAAGGACATGCAGCAGAGACTGAAGGCAAGGCACTGTTACAGGTGCTCAAAGCCTGGTGGGGATAGTGCTCCAATCCAGAAGGGAAGTGGCAAACCCAGGTTATTGGTACAGAATGCAGTTGGTTGAGTCAGGAGATTAGAGGCTGATGGGGAACAGAGGACCCATTTCCAAAAGAAAGTGGTGCACCCATATTTCTGGTACCAAATGCTATTGATAGAGATGATGGGTACAGTGATCCCATTCCCAATGGGAAGTGGTGAACACAAATTATTGGTATTGAATGCAGTAGGTCAAGACAGTAGATGGAGGGCACAGGCTCATCCCCGTAGCTGGGGTGAGCTAACCTTCACTCGATGCCACCTCGTGCAGAGTTAGGGGTTGAGACTGTCAGTAGGTGGAAGGGAATATAACTTGTTGAGACTGTAGTTAGAGGAAACAGGCTCCCATCCCTGGTAGACAGGAGCAGCCTACCTGCATTACTATGCCTCAGTAGGCAGAGTTAGGGACGGGCCATAGGACTGCTGGTATGGGCTGAGCAAGGAAAGAGCAGCTGAAGTTGCTTGAGGGAATGCAATGGAGTGCAAGGGAGTAAAAGTTCAAGTAGAATAGGGAAGGAGGGTAGAGAGTAGGGGTAGAGAGTAGCCTAGACACATAGAAACAAAGAATTTGACGGCAGATAAGGACCGCTTGGCCCACCCTTCTGCCCATTTCCTTACCTACTGGATAAGCTGCAGATCCTAGTTAACCAGCAGCCTACTTCTTCCTACCCCACCCCCAATAATTGCCTTATGACTGTCCCATGCATACTTGAATTCCACCACTGTTTTTGACTTCACGACTCTCCTCAGGAAGGCCGCTCCATGCATCCACAACCATCTCTGTGAAAAATACTTCCTTAAATTACCTCTGAGCTACCCCTCTATCTTCAAATTGTGCCCCTTGTTCTTGCACACTCTTTTTGAAAGATGCTACCTCTTGACTTTGTTAATTCTCTTGAGGTACTTGAAAGTTTCTATCATGTCCCCCCTTTCCTCGAGGCTATACATATAAGCCCTTAAGTCTCTCTTCATATGCTCTTCCGGCAGACTCTGCACCATTTTAGTTGCCCTCCTCTGGACAGCTTCCATCCTGTCTATGTGTCTTTATGGAGACTGGTCTCCAGAACTGCACGTAGTACTGCAGATGGGGTCTCACCAGCTGTCTGTACAGAGGGATAATAACTTCCTGTTTTCTACTGGTGATGCCCTCCCTATGCATCCCAGTATCCCCCAGCCCTCCTTGCTGCCCTGTCACATTGCTTGCCCACCTTTAGGTCATCTGATATGACTACCCCAGGTCCCTTTCCATTTTTGTTGTTGTAGTTAGTATCTCACCCCCATTGTGTACTCTTCCTGGGCCCCTGGGTTTTGTTTCCCAGGTGCATTACCTTGCACTTTAGCATTGAATCTAAGCTGCCATACATTTGACCATTCCTCTAACCTTGCCAAGTCCCTTCTCATCCTTTCCACTCCATCTTGTGCATCAACTCTGTTGCAGATCTTTGTGTCATCTGCAAAGAGACATGCTTTTCCTTCCAGTCCTCTGCAATGTCGCTATAAAGACATTGAAGAGGACCGTCCTAATACTGAACCCAGCGTACCCCACTAGTAACCCCTTTCTTCAGAGTGGACTCCATTTACTATTACTCTCTGTGTCCTATTCTCCAGCCAATTCTTACCCAGGCTGTCATCTTGGGACCCACTCCCAGGCTGGCTAACTTGTATATTAATCTTTTGTGGGACTGTGTCAAATGCCCTGCTAAAGTCTAGGTAGGCCATGTCCACAGCCCCTCCCTGATCTACTACTTTGGTCACCCATTCAAAGAAATCTATCAGATTTGTCTGGCATGACCTTCCTGCTGTGAATCCATGCTGCTTTGGGTCCTGTGCCCCTCTGGCCTCTAGATACTCGACAATTCTTTCCTTCAGAAGTGATTCCATCATTTTCCCATCGCTGAGGTTAAACTAAGAAGTCTGTAGTTCCCTGCTTCTGCCTTGCTCCCACTTTGTGAAGGGAATCACATCTGCCTCCTCCAGTCCCTCGGGTACCACCCCATCCTCCCATGATTTGTTAAAGAGGGTAGTCAGTGGTGTCACTAATTCTACCCTTAGTTCTTTTAGAATTCTGGGATGAATCCCATCAGGCCCCATTGCTTTGTCCACCTTCAGTTTTAAGAGTTCTTTCATAACCCTTTCTTCTGTAAATGGGCTGGTATCAACTTCTGTATCCAGAGTGTTTCTACTGTTTGTTTTAGGTACCTCCCTCTTCATTTGTAAATACTGAGCAAAAATATTTGTTTAGTATCTCTGTCTTTTCACAGTCACCCTTGCCCACCCTCCCCTTTATTAAGCCTCACTGTCCCTCCTTGGTCTTCCTCGCCCCTGATGTACCTATAAAAGGTTTTATCCCCTTCTTAACTGAGTTGGCTATCTGTCTGATGCTGTCTGACCAAACTTGAGGAACAAACAAAGTCACAGTACACAGGAGCAATACATAAACAAACAGGGAGTAATAAGGAGGTGAACAAGCTGCATGAGATAACATGGGTCATGGAAGGGTAGAAATGTGGAGGAAAATCAATGGAATGAGGCATATGGAATTACTGGGAAATGGGTGAAGAAGAAGGCAGGACAAAGTGAGGAAACAACAGGGAAACGTGCTCAAGGAGGGGTTTGGCAGAGTATGGGAAGGAACTGAAACAAGCAGGGAACGCAGCAGCAGAGGGATGAATGCCAGGGGTTGAAGTCACACCTCGGAAGCGCTGAAGGGAGAGCCAAACATGGGAATGGCAAAAAGCAGCAAGGAAAGGAATTGTTTTTGTAGGAGTAGTTTGAGGGGCAATGTACCACTCAAAGAGCAGCGGGCAAATAAATGGAAGAATAACACACAGGGCAGGGCAGAACAGGGAGCACAGCACACTGCAAAGCATGGTCATGGATCGCACCCCAGGGAGGGATTGGGATGTGAAATGGGAAAGCTTACACTCAAGGGAGCACAGGCAGCAAAAGCCAAACAGTTTGGGCAGGAATTCCAGGTAGGGAATGCCAGGAGATATGAGAACCAGAATGGAGTCAATGAGAAAGAAATGGTTGAGCAGGGGCTGGCAGAAGAGGGAGCTAGAAGGATCCTTTTTTTTCTCTTGAGTTGTCCAGAATGAAGTCAGGAATCAAATCAGTACTGTGTAATGGCAGAGGTGGTAAATGAAGGAGAGATAGGGGAAATCTGCAAAGCAAAATCAGAGGTGGCTTTGAAAATCTGGGACAGAGGAGAGAACTGCATGGTAGCATTGAAAATAGTGATAACATTATCGCCAGTCAGCATCCTGCAACACATACAGGAAATGGGTAGAAATACAGGGTTGGTGTAGTTTCTATGTCCCATGCCAGCACTGCACCAAGACAGGGCACCATGGCATATCCCATACAATGTACAGCAGGAAAACACATGAAAAATGCATGGGAAGATGGGGCAATGAGGGCGGGTGGCCAGGAGAAGAGATGGCCAGGTGGGACAGGGAATCATGGCAACAGCTGGGGATGGGAGAGAAAACAACAAGGGAGAAAGACAGGAGCAGGGAAAATAACAGAGCATGAAAAGGAGCTCTGAGCAAGAGAAAGCTCAGAACAATTGGGGAAGCCCAACCAGAAAGTGCTTATGGGAACAGAGGGAGCTCTGCTGAGCAGAGCTCTGAATGAACAAAGTGGCTGAGGGAGCAAGGAACACAGGACAGAGCATGAATGAAGGTATGGAGAAGGGGGTCACTGACTAAAGGAAGAAGTGGGATGCCACTTAGGAGGGGAAGATAACAAGAATGGAGTTGGGGAACAAATGCAAACAGGATGAGGGAAACGGAGAAAACGAGGGAGGTGGAAAGTAGGAAGGAAGGAGGCTCAGTCACACATGCCACACAGGAGCCTGGCACTTGCAAAGGGTGGGGAGGCTTCACATATGCTAACAGGGAACTGCTGAGGGAGGCTGGCCTTTATTTGGGATGTGGGAGGAGCTATTCCTCACATTTAACCTCAGGCTTTAGCCCTCCCAGAATAATTATGAAAATGGGAGACAGCAATATTAAAAGACATGCACCCTTTATTATTTCAAATGTAAAAGTGTTAAAGCAGACTCCAAGTAAGGGATAAAAGGGTATCTTATAAGGCAGTATATAAGAAGCAATCAAAATAGAATAAAAAGTACAATATAGGTTAAAAGTGTCACCATAACATGTACTGCTGCTTTTACGAATCAACCAGTTAAAGCCAAAGATTAATGGAAGTGAGTCTCCAGCTAAAACAACTGTGAATTACAAATCTGAGAAAAAACAGTGAACATGAACCTGAAATTGCACCAGATTAATATTTGTCCATTGTATTATGATTCCATCATACATGGTGGCACATTTTGCATGTTATCGATGTTTCTCATCTCTTAGTTCTATTGCAATGTATACTGAAACTGTGTATTACTTTTCTCCTAGGACTTTTCTTGAAAATGAGCCCTGCTCAGTGGAGTTTATCATGTTGAAATAAATGACACTATTTTGTACAAACAAATATCACGTTTTCCAAAGATCATCCCCAGAGGACCCCACCCCGCCATTAGAAATGCTCTACCTTTGGTGCACTGATCACTGGATTCATACTTGGCCCCTACACTACTGCATTGTCCTCCTTCTTCCCATGCAAAAACCTGACTCTCCCTTGATGAATACACTCCTTCATAGAATTAGTGATGAGAAGACCTTTACTAAAACTTTTTCCCAGTAGGCATTCTCTCCTTTAGTGTTAAAAGCAGTTCCAGAAAAGGAGATTAACTAGAAATGTAATGGTTGAGTGTTGTTTTGTGTTTCTACTGTAAATCCCTGCTGTTAAGATGGATAAGATCAGATTTAGGAGGCAAAGTCCTCCTTTATGATCAGAAACAGCTATGGCATATGGGCTCAAATGGAAGCACTATGTAATACAGTGAGCTGGATTTTCAAAGGTTGATGTAGGGTTTGAGTAAAGCTCCACATCAAAACCTCGAATTGCTGCAGCTACACCAAGGCTGAGTGCTGCAAATGCATCTGATTTTAAACCTCTGATGCAGTTGTGACATTTTGACCTTCTTTATGACAGCTTAGGGCAATGTTTGGCCTCGCTGCATTTTGGAGACCCAACATTGGCCCACGCTAGTCCACAGAAAAGTCAGCTAGTAGACGCCACTTTGAGACATAGGATAGAAAATTCCATTGTGTTGTCTGTATATCCATGGCAACTCCAAACCTTACCTTAGGTGTTATGTACGCCTGATAGGCTGCTGATGCACACATGACCTAAGATCGAAGTTACGGTCTGTCCTCCAAGCCCCTCCTGTTTCCTCTCATCTCCATCTTCAATGTGCATTTGTTTAGGCTGCATCACTTTCTCCAGGCTCCAGTGCAACTACAATACAGGAGAAGGTAATTAACCTCTTTTAATCATAATTGGCACAGACGGTACAGTACTTATTCTACAGGAAGGAACCTAAAGTAGGTTTCTTCAAGGTGGAATCAGGATATGCTCAGAAGACACAGTTAGAGCAGTTTGAATCAGTAGCTGGAAGTAAAATCAGCACTACTTTGTACATAAATCCTTCTTGTCGATTGTTAAGGGATAGCCTCTGCCAGAATGAATGCAGGCTCACAGGAATTCTGAACAGCTGTACGAGTTTAAAAAAAAATCTTTTTGTGCTACTTTAAGGTACTGTGGTTGCAATGGAGCCATCCCTTCTGAGTGAGGGCTTCCAGCAACATCACACACGAGCAATCCCTGCTCAGCGATTGCACGGTGTCTGGGGCATGTATTTATCAATATCTGTACTCTCTACTGTGGCACACCGTCCCCTTACGTAGCTAACAGATGTTGCCTATGCCCAGGAAGACTGCTCAGTACCACCCTTCTCCATAGATCTCTCTATCTATTTAAGAGTCCCCCTACCTAACGGCAAGCAGAGTGAATGTACCTGGCCAGACAGCTACACCCTGGCACAGGAAATGCGTGAGGCTCCTTCCGGAACACACTGTCCTCCCGATCGCCGGCTCACTGGGCTGTTTGGCTGGAAATGGCATTAAATGATGGCAGCCAGCTGCTCTGCCTCCTTCTCCTTCTTCTCCAATCCTCCCCTGGCTTGAGCATGCACGGCAGTACATGATCACACGCGCATGCTCAGTAGGCAGCTCTGTACATGCGCATAGTGCGACTGCAATCTTTTGTAGGCCACCAGCTCTCCAGAACCACGGATCATGCACAGGTCCGATTCCCAAAGCCCACGCGATGCGCATTAAGAATCTGCCATCTTGGTATAGTACTGAAACCTCCCCACAGTACAGTCCTACACAAGGAGGCCCTCAGAATCTCGTGCATGCACGCTACACCCTCGCACTAGCAGAGAACAGGGTGAATAACCCAAAAGCATTTGGAATCCCACCCTGAGGGACATAGGGGCAGTATTTCACAACAAAAGGCCTCAAATAAAGAAATATGGTGGCATCGGCCTGGATTGAACCTCTGGCCCAAGGAGACAGAGAGAGGAGGAGACAGACTAACTGTGTGCAGGATACCACACAAAAGGGGGCAGAATATTGGCATTGTGCAATATATAAATTAACAAGCTCCATGTAGCACTGATCTTACAACAGACCCTTTGCTGTCTTTCAGATGTCAGCACCCAGGGAATGCAGTGCTTGTGAGGTCCCACTTTTGCCACACCAAAAGGAGTATTCTGCACAGCGTAGAACTGGACAGTCCCGAGCAGCTAGGAGAGACTCAGGATTTTACTATGGCTGGACCGAGCCACTCCAGAAGAGATTGGCAGGTGGATCCAGCCACAGTTGCACTGCAAAAGGCTATGGCAGCTATGTTGGCAAGCCAACAAACCTTCATACTGCAGGTCCTAGAACAATTGGCAGGCAGGAATAAACCCCACCTACGCCTCACCCACCACAAATAATGCAAAATTTGAATGACAGGGTGGCTACATAAATCATGCACCTGCAGACACAGGGCACCACAACTAATAACACTGTGTCAAGTGACAACAACAATAATAATGATGATACAGAGCCTGCCTCCCTGCAGGACACCCACAACAAGTCACCACACGACTCTGATACAGATGACCTCTATTCCCAGAGGTGTCATCCATCGCCACAAGACTATTCTCACTCAAAACATCAACGATTTAATCCAATGGATCAGGGCAACATTGGGCTTTGAAGCCCCCACCTCCCCGAAACCACGCTAGAACCAATGCTCCAGCCGCCCTCAAAATAGCAAATTTCTTCCCGATATGCCCTACATTGGCAGACATAATATCTAAGGAATGGGAAATCATTGACCTGGCCAGGATCCCTAAAAATGATCTATGGATAGACTGTATCCAGTTCAGGAGGACAGCACAAAAATCTGGTGCACCGCACCGAAAATTGACCCCAAAATTGCAGAACTTAACAAAAGAACTGTCCTACCAGCAAAGGAAATGGCAGCACTAAAAGACCCCTGGGACAAGAAAACAGAGGAATTCCTCAAAAGATATATGAAATGTTAGGACAGCCCATCAGAACATCGGCCGCAGCAGCTTACACTGCTAGAGCCCAGATCAGGTGTCTAGAGGAGATAGCCAAGAAGCTAGCTCCAAACTCACAGGAGGCTGAACTGCTGGAGCAGACCACACAGGCAGCAAAATATCTGGGAAATCTGGCCATGGACTCTCTTAAGATGGGGGCCAGGTCGGCAACGGTGACAAACAGAGCTAGGAGATGCCTATGGCTGAAGCTATGGGAAGCAGATGCAGAGTCCAAGTCTTGTCTACTAAAACTGCCATTCAAGGAGAGAGAGTCTTTGGGGCAGGTCTACATGAATTCCTGGGAGGCGAGGTCAGGGCAAGGAAGAGGACAGCGACAGAGACTGGGGTAGTTGTCATCCCACAGAGCCCGATATCACACCTTTCGCTTGAGATCAGATCACAGGGCCAACAATCACTCCTTTAGAGACAGAAAGGCCACCAACTTTCACAGTAGACCTACCTACCAACCCAAGGGCCAAAGCTCGATAGAGGCAGAGCCAAACCCTAAGGGAAATTCCTCTCAAAGGGACAACCTTTAAAAGATTTCCACAGTGACTACTCGACAGCCCCACAAACCCAACCAACCCAGACGACAAGCCCAAACCCCCATAGGGGACATCTACAACTGTTCAGTGCAGCTTGGGCCTCAACCACAATGGACAGATGGGTGAACGAAGTGGTAACACAAGTTATGCCATAGAGTTCAAAGAGCTACCACACAGGAGAGATTAATAATCTCACCTGTATCAACCAAAAATGCCCCCAAGACAGATCCAACACATTCTACACTCTCATTAGGGCAAATGCCATCCAGAGGGTCCCTCAACAGGAGAAGGGCAGAGGAATTTTTTCAGTCTTCTTCTTAGTTCCCAAAAGACAGGAGAATATCATCCGTTCTGGACTTAAATTTCTTAAACCAGCTCATATTTCCCAGAATATTCAAGATGGAGACAATAAGATCCACGCTCCAATCCTTAGGACCAGGAGACTTCCTAAGCTCCATAGATTTGAAGGACACATATCTTCACATACCTATGCTCCCTCACACAGTCAATACCTCAGATTCTAGATACTGGGACAACAATTCCAGTACAGGACGCTACCTTTTGACTGGCATCTGCACCACGGTATTTACCAAAGTGTCAATCATCCTAGCAGCAAAGTTCAGAGAAGAGGGCATTCACATCATTCCATACCTAGACGATTGGCTGATCCGAACCAGGTCATACCGGAGTCGGAGGCAGAAACTGAACGAACACTGCGTGCCCTGCGAGACCATGGTTGGGTGATCAATCTGACCAAGAAACTGTCTCACACCATCTCAAAGCATTGAACACTTGGGGCACTCATCGACACCAAGGCAGGACTAGTGAGGCCCACAGAGGCTCGCATCACCAACATTATACAGTTGGCAGAGTGGCTCCTTACAACAAATGAGCCAACAATAGCACAAATATCTCAGTTGCTGGGATGCATGTCCTCCTGCATCGATCTGACACCTTGGTCAAGGTTCCATATGCGCCCACTACAGATGCTGCTATTCCAATATGGGTCACCCACCAAGGATAGCATACACCACAAGGTAAAACTTTCCTACAAGGCCAGGTCCACCCAGCAGTGGTGGAAAAATCCACACCATTTGAACAGGGAAACCCCTAGAAATAGTATATGATGTCATGATGGACACTGATGCCAGCCTATGGGCTGGGGGACAACACTGGGCACAGGACAGCCCAGGACAGGTGGCGCCCAGGAGAAGAAGCTACCAAACAATGTACTAGAATTGCGAGCAATTTGCAATGCCCTGATATCATTCCAACCACAGGTAGAACACTTATCCATCCTAATATGATCAGACAACAGGGCAGCAGTAGCATACATCACCAAACAGGGGAGCCAGGAGCACAGGACTGATTCAGGAATCAAAAGCAATATTGACCTGGGTCCAATGTCACCTATCGCATCTGTCAGCTGTACATCTAGCAGGGAAACTGAACACCACAGCAGACTGGCTGAGCCAGGAGCAATTACATCCCGAGAATGGCAACGCCACCCTGAGGTGATGGCTCAGGTCCAGAGAAATGGGGCATAATTGCCATAGACCTTATGGCAACAAACAAAAACAAACAGACAGAGAAATTCTATTACAGATTCAGGAACTGCAATCCATGGGGGTGGACGTCCTGTATATCCCATGGCACCATGATTACACCTGCATTTTCCCCCTGCCGCTACTGAACCAGGTACTGGCAAAATCCATCAATCACGGAGAATCATAATCCTGATCACTGCTTACTGGCCACGACGGGCATGGTTCATAACCATTGTAGCAATGGCAATGGACAGAATGACCCTACCAGCCCACTCACGACATATTACGGCAAGGGCTGGTGACTCACCTCAACCCCAAGAACCTTGCCCTCACGGCCTGGCTTCTGAAAGGGCAGACTGTTGAGTGCAGGATACCACTCCTGAGTCATAGACACCATGCTTCAATCGAGAAGAAACTCGACCACTATGGCTTACTCGAGACAATGAAATGGTTTCTCCACATGGTGCCATTCCAGAAACATTATCCCAGAATCACCAACTATCTCTGAGATCCTACTATACTTACAACAAGGCCAAGAGGGCCTGGCCCCATCCCTTGAGAGTGCAGCCCGCTATAGGCACAGCAGTAGGGAGGACTGAAGGGTCTACCCAGGAGCAAACCTGGACACCGTGCATTTCCTCCAAGCAGCGGCAAACATCCGCCCAGAGTACAAGCAAATGTACCACCATGGGACCTCACGCTGATACTGAACGACTCATCAAACACCATTTGAACCAATAAATGACATTGAGCTTTACTGGCTAGGAATAAAGGCAGTATTCCTAGTAGCAATCTGTTCAGCACGCAGGGTCAGAGAGCTAACAGCACTATCCCACAAGGAACCGTCACAACGCTCACACAGCAAGGGATCACACTACACACGGTCCCCCTCATTCATCCCCAAAGTAAACTCACAATTCCATATCAGCCAAGTGATAGAACTACCAAGATTCTACGACAATCCCAATAACAACTCAGAAAAGACCCTACACACTCTGGACATCCACAGAGCACTCGGATGTACATAGACTGAACTATACCACTCAGATGTACTGAGAGACTATTTGTCATCACTACAGGACATAAAAGGATCTG
This sequence comes from Neoceratodus forsteri, assembly GCA_016271365.2. Lineage (NCBI taxonomy): Eukaryota > Metazoa > Chordata > Ceratodontiformes > Ceratodontidae > Neoceratodus > Neoceratodus forsteri. The sequence continues at coordinate 336,502,639 of CM028136.1, read as the reverse complement.
CCACAGCACGTGGAACAATAGCCACCTGGCTCAAAAGAGCAATCTCAGAATCATACACAGCACACAAGAGAGTGCCACCCATGGGAATAAAGGCACATTCTACCCGGCAATATCCACATCATGGCAGAACATAACTCTGCAACAGCCCAAGAGATTTGCTCAGCGGCAACAAGGTCCACTATTCACACCTTCCTGAAACATTACAGACTGGACACTTCTCCCAGTGAGAACACTTTTTGGACATAAGGTTTTATTAACTGTTAATGGACATATTAAGCCTAAGCTTAGCTCCCCTCCCTACTCTTGAGGGTACTGCTTGTTAATCACCCTAAGATAAGGTTTGGAGATGCTATAGATATACAGACAACACAATGGTAGTTTACTCACCTAGTAAAGGTGATTGTGTTACTGTATATCCATGGCACCTCAGCCATCCCTGGGGAGCTGAAAGCAGAACAACACAATGATAGTTCATATATTGCGGGCACTATCATGACCCACGAAACACAAAGAAGTCAGTGTAAGCAAATATAATAAATAAATAGGATTGTTGTGACACATCATTGTCTAAGGTACCATCATAAGGGAGAGGGAGGTGGGCAGAGGAGACAGTGAAAAGGCAGAGATACTGAATGAATACTTTTGCTCAGTATTCACAAAAGAAGATGAGGAGGAGTTACCTAAACCAGACAATACAAGCACTCTGAGTAGGGAGGTTGACACCAGTCCATTTACAGAAGAAAGAGTCCTGAAAGAACTCCCTAAAACTCAAGTGGACAAAACAATGGGGCCTGATGGGATTCACCCCAGAATCCTTAAAAGAACTAAGGAGGACCTAGTGACACCACTGACCACACTTTTAACAAATCATGGGAGGATGGGGTGATACATGAGGACTGGAGGAGAGCAGATGTGATTCCCTTCACAAAAGTGGGAGCAAGGCAGAAGCAGGAAACTACATACCTGTAAGTTTGACCTCAGTGGTAGGGAAAATGATGGAATCACTTCTGAAAGAAAGAATTGTTGAGTACCTAGAGGTCAGCGGGCACAGGACCCAAAGCAGCATGGATTTACAGCAGGAAGGTCATGTCAGACAAATCTAATAGATCTCTTTGACTGGGTGACCAAAGTAATAGACCAGGAGGGGCTGTGGATATGGTCTACCTAGACTTTAGCAAGGCATTTGACACAGTCCCGATAAAAGATTAATAATCAAGTTAGCCAGCCTGGGAGTGGGTCCCAGTGGTAGCCTGGTTGCAAACTGGCTGCACAACAGGACACAGAAGGTAATAGTGAGTGGAACACATTCCGAAGAAAGGGGGTCACTAGTGGAGTACCTCAGGGCTCAGTACTGGGTCCAGTCCTCTTTAACATCTTTATAGGTGACATTGCAGAGGGTCTGGAGGGAAAGGTATGCCTCTTTGCAGATGATACAAAGCTCTGTAACAGAGTTGATATACAAGGGGGTAGGAAGGATGAGAAGAGACTTGGCAAGGTTGGAGGAATGGTCAGACATATGGCAACTTAGATTCAATGCAAAGAAGTGCAAAGTAATGCACCTGGGAAACAAAAACCCTGGAGAAGAGTACACAATAGCAGGGAGGTACTAACAACAACAAAATGGAACGGGACTTGGGGGTAGTCATATCAGATGATCTAAAGGTTGGTAAGCAATGTGATAAGTCAGTAAGGAGAGCCAGGGGATACTGGGATTCATAGGAAGGGCATCAATAGAGAACAAGCATTTGTCAATGCCAAATGTTTGCTTGCTGGCATTGGCAGTGGTAGTGTAGAGTTACAGAGCTGCGTAATAAAAATGGCAGTGAAGTATTGAACTGAAGCCAACTCCACCACCCTGCAGAGAGTGACAGGCATTGGGGTGTGCCTTTGGGTCATCAGGCATAAGCCACGCCATTTCACTACACCCACCCTGCAGACACTGACAGAGTGTCACGGTGTGCCTGTAGGGTCTTTGGCCCTATCGCACCCCATTCCATCAGGAAATACGGTGAGATGGGTGTGATATAGGAGAATGGGTAAACTTTGGGGTCAAGAGTCCAAGGCATACCACATGCTCTCCACTGGCTGCAGGGTGTGGAATGGTATGAGCATTACAGGCAAGAATCCCAAGTCACACCCTGATGCCTGTCATTCTCTACAGGGTTGGGCGTTATGGTTGGAAACCCTAATACCTCAGGCATTCGTTGGTTTTCACCCAAATTTTCAACATGGTTTTTGTGACCCCCACCTCATGAAAGGTGGCAATATCAATTTGTTAGCCGAAGCTGCTTATGCACAGTGACTACAGCATTTAGCACCAGAGGTACAAAAACATTCTGAACAAGATGTAAAAATGACAGCTGTACTATTCATGGGAGGTGAAAATGGCAATGTTGCAAACCTGCAGTAAAATTTTAAAAAACTGGTGAAGTCAATGAAGCAGTATAGAAACTGTGCAATGCACACCTGTAATGTAATTAGTTTGGGGATTTTTACAGCACATTGTCAACACAGACATTTTGGGACCTCCGATCATGAACAGCGTCACTGTGATTTTCTTTATCTGTCCCGAACAATGATTTCCCACAGCGACCACGCATCTCTGCGCTGAAAGTGTGAAAACACATTTTGGCCATGTTGTGAAAAATGACAGCTGTACTGTTCATAAGGAAGTGTGGAAAATGCCACTGGTGAAAATCTGGACTGAAAATATTACAAAGTCATGAACTTACGAGGGTGCGTGGAAAGTGCAATGCTCACTGTAGAACACAGTCATTTATGGACTTTGTCACCAAAGTTTCAACATAGCCATTAGCCATCTAGACAAAAATGGACTGCTGCATGGATATCCCTGCACTGATCCAGCAACTAGAAAAGATAGATAATCTTTGGCACATAGCAAACGACTCTGGTAGGGTGACAGACAGGCAGACCTATAGGGCAGCCAGCAACCAATGCACCTGGGCCACCAAGCAGGCAAAAGCTAAATACTATCAGGCTGCTTTGACATCCTCCTGGGGTTCATCCAGAGCCTTCTGGGACAACATTAAAGAACTGAATGGTAAACCCGCTCCCCCTCCGTCTCAGATTGTCATAAATGGGGCAGTCTCGCGGACCTAACATGTATTGCAGACTGCCTTAATAAAACCTTCACGGACTTAAGTGCAGTTCTCTCTGCCCAATTTTGACCGGTTCCCACACCCACCCACATCACACATCCAGGCCGCAATTCCACTTCCGGATGATCTCACCCCATGATGCCAAACCTTTTTTCTAAAGTCCTCGCCTCATAACCCAAGTAATGACCCTCTTGACTCCAGGATGCTCCGCCTCACTCTGGATGTCTGCTTATCCCCTCATGCTCATCATAAATAAATCCTTATGCTTAGGCCAATTCCGGATGCTTGGAAGCAGGCTGAAGTAACCCCATCCATAAGTCAGGGACCGATACTACCAAATAACTACAGGCCCATCTCCATCCTCCCCCTCTCCAAAGCTTTAGAAAAATAGTAACCACACAGCTCACAGAATACGACATTCTATGTCCTGAGCAACATGGGTTTCGTCCTGGCCACAGCACGTCCACTGCCCTTTTGAAATTCTCCACCACTACACACTGTGCTTGACAGGGTCAACTGGCAGGGCAGTTTTCATAGACCTATCCAAGGCATTTGACACTATGTGCCACCCTTGCTGTTAAACTCCCTAAGCCAACTGGGATTCTCATCCAGCCCCTGAATTGGTTCTCAAGCTACCTGCACAACAGGTCCCAAAGAGTTAAGCTAATGGGACCTCTCCTCCAACCTACCAGTACTCTCAGGGTCCCGCCAGGCTCCATCCTTGACCCACCCTCTTCAGTCTTTTCCTAAACACCCTCCCAAGCTCCTGTTCCAACAAAATACTGTTTCACGCTGATGATGCAGTAATCCTAGCATCACACCAGACCCACTCCTACTCCAAGGCACGCTGCAAAGCCCTTCCTCCAAGCCTAAAAATGGTTCAATAACCATAGACTAGTCCTGAACCTAAAAAATAAAGTCCATGCTGTTCTCACATTGGCAAACAGCACCAAGGACACTCCCTTCACATCACCACCAGCATGCTCCTCACACTAGAACAGGTAACAACATATAAGTACCTGGGCATCACCTTTGACTCAGGCCTTACATTCCACGCCCACCTAAAAGCCCTGTCATCAGCCATGAACTCCAGGATCGGGTCCTCTACCGCCATAAAGATTGCCTCCAGGAATCTGCCTTAAAACTAGCCATTACCTCATCTGTGTTGTCACTGGCCGACTACGGACTTCAATTTCCATGGCGTGACCCCTCCTCCTTATCAAAAGTCCAGACCTCTACCAACAAAGCCTGTAGGATCCTCACCAGTGCCCACAGCAGAACTCACACCTGTCTGCTATAGTCAGCCGCTAACATACTCACTCTTGAGGAAAGACTGAAATATCACACCTGCCTACTGGACAAAAAATCCATGTCAGGGCTTTGCCCACCAGAGTCTCTGCATCCCTCAACTGACTATCCGCCTTTGCCAACCCGTAACTCCACCGCAGCCACCTTCATAGTTCCCAGGGCAAGGACCTCTCGCTCCAAAGATCTTTTCTTCATAAAGCCCGGCCTGGTTTAACTCCCTTCCTGAGGCTATCACTAAGATCCCTGGATTGGCCGTTCAAATAGCCCTCCGCCAACACATTATTGACAGCAGATGTTGAAAATACCTGTAGTGGACCAAAACCCTGTCTCACTTAGCCCTATGCCCTTTGGGTCCCATAGACGACTAGATGCTGGTACAATAGAACAGACCATAACAATGATGTTATATAATGATGCGTGTAACTCAACATATGCATGTACCTGTATAATTGCTGCCTGTAACTCTACGTGTGTATTTATGTATCTCAAATGCATGTAACCTCTGTCCTAAATCTCACTTAATTGTTGTCTCCCCCAATGACGAGGTACCTTTGTAAACAAGTCCCTGACTCAAAGGTTGTAAACTGATTACTTCAATAAATAAAAATAAAAAAAAATAAAAATAAGACCTCTGCTCATGAACAGAGTAACTGTGATTTTCTTAATCTGTCCCAAACATTGCTTTACTTACCGACTGCACCATAAATGCTTCACGTATGCGAAAACACATTTAGGTGACATAGGCGACATGTGAAAAATGGCAGCAGTACTGTTTCATAAGGAAGTGTAATAAAATGGCAATGTTGAAAATCTGGAGTGAAAATATTGAAAATTCGCAAACTTACGAAGTGCGTAGGAACTGGCAATGCACGCCGTAAAACAATCATTTTAGGATTGTTTTCGCCAAATTTTCAACATAGCCATTTTAAGACCTCTGCTCATGAACAGTGTCACTGTGATTTTCTTAATGAGTCCCATACCTTGATTTCGCGACACCACTGCGCCTATTGTGCGCCATATGGGTGGAAACATGTTTGGGCAAGATGGACAAATGACAGATGTACTGCTCATAAAGAGGTGTGGTAAAATGGCAATGTTGAAAATCTGGAGTGAAAATATTGAAAATTCGCGAACTTACGAAGCGCAGTGAGAACTGCTTCAATGCATGCCCAGTAAAACAGTCATTTTTTAGGAATTTTTCCACCAAATTTTCAACATAGGCTTTTTAAGAGCCAACCTTATGAACAGTGGCAGTGCTATTTCATTACTTGGTCCTGAAAGGTGATTTTGCAGTGACTGTGAAATCACCCTTCGGGCCCGATTAACGCCATGACAGTGAGAGTATTCATGAGAAGGGTCCCAAAATCCCATGTTGAGAATTTGCAAAAATTCCAAAAATGCCTGAGATATGCAGCAAAGTTGAAAAACCCCATCTATCCCATTATATAGCTTACCAGCATTTCCTCAGTTAGAAGTGGCTTTGAAGAGTACAGAGCGTGTTCCCAGTCCACGAAGATCGTCCGCCGAGGTCCGGAGGTAAGTATGGGGTGAAGGAGGGGTGTGGAGAGGCAGGGTGCACAGTGGGTGGGTGCGGGTTGTGGGAGGGGCAGGGAGAAGCTCCGAGGGACAGTTTTTATTTGCAGGTTTATTTTTTACTGAGATGACGAGGACATTTGCCACGCTGGGGTGAGCTCCCAGCATGGCAGATGAAAGGCTGTTTGGGGGTCCTGGAGCTGATGGGGATTGGGCACCTCCGTCGGCTATAACACATTTTGCCATGCTGGGGTGAGCTCCCAGAGTGGCACCTGGATGCTGGGGGGACAGTGGGCCAACAGGGGATTGGGCACCCCGTTGGCGACAGCATTTGTTGCCATGCTGGGGTGGGCTCCCAGCGTGGCACCCTGTACTTTGGGAGACAGTGGAGCCGACAGGGTTGGGCACCTCCGTCATGCTATACATGTGTAGCCACACTGGGGTGGGCACCCAGCATGGCATGTGGAAGGCTTTGGGGAAGTGCAGTGTCGGCTATACAGTGTGTGCGTGGGGGCAGCATGCAGTATGCGTGCAGTGTGTGTGTGTGTGTAGGGGAGCTGGCCTTTTATGGTAGGCGATATCTTATCGCTGCTCACTGAAGCGTAGCTCCCCTTTCAACTGTACTCCACTGTATTTTGGAGCTGTCATAGACAGCTTGAGCAGGCATTGGAGAACTTCAGCCGTGCCTGCAAACACTCTGCCTGAATTGGAAGAGGGTTGCCACACCTCCAAAACTCGGATGATGGCACTGTCTCTTGCACATGCGCAAGCAAACATAAAAAGGGAAGTGGTCATCCCTTTGTACAGGCAATTGGTGAGACCCCATCTGGAGTACTGTGTGCAGTTTGGAGACCTCATTTCACAAGGACATAGACAGGATGGAAGCAGTCCAGAGGAGGGCAACTAAAATGATGCAGGGTCTGCATCAGAGATCATATGAAGAAACTGAGAGAACTTAATATGTATACCCTTGTTGAAAGGAAGGACGGGGGACATGATAGAAACATTCAAGTACCTCAAGGGAATCAACAAAGTCCAGGAGGGTAGTATCTTTCAGAAAAGAGATGTGTAAGAACAAGGGACACAATTTAAAGATAGAGGGGACGCTCAGGGGTAATGTGAGGAAATTTTTTCACAGAGAGTGGTAGATGCGTGGAACTGCCTTCCTGGGGAGGTTGTTGGGGCTAAAACAGTGGGGGAATTCAAACATGCATGGGACAGACACAAGGCAATTGTAGTGGGGGTAGCAGGAAGTAGGCTGTTGGTTAACTAGAATCTGCAGCTTATCCAGTAGGTAGGAAATGGGCAGACTGGGTGGGCCAAGTGGTCCTTATTCGCGTCAAAGTCTATGTTTCTATGTTTCTATCATTAGGTCTGTGCATATCACCTAACTATTCCTCTCACAGCTGTGGAAATATCGAAACAGGAGATGACAGGAAACAGGAAGGGCTTGGAGGACAGACCGTAACTCAATCTTGGGTCACATGTGCATCAGCAGCCTATCAGGTGCACATAACCCTAAGGTAAGGTTTGGAGGTGCCATGGATATACAGTAACACAATCACCTTTACCAGGTGAGTAAACTACCATTTTTTTCCTCAAGTCCAGTGCGTCATTTATTTAATGCACCGGGACTTGCAGCAAAAATAAACAATTAATAATCCAGCCCAGTATGTGTAATATTATGTTTCTGTTTGAGCTCTGTGGAATGTGAAATTTTGCTGGTGGAAATCAGGCAGAATGGCAATCCTGCTTGTGAAATGCTTTTAGAATGTTTTTGATAACTGCTGCAGCATTCCCAAAAGATTTTAAATTAAACCGTGGGTTAGTTATCCATGTTTTATACAAACTGCAGATTGGTTTTCACAGTTTGCTGAAAACTAATTTGTGATTTATGTAAACCACAGAACACAAATCCACAGTTTATTAAAACTATGAATTGTTAATGCCCACTTTAAATAAAAAGCCACAAAACACTTGAAATTTTGGAATTTCACTGCTGATGGAATGCCATGGAATTAGGCAGCATTACGACATTCTGCAGCATTCCATCAGAAGTGAAGTTTACAATTCCAACACCTCTAGTTTGAATCCAAGATTCAATCATTAACAAGCTTATCAGACTGCAGATAAAAATGTTATCATTCAAGCAGGTCATTGGACAAATGTATAAGTGAGAGGGTAAAGCAGGGCTTTTCTGGGGCTGGAGTAAGATAACACTCAGTTATTACTATCAATTTACAAAGAACTAGAGATCACAACCTTTCTTTATAAGTTATTTCAAATGGACCACAGACTGTGCCATAATGAAGGGAATGTATGTGAATATAGGATATGTCAGAATATGTTGCTCATGTTGTGCATATTTGTGGGAATGAAAGTTCACTTTTAAGGCATCTGTTTCAGTGTTTTCAAAATGTGTTCCACTTCTCCAACAGGAACAGCCTTACCAAATTCTCATTTCCATTCTGAATTTCAAGCAAGCTCTTGTAAGTACTTCCAATGAAATGTCACACAAGTATATAATGTGGACATTGGAGAGTTCAGGCAAAGTACAGTGCAGTTGAGATGCCTTGAGAAACTGTGCTCCAAAAAGTGTGAAAGCGACTCTGTAAAGTTCGCAAGTAAATGTACCAAACCAAATATTTCACAGTGGGTTAAAATGCCATAGTGCTGTTCCGCACCGTAATATGAGAAATCAATGTATAGCGCGGAACCCCACAACTCCATATTGGCTTTTGAAGTGGGTTTTACAATTTTCTTTTTAGAAGGCTGTGGAACTGCAGCCCATTTTTGTAATTATACTGTTTTCCCCAAAACAAGGGTAACTGAGAGGAACTACTGTACTCAATGTACTGAAGGCCATCTTTAACATGGAAATGTATGTCAGCAAATCTAATTTAGCTCTGCTGCTGCTGCTGCTGTGCCTATCAGAAGCTTCCACTGTGATGTCATCATGTTGGGTGTAGATATCACCTATGCTCTTACTGCAATGTCTTGGACAAGAATGGCTCACCCATTTCATTTTCCCTGTGGCTAGGAGTACAGCTACCATAAAAAACACACCATTTGCTGCCTCCTTCTCCATAATCCCCACCACCACCTTTCTATTCCATAACCCTCCTGCTAGCCCTCTGTGTGTAAACGAACACAGGAGGGAGGGCATGGAGATTTACCGAAAAACAAAAGGATGCAGGAAGGCAGTTAGGTGCTAAAGGCAGAAACAGAGTAAAACATTGCAAAATCAGTGAAAAAGGGGATAAAACTGTTTATAGGTAAATGAGTGAAAAGAGGAAGACAAGGGGAGGGATAGTAAAGCTAGAAGTAGAAGGAAGGGTTGTGTCATCAAAAAGCAGACATATTGAATGGATATTTCTGTTCTGTCTTTCAAGAGGAGGGTGGGTAAAGGCCAACTATAAAGGGCAAACGCAGAAACAGTCAATAGGTAGATACAACTCTTTACAGAGGAAGGAGACCTCAATGAACTAGCAGCTAAAAAGTTGACAAGGCAATGGGATCAGATGAGTTGCATCCTAGGACACTGAAGAAACTAGAGGAGTAGCTGGCTGCCTCTGACAGCCTTGTTCAGCCTGCCACTGGAAATGTGGGTACCAGGAGACCAGAGAAGGGCAGATGTGGCACCTATATACAAGAGCAGTAATAAGAAGAAGACAGGAAATTACAGACCAGTCAGCAGGACATCAGTGGTGTACAAGATAATGGAACAGTACTGAAGGAAAGGAAAGTGGAACACTTGGTAGCCAATGCTCTGCTAGACCCAAGGCAGCATGGTTTTACTGGGGATAGGTTGAGTCAGTCAAACCTCATAGAATTCTTTGACTGGGTAACCAGGTAGTGGATCGGGGGGCAGTGGATGTGGCCTACCTGGTTCAATGAGCCTTTGACACCATTCCATGAGAGGCTGATAAACAAGCTGGGAAGCCTAGGGGTAAATTCAAAAGTAATGAAATGGGTGGAGGCTGGCTGAACAATGGGACTCAGAGGGCCGTAGTAAATGCATACACTCTGAGGTAGGCAGAATGACCAGTGAGGTGCCACAGGGACTGATGTTGGGCCCAGTCCTCTTCAATGTTTATACTGGGGACATTGCAGAAGGTCTGGAGGAAGTTATGTCCTATTCACAAATGACACAAAGCTCTGCAAGAGAGTGGACACATGGGGGGTGAGGCTGATCTGAAAAGCTGGAGGATTAGTTAATAGATTGGCAGCTGGGCTTCAACACTAAAAGTGCAAAATAATGCACAAAGGGGCCCAAAAATCCATGGGCAACTTACCAACTGGGTAGAGAGTATTAGCAGCCTCAAAGCAGGATAGGGACCTGGGGTAGTCATTTCTGATGACCTGAAGGTAACAAAGCAGTGTAACAAGACAGCAGGAAAGCTAGCGGGTGCTGGGGTGCATAGGCAGGGGCATCATTAGTAGAAGAAAAAGTAATAATTCTTCTATATAGATCATTAGTGAGGACTCACCTAGAGTACTGTGTCCAGTTTCAGAGACCCTTTCTTTATAAGGACATAAACAGGGTGGAGGCAGTTCAGAGAAGGGCAATCAAAATTGTGAGAGATTGCATCAAAACCTTATGAGGAAAGCTTAGGGAATTAAATATGTACTCCCTGGAAGAGAGGAGGGAAGGGGGATATGATTGAGACATTCAAGTACCTCACAGGAAAGGACAAGGTAAGGAGGGGATCATTGTCCATAGAAAAGATGCTCAAGAACAAGGGGCACAATATGAAGTTGGAAAGGGAGATTCAGAGGAACATGAGGGAGTACCTCTTCATGGACAGGGTAATGGACAAGTGAAACAACCTTCCAGTACAGGTGGTGGGGTGGAAACAGTTTCAGGATTCAAGAAAGCATGGGACAGACAAAACAGAATCTTGAAGGCCAAGTGGTGTGGGGGGTTGAGGCTAATTTGGGCCTGCAATGACACAGTAAGTAGGAAAATAGCACAGACTGGGTGGGCCTGAGGCCCTTATCTGCTGACAACTTCTATATTTCTGTTTTCTCCCACCCCTACCCTCTGTTCCTAGCCCTTTGCACTTCACATGGGTTTTCTGTTTGCTTCTCTGCATGATCTTCCACTCCACCCTGACCCCCATTCCTGGCCTGGTCCTACTAGGCAACCATCACACTCCCTTCCTCAGTGCATTCTCCAACCCACCCCTCACCCTCCATTCCTTAACTGAGGTCATAAAAACATAGAAACAGATGTTTTTTGGCAGATAAGGCCCTCTTGGCCCCTTGGTCACCTATTTCCATACATACTATCTCACTAGAAAACATTCCTACTCACTACCTGTGTGTGGTATCACACCCATACTCATCCTCTGTTTATTTCCAGTCTCACTAGATAAACCTTGCACTCACTTTCTCTCTCTAGATGTTCTCCACCCACCCTCCATTCCTGGCTGCCTCTGCATGTTCTCCCAGCCCCACACCATAGTATATTCCGGCCCCGATATAAACCCACACACTGACTCTGTCTCTGAGTTTTCACCACCAACCCCATCCCACAACAATGCCCACCACTGTCAGCATCCACCTGGCACCAAATGAGCATCCAGTCCAGCTGCCAATGTCCAGTTTGCTTTGACTGGGCTGTCACTACCACCAATGGCAACAGCATATAATGAGCCCTGACAGGGCCACCTACAGTTCACTGGGGCCTCTTTCATTGTCACAAATGGTGGCAACCTCAATGCGCTGTACTCTGACAAGGCCTTCAGGGGTGCTCACATCCTATTTCACTACTGTTGACGACAGCAGAGTCAATGGGCCCCAACTAAGCCTCCAGCGGTAGGTGTGTCAGGGCATCCTTTATTGCTGCCAACTGTGGTGGCATCTAGAGGTTCAGACTGGGCTTCCATAGTCATCAAAGTGAGCAGAGGGAAACTAAAATAGTGATGTTCTTAAGCAACAGCATTGAAAGCATTATAAATGTGCTTATTTTAGAGATGGATTCGAAATGAGAGTGAGACAACTATTGAAATACTTTGGTAATTTTTAATTTTGAGAATGAGATTTGACTTCAAACAAATGGTCCAGACTGAGATGGCCAATGATGCATACTGCATTTCCATGGGCAACCAGGTTCAGGAGTGATCTCAGAGCCAGTGGTTGGCATCCAGTCTAGAGGAAGATGGCTACTGATTGCAGCACCTCCAGTCAAGAGAGGGAGGTGGCATATTCCTGTACCACAGTGCTCCTGATGGCGGGCTGGGATGCTTGTTCTCCCAGCTGCAGCATGCTGCAAGTATCTGAGGCACACCCCTAATACACACACACATATACACATGGGCTACTACCCCTGCCTGCTTGGCTAGTAGCAGGTTAAGGGCCTGAGTTCCGAAAGGGGTGCCTCCACACGAAGTCAGGATTGGTAGTGGTCAAGCTAACCTGGGCACAGCCAACAGGATACTGTAACCTCCCTCTTTCCCCTCTAGTGGCCTGAACACTGTACAATAATTACTTTCACAATACCCATGGTACACCACACTGTTTTCACTTACCACCAGGGCTGGTTCCTCTGGCTCAACCCTGGGGACCCCTGTAAAACAAGGTTATGCACAGCAAATAGCAACAGTACAGTACTTTGAGCACAAACTGGAACCACAGTCAGATTACATGCAGAAAAGTTAGATCTGATTTATTCAGGGGACATGAACAAGGAAGGCACACAATCAGGTTAATTAGCTTAAAGGTTATATCAATCAAGCTGTTATGCATGTGCTTTGAGTCCCCCACACAGTCACACCTCTGGGTACCGCAGGTGGAGAAGAGATGGGCTAGCCAGGACTGTTTCCCAGGGTGCAGCTGGTTGGGGCCTGTGATGGAAAACACAACAAGCACAGTTCACAATATTTGTAATCCAGAGCCAGAGGGCTCAGTTCATAAAGGAAGCGAAACAACAAGACAATCAGATGACACACTCAGATTAAGCTGTTGTTGCAGGAGCTACCCTGGTATTTACTCATGATACCCAAGACTGGACACAGGCTGGACAAAATTGAGGACTGCAAGTGGTTGATCTGGAATGACAGGAGAAGCAGGGCCCACAGAGTAGCGAAATGCGTTCCTGTTCAAGAGTGAAGCAGGGGCTGATCCCCAGGCAGGTCTCTCGTTGCTGGCTTCTCTGTGCAGTGGGTAGTCTGGCTGGGCCAGTCTGGCAAGGCTCAGACTGCATGGAGACAAATTCGGATGCAGTCCGTTTTGGGCTGGATACAGCTTCCAGCAAGCAGAACACAGTTCACACAGTGGAGAACTAACTCACAACCCGCTAGCAGCTCATAGCACATTTACATGTATGGAATTCTACTGTACCAGGCAAAGCTCTCCAGTCACAATCAAAAGTCTCTGCACACACTGGGAGCTTAGGGTAGCTAGAATGCCTGACAGGCTGATCGCATTCAGCAAAAGCTTCAGTCTTCTTCAGGTTGAGCCTGGCCCACTTCAGTAGCTTACTTTAGTCACACAAACTTGGATTTAGTCAAAATAATTCTCTTCTCTCCTCTCAGGAACAGCAGGCAGTTATGCAGGCCAAAAGTCCGCCTTTTCACAGTTCTCCCATGCAAATCCACTCAGGATTGCTGCTCAGAATCACTTCAGCTCCTTCTTCTTCAGCTTCCAGCTTAGATCTGCCCTAAACAGCAGGCAGCTAGCGGAAATCCCATCAGATCAAAAGGTTTGGTTGGCTGATTTGGCTGTCAGTCAAGCAAGAGCTCCTCTTCAGTTGCAAAAAGGCACCAAGCCCCAAACTACAATTCCTACAGATTTTGACTCCAGACAGCTCCTGTAGTCCGGCTACATTTAGGTCCCACCAGAACTGATTGGTCCAATTTGCAGACAAGGACCAAGATAGTGGAGACAAACAAAACAGCCCTTGCTGCAAAGAAAGCAGGTTAGACAAATTACATTATCATTATCACTCTAAACAATTTCCAGCAAATAGTTACATCTTTCAGCAGAGCTCCTTCTTAGATTACTTATGCTGTAATCAGGCAGCTCTTAAAGAAACAGTACACAGAGGCTATACAGGCTCTGGTAATCACATTTAAACTGCTAAAATGCTGGACACCAGCCTGGCAGTGAACATTTAGGCAAGCTCAAGGAAGACATTTTGGGAACCCCCATTTGTAGGGGGTTACATAAATAAGATCTATATTAAAAAAAAACACTCAAACACACACCCTGCATCTACTGCTGCCCTCTGCAATCTTTTCCCCATAGCTGAATCCTGACTTTGCCAGCCACTGTTGTCCCTGACCTTTTCATTTCATAACACCCACACTCACCCTCTGATACACACACACACACACACACACCAGCATCTAGTGCAGTACCCTTAGCGATCTTTCCCGCACAGCTGTATATTCTGACAATGCTATCCACAACTATCCCTTTACATCCCACCCTTATCCCACCACACACACCCTGCTGCATCTTCTGCACTTGGCTAACTTTCGCATCTAACCTATAATATCCTCCTGACTATGCAAGAGCCACAAATACCCCTTTAAATTTCCAGAATAAAATCCCACCCTCACATAGCTCCCCTACACTCACACACATGTACCCTGCAGATCTTCTGCCCTCCCTTCCTTGCATTGGTGATCTTTTCTCATTTCCCCACAGCAGCTTGAATTCTATCTTTGCCTTTACCAACCACAGATCTACCCTACATCACATATAGTAAATTCACCAGCACACACCTGCAACCAACACAATTTAAACACTCTTTCCCACAGCTGAACCTTGACTTGCCACTGTCACCGAGACACAGTTATAATTCTAGTTAAGTCTGCCATGACTATTATGCCACTGACAGTATGCCACAACTGAAGTCAGACAGTGTCACTTACAATCAAATTATCACACAACACAAAGCACTTGTTGCAATCCAGTGCATACCTTTTGATGCAGATTTTCTTTGAGATGGTTTGGGTGGTGGTGATAGACCAGGTAGGTGGTGGGCAGACTGATGATCAAGTGGCCTGCTGTGGCAGTTTGCACATGTGGAGTTGATGGAAATAGTCACTAGTCCTGCCTGCGGATGGACTACTTGCCTTTTCCTGCAGCAGCTATGCTGGCCCGATTCCTCGGGTTTCACAATGGCTACTATAGAGGGCCATGACTGATGATATACAGAGGTGTAGCCAGCTGTCTATAAATTGTACATCGGCTGGTCAATCTGTTGCTGCCTCAAACACATTTCATCAATTCCTATAACGATTTTAGCTGTACCATGTAGCGGTCAATAAGCAGTATAATTTGTATATGAAATGTTGCAAAATTGATATATTTAATAGTAAACCGACAAATAAAATAGTGTTTTCTGACTTTTTATTTATTTAACCAGGAGTAGCACACTAAGCTGAAAGCTTTTTACAGGAAGCGACCTGGGAGCACAGGAAGTTAAGTGACTTTCTCAGGGTCACAAATGCACGAAGTGGAAGCTGTGGGATTCAAACCCAGGTTTAGCCTGCTGGATGTTATCAGATTTGCAGCTCAGAGCCTTTAACCACTCGCTATACTGCCTCCTTTTATTTGCACAGCACATTTTACAGATATAGAACAAAATGGTAATATTAAATGCATGCTGAAAATAGAAAATTGAGTTAGAATCAACGTTTCAACCATAGGTCTTCTTGAGGAAATATCTAAAAAGAAAAAAGCAGGTAAGGAAATAAGAGAAATATATGCAAAGAAAGAAAATAGGGGAGGCTGTAGGAGATAAAGTAATAATAGGTAAGGTAAGAATAGAATCTCAAAAATGAAAGGTGATGATAGGTATGAAAAGGCATAGTAGAAGTAATTGAGCTGAGGGGCCCTTAAGTGGGGACTGATTAACAGGACCTAGTAAGACAGCTGAAAGGTGAAAGCTATGTAAGCACACTCATTATGTTTGGTTGCACACATGGAAGAAACATAGTGCCATCATCCGAGTTTTGGGTGTGTCACCCCTCTTCCAATTCAGTCAGTGTGTTGGCAGGCGAGGCCCCAGTCCGCCAATGCATGCTGGAGCTGTTTATGACAAGCTCCAAAATGCAGTGGCATACAGTTGAAAGGGGGCTATGCTTCAGTGAGCAGCAATCAGATATCGCCTGCTCATGCGCAGCTCCCCCACACACACACACACACACATGCACTGCCTTGCATCGCCCTCCCTGCGCACACACTGTATAGCCAGCAGGCGCCAATCCCCGTCGCTGTGCTCGCTCCCCTGCCCCAAAGCCTTCCAAATGCAGTGTGGCAACTCATGATATAGCCGACGGAGGGGTGCCCAATCCCCGTCGGCTCCACCATCCCAGTACAGGGTGCCACGCTGGGAGCCCACCCCAGCATGGCAATAGATGCTGGCCGGCAGGGGTGCCCAATCCCCATTGGCTGAACACCAACCATCCTTGTGCCATGCTGAGAGCCCACCCCAGCGTGGCAAGCGTCCTGCGTCGCATTGAAAAAAAGAAACCAGTAAAAGAAAAATGGTCCCATGTAGTCTCCTGGCCCCTCCCACAACCTGCACCCACCCACTGCGCACCCTGCCTCCCAACACCCCCACCCCATACTTACCTCTGGACTCTGGCGCGATGATCTTTGGTAGACCGGGAACACGTCTGCACTCTTCAAAGCTGACCATGAACTGAGGAAATGCCCGGTAAGCTGTATAATCGATAGACAGTGTTTTTCAACTTCATTGCATATCTCAGGCATTTTGGAATTTTGCACCAAATTTTCAACATGGGGTTTTGGGACCTCTTCTCATGAATACTATCACTGTCATGGCGTTATTTGGGCCCAAAGGGTGATTTTGCAGTCACCTGCGAAATCACCTTCGGAACTGGTAGTGAAGCGACACTGCCAGTGTTCATAAGGTGGGCTCTCAAGAAGCCTATTTTGAAAATTTGGTGGAAAAATTCTAAAAATGACTGTTTCTGGCGATGCGTTGCGCAGTTCCTCGCGGGCTCGTAAGTTCATGAATTCTCAATATTTTCACTCCAGATTTTCAACATTGCCATTTTACCACCTTCTTAGGAGTAGTATAGCTGTCATGTTTCACATCTCACGCAAAATGTGTTTCCGCTCATGTAGCAATAAATGGCGCAGTTGCTGTGCGAAATCAATGTAATGGGACACATTAAGAAAATCCAAGTGACACTGTTCATGAGCAGAGGTCTTAAAATGGCTATGTTGAAAATTTGGTGAAAACATCCCTAAAAATGACTGTTTACGGACGTGCATTGCGCAGTTCCTTACCTTCGTAAGTTCACGGTGTCAATATTTTCACTACAGATTTTCAACATTGCCATTTTACCACACCTCCTTAGAGCTGTACTGCTGTCATTTTCACATCTTGCCCAAAAGCGTGTTTCCACCCATGTAGCGCACAATGTGAAGTAGCTGTGAAATCATTGCATAGGACACATTAGAAAATCACAGTGGCACTGTTCATGAGCAGAGATCTTAAAATGGCTATGTTGGAAATTTGGTGAAACATCCCTAAAAATGACTGTTTCTGAGTGTGCATTGCGCAGTTCCTATGCGCCTTGTAAGTTCGCAATTTTCAATATTTTCCAATCCAGATTTTGACATTGCCATTTTATTACACTTCCTTATGAGCAGTACAGCTGTCATTTGTCACATCTTGCCCAAAAAATGTGTTGTCAGACATGAAGCACAATGGTGCAGTCGGTGTGCAAAAGCAATGTTTGGGACAGACTAAGAAAATCACAGTTACACTGTTCATGAGCAGAGGTCATAAAATGGCTATGCTGAAAATTTGGTGACAAAGTTCATAAACTGACTGTGATACAGTGAGCATTCGCAGTTTCCATGCACCGTAAGTTCATGACTTTGTAATATTTTCAATCCAGATTTTCACCAGTGGCATTTTCCACACTTCCTTATGAACAGTACAGCTGTCATTTTTCACAACATGGCCGAAATGTGTTTTCACACTTTCAGCGCAGAGATGCATGGTCGCTGTGGAAATCATTGTTCGGGACAGATAAAGAAAATCACAGTGACACTGTTCATGATTGGAGGTCCCAAAATGCCTGTGTTGACAATCTGCTGTAAAAAATCCAACCTAATTACATTACGGGTGTGCGTTGCACAGTTTCTATGCACGCTCATGACTTCACCATTTTTTAAATATTTTAACTGCACATTTGCAACATTGCCATTTTACACCTCCCATGAACAGTACAGCTGTCATTGTTTACGTCCTGTCAGGAATGTTTTTGCACCTGTGCTGCTAAATGCCATAGTCGCTGTGCATAAGCAGCTTTTGGTTAACAAACTGTTATTGCCACTGTTCATGAGGTGGGGTCACAAAAAACATGTTGAAAATTTGGAGTGAAAATACTAACGAATGCCTGAAGTATTAGGGTTTCCAACCATAACGCCCAACCCTGTAGAATGACAGGCATCAGGGATGTGACTTGGGATTCTTGCCTGTAATGCTCATACCATTTCACACCCTGCAGCCAGTGACAGGCATCGAGGCATGCCTTGGACTCTTTGGACCCAAAGTTCATCCCATTCTCCTATACGCACCCATCTCACCGTATTTCCTGATGGAATGGGGTGCGCATAGGGCCAAAGACCCCAAGGCACATCGTGACACTTGTCAGTGTCTGCAGGGTAGGTGTCTTGAAATGGCGTGACCTTTATGCCTGATGACCCAAAGGCACACCCCAATGCCTGTCACTCTCTGCAGGGTGGTGGTGAGGTTGGCTTCAGTTCAATACTTTGCTGCCATTCCGATTACGCAGCTCTGTAACTTCTACACTACCACTGCAATGCCAGCAAGTAAACATTCGGCATTGACAAATGCTTGTTTTCATTTTCTACAGATCAAAGAAATACTCAAATTGGAGGGGCCAATGATTTACACACCAGATCTGCGACAGTTGGTACAAGGACACCCAGTGCAAGAATACCCCTACAAGAGCCAGTCAGACTAACAACATTTTCTGTAATGAGACAACTGACAAAAACTACCTCGATGCCCGCTGGCAGTGAGACTGTAACTGTATAGAAAGCAGTGGTGCAATAAATGAGGCTATCTTGTAGTCACTAGCTATCATGTTACAGCAAAGATCTTGTAGGAAAAACCAGTATTAGGTCAAAATTCCTAGGCTAAATGTCGCAAGGCTGCATGTCTTTGCTCCAGTTGTTGCGCCATGGGTTTACACCCACCCCATAGCTCTGGCAGCTCATAATACCTAGACACTGTGACTACGCAAACCTGAATATCAGCAAGGCTACAAACAATGACGTCACAGCCACAAAATGTTACCTAAACATTTTATGGTGAAAAAAGGCAAAAATGGTAGACAACTTGCATTTGATGTGCAAGGTGAAGATGCTGGGTGCTCCAGTGCTTATCAGAAGGCAGTTTTTAGCATGATGTTGCAATAAATTGAGCACGCAGTTAGCTGAGCAGCCTTTGTTTACAATGAAACCTGAATATAAAAGACACCTGCACAATCTCCGGATACCTGTGATGTCATAAACCTCTTTGAGCTTCGCTTCTTGAGGTTTATGAAGTTACAGGAACCCTTTGATGGTTGATGGATTACAGCAACCATAATAGATGGATGTCTATCTGTTATGCTATTTATATTACAGTAACTAGTTACTTATAGGGAAAAATAATATTATTACAGTTACTTATTACCTTATTTTAAAAGTAATCCATTACTATTACTAGTTACCTAGAAAAGTAATCAGACTACAGTTACTAGTTACAAGTGACTAGTTACTACACACATTACACACACACACACACATACACACACACCTTTTTATGCTGTCACATGCTACACTAACACACACACACACATTGTATTTGCCTCCTGGGGATGAGGAGAGAAACATGGCAGAAAACCCACAACTGGTACAGAATTAAGATCTGCTCCTCCAGATACTTAGCGGTATCACTGTAAGGGTTATGGGAACCATGAAAGCTCCACTATGGTGTGTGTGTCTGAGGCGAGGCGGGGCAAGCCATGGAGGATGAAAGCTAAGGCAAGTACCTGAAGAAGGTGGGTGACATTTGTTTTTATTTATTTAGCTTTTGTTAACCAGGTAAACATACTAGACAGACAAGTGCCTATTTTCAGGTGTGACCGGAGAGTACATGATACAGAGAACAGCAGGTATAACAACAATTCAGAGAAGGGTAAATAGTCAGATGCAGCTTGACTTGACAGGATAGGGGTAGACCAGAGAGGGCAGGCCAATGAAGCTCCATAAACACTTAAATTTCAAAAAAGGAATGAGTCTTACTCAGGAAGACAGAGACTTGATAGCACTGGGCCTCCATCAGTGCTGCCTTTGGTGGCAGAGTGCAACGGGCTTCCTCCTGTGCCACTGATGGCAGTGGTATGTCTCCTGCACTGCAGTTAATGGTAGCATTCAGTGAGCCCCATCTAGACCTCCTGAAGTGCCCCAATGGTGGGTCTTCTAGTGATCCTTCCTGTGTGTGTGTCTATGTAGCGCTGTGTACAGTATGTGCTCGTCTGTATGTGTTTCAGTGTACATACAGTATATCTGTGTATGTAGTCCTTGTGTGTGTCTGTGTATGTAGTACTCTGTGTGTGTGTGTGTGTGTGTGTGTGTGTGTGTGTGTGTGTGTGTGTGTAGCCACCTACTCACTGTAATGTTATATTTTGGGGTTGGAGGGTGGGGGAAGCAATTGGTTAATTTAACCTAATAATTTTGTGGGTCTGGAGAACTAGGCACATACACAGTCACATGTCTGTGCCACAAAGTGGTTGCTAGGACCACTTTGGGACACAATAATGTGTTGCATCCTTTGTGATATATATACAAAGGTGTTACTGGACACCAATGCTTGAAACTCATGCATGGTTTTGCCCTCACTGGTTAATGATAATTTGACTTTTTCCACCCAGTCAAGTGGTGGTGGCGGGTGGAACAGAAAACAGATGACTCCTCCTGACAAACAGGTGTCATACTCCTTCAGAACATTCAGATTTTAATCTACTGGGCAGTTTGCTCACATCAGTTTCTGCCTCACTACAAATTAAAGTAGTTGTGCTTTAGTTGCCATGGTCATACCTCACAATATATACTTCTAAATTGCCCAAACACTGCAAAGCATCAAAACTCCAAAATGGTGGCCTTTCAGTACCTTTGGGGATCCCTATGACCAGGGTTGCCTTAATCAGGTCCAGATGTTCCCTTGGCATCAGTCTTCCAACTCCTGAAGTGCCATGACAACTTTCAAAATTTTTTCGAGGGTGGCTAAGCATTTTTTCTTCAAAATGTGACAGGTTTGGGAGATACACTTGTGGCATAGAAATCGCAGTGGTGGCCTCCAATATAATGGGCGACATACCAGCAGAGCTCTCAGTGGTTCACCTCTCTACCCTTCCTGGGGTGGATTGCCTGGGTTACCTGAAGATGTGATACACTGGGCTAATGTGGCATGATGCTTCCATCTGGGATGGCAATATAGATTACCTGGCTTCTGAAACACAGGGCTATTACACTCCAGGAAACAATGCATAAACTGCCCACACCGTCCCATCCCCAAAACAAGTGACACTGTAAGCAGAGATTATCTCAAAACCATAAAATGTAATTCAAACAAGGATTTTATTTAAAATGGAGTACAAAAAGAACAAGGGGCAGCAAGGTAAAATGGGGGCAAAGGGGTAGCAGTAACTCTATACTCTAAGCAGTCAAAATTCTAATACTTTGGGCAATAAACAGTTCAGTACTTTTCCCACAAACTCTGCCCACCTGTTGACTGTCCTCAAATCCCAATCAGGTGCCCTAAGCAACTCCCCAAAGGTCATGGGTGAGAGATCTCACTTAAGTTGCAGTGGGTACCACACTGGGGATGCTGATGCTGTTAGCAGTGCGGAACTTGGTGGTGCACTATAAAAGGTAGCAAGTTAAATACTTTTAAACTTCATCTGTTGCAAGACACAAATGGAAAATTGTTAAGTTGTTTTAAACCAAGTTTCAAAAGGAACTCCTATTTGTAATCCATTGAGGCGTGTGGCTGGTTGACCTCCACGGGTCTTCCGCCTGGACCTCGCTTTCTGCACAGTCCTGCCCAGGACTTATCCCTAGTTCCTGGCACAACAAACTTTCTCTTCACTTGCAGGGTTGAACTTTGGGTTTATTCTTGGATAGTTTTGATGCATAGATACATAGATAAATAGACACTGTTGGCAGATAAGGGCCTATGGATCACCTAGTCTGTCCATTTGGGCTTGTAAGTTCACTTTATGTTTTCTAGAAGTCTGTTTCCTTCCCTGACCTCCAGAATTCCCTTATGTCTATCCTATGCATTCTTAAATCCTGTGTTTGTTTCAGTCCCCACCACTTCCTGTGGCAGGGTGTTCCACTTGTCCACCACCCTTTATGTGAAGAAATTCTTCCTCATGTTTCCTCTGAATCGCCCTCCTCCAACTTCATCCCATGCCCTCTAGCCCTGGAACATCTCTTTGCTAGAAAATAGTGTATTCTTGCACCCTGTTCCTCCCTGTAAGGTACTTGTATGTCTCTATCATATCCCTCTCCCTTCTCTCCTCCAGGGAGTACATATTCAGGTCCTTCAGGCTGTCCTCATAGGACTTGTGATGCAATCCCTGTACTATCTTTGTTGCCCTCCTCTGAACCTTCTCCACCTGTCTATGCCCTTATGTAGGATCTCCAGAACTGTACACTGTACTCTAGGTGGGGCCTCACTAGTGTCTTGTATAGTGGAATTATTACCTGCTGGTGATGCCCCTGTTTATGCATCCAAACATCCTTTTGCTTTATGCTGCCTTGTTGCACTGTTTCCCTACCTTGAGTTCATCAGAGATGATAAGCCAAAGATCCTTTTCCTGCTTGGTGCATGCTATATCCTCACACCCCAACTGATATGTTGTTCCAGGGTTTTGTGCCCCATATGCATTATCTTGCACTTTTTGCACTGAATTTCAACTGCCAAACCCTTGACCATTCTTCAAGCTTCTGCAGGTCCCGCCTCATTCTGTCTACACCCTCTGGCATGTCCACTCTGTTACAGAGCTTCGTGTCATCTGCAAACAGGAAATTCTGCCTTCTAGGTCCTGCACTATGTCACTGATGAAGGCGTTGAATAGGACCGGTCCCAGCACTGAACCCTGTGGTAACCCATTGGTCACTTGTCCTTCTGTGGAGTGACAGCCATTTACCACCATCCTTTGTGTCCTGCCACCCAGCCAATTACCTACCCACCACACTACTGTCCTGCCCACTCTCATATTCCACAGTTTGTTTAGTAGCCTTCTATGTGGCACAGTGTCAAAGGCCTTGCTGAGGTCAAGATAGGCCACATCTACTGCCCTCCCGATCCACCTCCCTTGTCACCCAGTCAAAAATTAAATGTGGTTGGTCTGGCATGACCACCCCCCATGGTGAAACCATGCTGCCTTGGAGTCTTGTAGTCCGTTGGCAACCAGATGTTCCACCAATCTCTCCTTCAGTGGTGCTTCCGCAGTCTTCCCCACTACCGAGGTCAGGCTGACTGGTCTGTAGTTCCCGATTCCTCTTTGTTCCTGCTTTTGTATAAGGGGACTACATCTGCTGTCCTCCAGTCTTTGGTATCTCCCTGTTTCCAGTGGTTGGCTAAACCGGATTGCCAGATGTTCAGCCACCTTTAGGAACCTGGGGTGAACCCCATCTAGCCCCATTGCTTTATCAACTCTTATTCCTTCCAGTTCCTTTATGGCCCTTTCCTGCGTAAAGGGACTTGTGTCCATTCTCATGCCTCAAGCAATACCTCTAGTTCAGGTTGCTAAACGGGCTAACTGGATGTAGTTGTTCCTGGCTAGAATGTAGGCTTCCCAGACTTATATGGTGACCTCTCCACTTCACTTCTCACTCTCTGGCTGCCTTGCAGAGGCTTGTGACCTGGAACAGGGTGTAGGCACTTTGGTCTTGGCATGCTGTAGGAGCTGCTTCCCAAAGGGAAGAGTCTGTGGTGCATCAGGAAAAGCCCAGCTCCTACTTGTTTTAAAACTGGGAAAGGAAAACCCCAGCTCAATTTGTCTTTAAAACTGGAACATAAGACCAAAAATTCAGAGCACTTGCAACCAGAAAAAAAAAACTCTAAAGCACTGGCTAGTGCAAAGGCTTTTACTAATCTGGTGTCTCAGGTACAAACACGAGCAAAACAAGTTAAAAACAATGAGCCTCACTCAGTGTGAGCTGCCTAATGCTGCCTAAAGGCATTTGAAAAGCACACATTATATGTGCGAAACCCATGGGCAGCTCATTGCCAGTGAGCTCACTGACCCACTTATTACATCGGTTTGTACCTGAGATACTGATTTAATAAAATCATTTGTGCTAGCCTGGGCTTCATGTTTTTTCTCTGGCTGAGAGTACTTAGAATTTTTTGTTGCATGTCCCACTAGTGTTTTTTTCAGTAGCACCATCCCTGTGGTGCAAGACTGTTTCTGGGACGTTTGCCTTTAAAACTGTAGTTTTGTGAAATCTCCTTTTCTTCTCATAAACACTTGACTTGGGTTCCCAAACACTTTTAGTCTGCCAGGTTTACAGTGCCTGGACAGACAGTGGCACAATTACCCACACTGTGGCACACAGACACTCTCTTGGCTGTCTGACTGAACTCCCAGTCTTTGAAAACAGACCCTTTTAAAAGGATGAAGCTCAGTGCCTAATTGGGCAGGCTTGTTCCCAGGCAAACTGTCTCTGGCATGAGTCAGCTCCTTATTGGCTGAGATTTGTGGGCAAAGTTGGTCCTGACCTGAGACTCTATGCCATGGTGCTTTGCAGTCTTTTCATTCATGGGGTCACCATCTTTGTTTGCTTTTAGTTCTCAAATTTGTCAGATTCCTGCTTTCTTTACACTTCCCTTGGTTGCTACCAGCATGTCCTGGCCCTGCTTACTGTTCTGTGGCCAGGGATATGCTGTTTCTCTGAGACATAGCCCATTTCTTGGTCAAGAGCCTCTGTGCAGGAGATAGCCATGCATGCCACTCTCTCACCACTGTGCACATATGCACTCTCTTCTTTTCTTCCTGGCCCCCTGCCCACCTTGGTGCTTGGAAAGTCCTTACTGGGCACCCAATGGTGCAGTTATTCTTGGATTGTGGCTCCACTTCTTGCCCTGGATCCAGGATCATGGTTGGGAGTGGACACAATACCTAGTGAAAGTATCAGAGCTCCAGCTCTTTTGCACATCTGCACATGTGCTGCAGCCCAAAAATGCTACCATGTTCCTGTCTCCCTCATTCCCTGGCCTGCTTTGACTCCTCGTCGCAGGGAATTCCAACAAAGCTGCTGCTTCTCTTCTCCACCTCAGAGAGAACACTGGAGGGCCTGAGAACAGACTGGGATAGGTGGCAATGTCTGCAGACATTGAACATTGAGCCCTGGTTAAAGTCTCACCACAGCTCTGGGCTGTAGGCATGCTGGCACAGCCAGTCCCCATTCTGTCAGTGCTGGGGACCAGAGGTGAAGCTGAGATCCAGGGAGAAAGGTGGAGGCAATAAAGATAAACCCCAGATTTCAGGGGGTTACAGACTCATGAACCATTCAGACTGCCTGATTCTTACTTAGGCCCTCACCAGTCTAGCACTGACTAGGCAATAGTGATCACCCCTCCTCAGTGCAGGGGATGTGTGTGGGTGTCTGCCATCATGTGGTGTAGAAACCCTGAGGAAAAGAACTGCAGGACAACAGGATAACCCTGCATTTTGTGCACTGAATTTCAATTGCAAACCTTGGACTACAGTACCTTTTTGGGGTACAGAGAAAGGGTAGGGCTACTCCAGTCACCAGTGGGAGGTGCAGAATGGGGGAGTGGCGCTGTGGACTCTGGGAGGGTCTACAACACCATTTCCCCATCCCCCCGCTGGGTACCAGAGCAGCCATCCGCTCTTCTCTGCACAACAAAAACATCCAAAAATGACCGTGAGCTGACAAAGAATGAGCACGCGTGCTTGTACAAGCATGTGTTCATTCACTGGTGCTCAGTCAGACCGCCACCCATGGAGGAGAGTGGAGGGCTGTGCCAGTGGCCTGCTTGGGGTCCAGGTGGGGGAAGTGGGGTGGTGGGGTAGTACATGTAGGGGTGGGGGTGATCCACTAGACACCAGGAGTGGACATTTGGGGATGGAGATAAGGAGGGATCTACTAGACACTAGGGAAATTTGTGTCTGAGTTGCACCTTGCGATTGAAGGGAGATACCGCTTGGATTTTGTTTGACAACAGGCCAGCAATCAGCCAGGGGAGCACTAGACACCAGGAATAGGGATGATATTATTTTATATGACAGTCGGGCAGGCGATCAGTGGGGAGAGGGTGGTCCACTAGACATTTACACTTTACATTGGGGCTGGTGATCAGTGGAGGGAGCTACTGCTTGTTATAAAAAACATAAATGTTGCCAAACTCACTGTTGAAGTTCAAACTCTGGGAGCAGAGTTTAAAACTCCACCATTTCGCAGAGTTTTTGGGGACAAAGTTGGGCTTCACCCCCGATCAACTCCACTAAGTGAGGAAAATCCACAAATCTTTTCACAGAATTAATTTTCCCGCTTTGCACATCTCTGTTTGGAATGGTAATTTGTATAGTTGTATGAAGCACCACTGCTGAAGGAGACATTCCATCCCTGCAGATAGATGCACCGCCACCTGTTTGGGCATGGCAGTTTGGGTGGGTGGCAGGACAGGGAGCCCTATGTCCCATTGAATACTTCCACCTGCCACTGTGACTCTTTAAAGGACCCCAGGTTTCTGATGCCCAAACCAACAGTTACAATGTGACCCCAGGTTCTAATTCCCAAACCAACACTCATTGTGTGACCTAGGTGCAAGGGCAAAGTACAAGGAGGTTACATATTTCTAAACAATTGTGTATGTCTCACTTCTACTTTTGCCTTTTCATCTAAACATCTTCTCAACTATTTTACACCTTTATCCTTCCTTATATTACCTTGAAACAATACAGTTCTTCTACTTTTATTGTATTATCATTGGAAAAACAGACCAATGGCTGTAGCCCATTTGTTTGATTGCAGTACTTACAGAATAATTTGTGTATCCTAGAAAAACCAGTATATATTCTAGTGTTAGCGCAGGTCTTCTGTAACAAAACACAAACATTACACACGTTTTTAAATTCTTAAGTTTATTCTGGTTAGTCCTTAGTCAAGTGCTAGTTGGAAATTCAGCATAGTTATGATTTCACAAAGCTTTGATATGCAATTCCTGATATTTTGGTAGTATGTACTGCACTGCAGGCTGATATTTCCTATTTATTTATTTATTTATTTATTTATTTTGTTGACTGGGAAAGGATGACTAGACAATTCTGCATATTTTCAGCCTCATCTTAGGGAGGGGTACAGATGGATGCCAACTAACATTGAATCAGAATAAGCTGTTAATGGTGTTTTAGTGAATCACCTATCAACAAAAGCAGAAGAGCAGAATCTTGTAGCAGGCAGATGTTTCATGCATAATGTGCAAATCTTATAAAATATTAGCCCATGTCTGTAATGACTATTCTGGCTAACTGGATATTATGTGCATTGTTAGTACATATAAAGTTAGTGTTTGATCTCAGACAAGTTAAACACAATTGAGTAGGGCTTCTGCTGAGCGAAAACTTTAATAAAAGTATCACTATGGCACAATGGCAACACTCTCACCTCTGGGACATAAAATTATGGTTTCTAGCCCTATGCCATGACATGGGCTCTTAAGAGCAGATGATGCCTTCGGGAAAACTTTGGAAAAGATAATATTTAGACACAATTTAGCTTAAATCTTCTATGCATTTCTCCTCTTCATCATTTCTAACTAAAGAAATTCCCTCAAAACAATACCTTTATCCTTAGGGTTCATCTGCCTCTGTAACTGATTTCCTGCTTGAAATTATAATGCTCTGTTGTTACATCACAGTCTGTTGCCATGGAGTAACTGTGATGTCACAAGCAAATAATGACATTAAGTTGGAAAGAAGCAATATAGCTGATGAACCCTCAAGCAACAAGGAATAGCTATCCTGCTTTCATGTATAAGACCTCAGTAATAAATAAGCATTTGTCAATGCGAATGTTTGCTTGCTGGCATTGGTGTTGGTAGCGTAGGAGTTAGAGAGCTGCATAATAGGAATAGCAGTGAAGTATTAAACTGAAGCCAACCTCACCACCACTCTACAGAGACTGACAGGCATCGGGTGTGCTTTTGGGTCATCAGGCATAACGGCCATGCCATTTCACCACATCAACCCTGCAGACACTGACAAGTGTCACGGTGTGCCTTAGGGTCTTTGGCCTTTATGCTCACCCCATTCCATCAGGAAATATGGTGAGATGGATCCTGTAGAGGAGAAGGGAGTAAACTTTGGGGCGAAAGAGTCAAGGCACACCTTGATGCCTCTCACTGGCTGCAGGATGTGGAATGGTGTGAGCATTACACTGAGAATCCCAAGTCACACCCTGATGCCTGTCAATCTCTACAGGGTGAGTTATGGTCGGAAACCCGCGACTCAGGCATTCGTTCTCATTTTGACTCCAAATTTTCAACATGGGTTTTGTGATCCCACCTTATGAACAGTGGCAATATCAGTTTGTTAGCTGAAAGCTGATTTAGCATAGCGATTACACCATTTGGCATCACAGGTGTGAAAACACATTTTGAACAGGATGTGAAAATGACAGCTGTACTGTTCATGAGGAGGTGCAAAAATGGCAATGTTGAAAATTTGCATTGAAAGTATTAAAAACTGGTGAAGTCTGGCGTGCGTGAAAATGCTAGCACACCGTATGCAATTAGTTTGGGATATTTTACAGCAGACTGTCAACACAGGGATTTTTGAACCTCGCTCATGAACAGTGTCACTGTGATTTTCTTAATCTGTCCCGAACAGTGATTACCCAGCGATCATGCATTTCTGCACTAGAAGTGTGAAAACACATTTTGGCCATGGCGTGAAAAAAATGACAGCTGAACTGTTCATAAGGAAGTGTGGAAAAATGCCAGTGGTGAAAATCTGGACTGACAATATTAGAAATCCATGAACTTATGAGGGTGCATGGAAACTGTGCAATGGTCACTTTCATATACAGTAATTTTAAGGACTTTTTCACCAAATTTTAACATACCCATTTTAACACCTCTACTCATGAACAGTGTCACTGTGATCTTCTTAATCTGTCACAGACATTGATTTCATACACTGACTGCACCATTCTGAGCTACATGCAGAAACACATTTTAGGTGAGATGTGACAAATGACAGCTGTACTGCTCATAAGGAGGTATGGTAAAATAGCACTGTTGAAAAACTGGAGTGAACATATTAAAATTCGCAAACTTATGAGCGTGCGTGGGAACAGCGCAATGCATGCTCATAAAACAGTCATTTTGGAATTTTTCACAAATTTTCAACATAGGGTTTTGGGTGGCCTAACTCATGAATTGTGACACTGTTGTTTCAAATCAGCCCTGAAAGATGGTTCCATGCAGTGACCACGAAATCACCTTCCGAACCCCAATTAACAAAATGGCAGTGACAGAATTCACGGTGGGGTCCCAAAACCCCATGTTGAAAATTTGGTGAAAAAATTCCCAAAAGCCAGAGATTTGCACCAAAGTTGAAAAACCCTATTTATTACATTATACCGCTTACCGCATTTCCTCAGTTCACGCTCGACTTTGAAGAGTGCAGACATGTTCCCGAACCATCGAAGATCATCCGTCAGCCTCAGAAGAAAGTATGGCATGGTGTGAGGTGTGGGTGTGGGGAGGCAGGGTGCACAGAGGGTGGGTGAGGGTGGGGAGCAGGGGTCAGGACAGTCAGCGAGGGAAGGTTTTTCTTTCAGGTTTTTTTTCTCTTAGATGATGTGGGACATTTGCCATGCTGGGGTGGGCTCCCAGTGTGGCAGCTGGAAAACTGTTTTGGGGGCAGTGGAGCCGATGGGGATTGGGCACCCCGTCCAGCCTAGCTGTTGCCACACTGGGGTAGGCTCTAGAGGTACCTGATAGTCTCTTGGGGGACAGTAGACTGGCGGGGGATTGGGCACCCTGTCGGCCATAGCAGACTGCTGCCATGCTGGGGTGGGCCCCAGCATGGCACCTGGAACTCTGTTGTGGGCGGGAGTGCAGCAGGCTGATGCAGGATTGGGCACCCCATCAGCCTGCACAGTGTGTGGGAGTGAGGCATGAGCATGCAATATACGTGTGCGTTTGTGGGGGGAGTGCATGAGCACGTGATATCTATCACTGCTCACTGAGTGTAGCTCTCCCTTTGAACTGTCTAGGCACTGCATTTTCAGCTGCTGTCATAGACAGCTGCAGCATTCATTGGAGAACTGTGGCCTATGCCTGCAAACACACTGACTGTATTGGAAGACAGGGTGCCACACCTCCGAAAACTCAGATGATGGCACTATGTTGCTTGCACAAGCATGCAAGGAAACATAATAATGGGACTACAGGATACAGAGCTAATGAGAAATATACAGTGCTTGTGTCTAAATAGTCCATTTTTAAAGTTTTCATGAGGCACCAGTGCTCCTTTAACAATTCCAGTGCTGCTGTGGAACATAGAAGTTAATTTACAGTTTGAGGTGCCATTATTCATCTGGAATGTTTAACCTATGTTATGTCTATTTCTGGTAGTTGGCCTACTGGAAGTTAATGATCCCAAGGTACATTTAGAAAAACATGAGGATAAACCCTAGTTCTGAAACAGCAGCACCTGCTTTCAATAAAACATTTCCTGCCTACAAGGTCTATGACTATGGTGGGATGTTGCTCATGAATAATAGAAACATAGAAGTACTGACTGGTAATGTTTGACAAGTTTGTCTCCGGTCTGTGACTATACTACAGTAGCCAGTGCATTTCACTGTGAAGTGCATTTTAGTGTACAACACAAACATATACAACATGAAACAAAGCCAAAAAGTGAAGGCAGTATGATGAGATGGCTGGAGTACAGGGTTTCAAGTCAATAGATCCAGGTTCAAAACCAGTCTCAGCAATTTACTCACCTTATGACCTTGAGCAAGTCATTTAGTGTCATTCACCCAGCTGTGAAAATTGGTTGAAGCAGGATTCAACTGAGCATAAGATGTTATATCCAAGTTATGCTATCTTGAGCAAATAAATTGTAAAAGAAAAATCTATTTCATCCCATCTTGAGTCCACCAACCCCGCTCCCCACCACCACCAACATTTCAGCACTGAACTAGGATGTGAAAAACACTATGATGTGCCCTTGACATATTCAGGAAACCCTGGTCAGAAAGCTGATCTGGCAAAATGTTAGGTCATGACCTGGTGATAGTAACATTTAGGATGAAAGCCTGCAGACCTGATGGAATTGGCTGGTGTCTGCTGGAGTCACCAGATGTTCACTAGCTAACAGCTCAAATTGCATTATATACAATATATAATAAGTTCCAAACTATAAAAATGGTGTTGGGCCTGCTGATCAGCAGACTTTTGTTTCTACTCTCAAAGGCAGGGTATTATTACCTTCTTTATTCCATCATTACATTTAAAAACAAATATCGACACCAAATAGCCACAGTTTCCCATAAAAGAACAATAAATGAAGAACAGCGTAACTTTCTGCTGTAGTTCTGCTATCAGAGGACCTATTAAAAACTAAACCAGGTGTACAAAGGAGGCCAATTCAATAAAAATTAAAACGTTTGGAAGCAAGAGTTAGAATTTATCTATAATGACAGCTTTGACTTAACTGAGGCAGCAAAGGAATGGGCCTCCCCTCCAGGACACCTTAGGGGTCACCAGGGTCACCAGAGCACCTCCACTTGGCTATGACCTTGCAGGAGTGCTTATGAGGCACATCTGGAATGGATTTTAACTTCAAGAGCAATAAAGAAAACATAGAACAAAACAGTTCTGAGTCAACATTGTTTAAAAAAAATAGGTATGGTTTTACCCTTTATTGGCCCACTGCATGGCTGCTCGTTGACCAAGTACAGAAGGGATGCTAACTGTTTTTGGTCACTCTAATGGCAAGCCAGAACTATCAGTCTAATTGATACAATGTGGAGGATATACCAAAACATGACTTTGATCTGAAAAAATATAGTTATAGAAAAATCATCTAAGCCACAGTGCTGACTTTTTATGATCCCTCAGAAAATGAATATTTTGCTCATTAATAATTTGCACCAACATAATTTAAGATTAATGTCTTCTTTCTACATAAAAAATTACTAATGCAGGAAAACCTGCAATTATGTTGAATGAGTCTCTATTCACAAGGGCAGAGTTTTGGGAAAAAATGATTTTTAGCATTTGCTTTAAGGAACTTTATAGTGGTATTAACTGTAAAAGGGTCACATATTTGTTAATGGGTTATTTGCTCTGAAGGAATTGTCACAGCTGCACAAACTTCTCTCTCTCCACCAAGGCCCCATCATCATGGTCCTTTCTTACCAAGTCAGTGCATAGGAAAATGTATTTCTCCCTCTCATTTGCTTCTGGTTGACATTTTGGACCTGTGTTTTTTAATGATTTAATAGGGTTTTAATAAGGGAATGGAATGTGTTTTTATTGCGTCTTTCATATGCACTGTATCCCAAAGTGTTTAACAATGCAGTGAATACAATACTGGTATTGGCATAGGGACTGTGTGCAGTATAGTACAGCAGCAATTAGGTGCAATAATACCACTCACACAGCAAGACTGCAGTAGCATCTTAGTTATATATAGAGTGAGGGTTTACCAGGACAGTAGAAGTGCTGTTGGAGTTTTAATTTCCAAATGGGCAAGTTGGGCAACCACCACAGATGGGAAGAAGGACCTCAGTTTAACATCTCATCAAAAGATGTCACTTCCTCAGTTCAGCAGCATCTGAACTGGGTAGATCACCTGCACCTCACTTTTGACCACTCAGGTACTGTACATGGATGTTTTTAGTTACTCGGCTCCCACTGACTTTACAGAAAGGGACCAGGTAGCGAGATGGTGTAGTGGCAATTTTGCTTCTTGCATGCCAGCTGGACACTCTTCTTCACAACATGAAGCCACTGAAATTTGTTCACCCATTCCATAGCCATGAAGAGGTTCCACCCAGCACAGCAGGGTAGAGACTTCTTTATGCTAGGAGGCACACCAGATCAGGGCCAGAGCTAGCTCCATGGAGACACATTAAAACAAAGCCCTGCGGCAAAGGCACTGTCATCTTTCTAACCCTGGACCCTCCAGACCTGGGTTGGGGGTCTCAGATGAAAGCCTATAAATACATGGACCAATAGAAGGACCAAAGAGTCTCATAACATGTTCCACATTACAGTCAAACAATCCAGGTACAGCAATGGTGAGCACTGATCCCAACAGAGACTCATGGAGACTAAGGTACAGGAAAAAGTATGTGTGAGCAGCAAATTGGGAGGCAGGATGGTAAGAAAGCCTTACCTAAAGTTTGCAGCAGGCAAATGAAAAGCTGAAATTGACATGGTAAATGGAAAAGGAGTATTTGTTTTTCCATGTCAGCCAGTGTTGAATGAATTAGGTGCTCCTGCATGGGGAGTCTCAGAAAGATGAAAATATTGCCAGAGAATCTTGAAGTGTCCCTCTGGAACTTCATTGAGAGAGTGGAACACTTCCAATTATGTCCAGCAGAAGGAAAATCCCCAGCCAGTGTTTTCCTCTGGCATAGGATCCTGTAGCCTTCAGGATCCCTAGCCAGCAGCTGCAAATGCCTGTGACAAGGTGTGTAGGCTGTATGGGCTTACTCAGCCCAGTCAAGATAGTGGATCCCAGAGCCAGAGCAGGATGGAATTAACAACTGCCATGCAAAACAAGGTACCTGTTGTATTTCAAAACTCTTCCTGATTAGATACGCTTGTGGTTCTGCATTGGCTCAGATCCTACACAGGTTGTAAACATGAAATCTGTTCTTAGTGGAGAAGAGGTTCCAGAAGAATTAAGACATCTGCTGAAAGGCCCACCAGCCCCTGATTCCACATAAGAACAGTTGCTGATCCAGTTAAAGGGTGAACCCCTCATCTTGAGATAACAAACCCTTGAGAGGTTGTGCTGCACAAAACCATGAGTAATGCCACAGTGCCCTGCCCTGCCCTGCATCCATTAATTTAGATAGGCTACATAGATTACTTCTGTTAAGTCCTGGATAGGTGTGTGTTTACTACTTGTACTCAGGTGAATCTGCAGTATATTTCCTGTGAGAGCATGAGTCTTTTGCAGTTTGATTGGTTGTTTGGTTTGCAATCAGTAACTTTAATTTAACTGAGTACCCCACATTTCAACTTATCTAGCTAGTGACAAAACTTCTTTTCAATGTTGTGGATACGTCAATTGATCTCTGACTAGGGCAGAACCCATGGACTTTGGAACTGGTATTCAGTTCAGGTGTACCAGTGGGAGGGTTGCTGGGACCAATGGGTGTGAAGCAGGGTTTGTTGCTTGCTTTCTTTGCACTTGCATTTGTTTTACTTTACCTGCCCTAGTACTCTAGTTTCCCTTTCAAATCCGTGTTCTTGTTTCTTCCCATAAACCTACAGTATGCCTTTTTGTATTGCATAGTTTGTGTCCTTTGTATCACTGCCTTTTTGCCACTATCCTTAGGTGGCACCCATTGATGTATTGCACAGTGAGGCTGTATTATTCTGTTTTGTCCAGGTGGACAGCACCTGACATCCTGCATGTTGGAAGAATCTCTCTGGGTAAAGGTCCCAAACTCTGGGTTAAATTAAAGCAAGCCTTCTTCTTACTTATGTACAGGAAGAACAAAAGTGAAGCAGTGTCTCTTGCCAGCTTATACATGTTTCTCCTTCTACCTACTGTACTCCACATGGTGACCACCCCACGGGCATTGTCATCAGACCTCCTAGCAGTAATCACGATGCCTGTAAGGCCTTTCAAGAAGCCTTCTTAAAAGGACTCCATTACCTCCTGCCACATCTTCAATATATAAACTGCCTTGGGTGGGTGGAGTGCTGCCTTTTCTATTTAATTTATTTGTAACATATTTTACGGGAAAAGCAAACTGAGTCAATACAAACAATTCTAGCAGTAAATATGTGCAACGTCTACTGTATATACAAAATCACCAAATGTACAAAGTCAACCTGTATACAAAGTCACCAATTACAGAACGTATGTGCAGATTTTAAACACGTTCAGGTAGTACAGGTAGAGGAAGAATGCAAGTCCCTTAGAAAATACAAATAAAGTTATTCACTGTTGTGTAGAAAACCCTTGAGGAAGGTCCAACTCAGGCAAGATCAGAGAAGGTACTCGAGTACTGTGTCCAGTTCTGGAGGCCTCACCTAAAAAGGAACTTCGACCATCTGGAGGCGATGCAGAGAAGGACCACACAGATGGTGCAGGAGCTGCATCATGAGCCATATGAGGCAAGACTCAAAGAGATGAATTTATTCTCTCTGGAACAGAGAAGAAACAGGGGACATGATAGAAACATTTAAGTACATCAAGGCATTAACACAACTCAGAAGGAAAACCTCTTCTAGGAAAAGACAGTGATGCATACAAGATGGCACAACTTGCATCTGGTGGGAGGCAAGTTTAAAAGCAACTCTAGAAAGTATTTTTTCACTGAGAGAGTGATAGAACCATGGAACAGACTGCTACCAGGAGTGGTGGCATCAAAGACAGTATGGAATTCAAACTTGCTTAGGACGGGCAATGTGGGCAATTTAGAAAAAATATATAATTGGAGGGTATACCTTGGGCGAGACTTGATGGACCACATGGTCCCCATCTGCCAACACTTTTCTTACGTTCTTATGTAAGTAGTAAATAAACCTGGACTAAGCCCATGTTTAGAGCTAGGAACACCACTAGGGTGATTAGGACAGGATGAGGGAACACCTCTAGGGCAATTAGGACAGGATGAGGGGACCTTGCAGTACTCCTAAAGCTTAGCCTTTGCAGATTGGAGACTGATTATGGCACAGAGCAAAGAGCAAAGAGGGAAGACTATTCCATATGTGAGGAAGTCTGTACCTAATAGAGGCTTGTCCTGCAGTGAGTTTCACTGAGGGATTTGTAGTCTTTTTCCACCTTCCAACTTTAGGGAGTATAAGGAGTTGGAAGTGGTGGTTAATATTTCACTGAGATACCCTGTAGTTTCCTGGACCACAATTTTGTGCCTAGCAGACCAATATGGAGGGTTGCCTCATAGGTAAGGAGGCCCAGTCTGGAGTCCTTGCACACTGTACAGTGGTGAGTACAAGTAGGGTGAGCCAAAACAAACCTACAGAGTGAGTTGAAAAGGGTGGTGAGCTTAGCTAGGCAGAAATGGAGGCTTCAGAGATAAATACATCAGCATATTCAAGCAGTGGGAAGACTGTGCATTCAACCACAGTTTTTCTGGTACTAAAGGGAAAATATTTTTAACCATTTAGGGAGTACTTAGTCTGGCAAAACATTTTCCCACTATATAGATTATGTCAAAGAAGTAGTTTAACTGTTGATCTAGGCTCACCCTGAGGTATTTACAGGAATATAAAGAGTTAATGGGGTCACCAGATAAGGAGCTTCGGCTTCAGACTGAAGGGTTTATCACAACCAGGAGGGTGCCAAGGAGCATAGAAACTGTTTTCTTAAGATTCATAGCTTACAGGTTAGCAAGGGACCATTTTGCACATTAATGAAGTCAGACTGAAATGAAAACTCAGTATTGGAGAAAATAACCAGAGTAGAAAATGATGGTATCATCTGCATGCATATAAGATTTACATGTTTTAGGCAGTTGGAGAGATCATTAATGAATACTGAAAAACTAAGGGGCCAAGGACTCACCCTCGGAGAACTTCTAAAGAGACTGAAAGCTGAGAGAAATTGAAGACACTAATTTGACAGATTGGTTCCTATCAGAGAGGTAGGAATTCAACCAGCATAAAGAGGAGGCAGAGACACCAAAGGAGACTAGCTTGGCTAAGAGCACTGTGTGATTGTATCAAATGCCTTTTTCAAGTCTATGTTAAAATTGACAGGATGGAAGCCCAACTGGAAAGGACTGATGAAGTTTGATTTGTCAGAAAATTGGGGATTTGTTTTCTGACCAGCCTTTTCAGTAATTTGGAGAGGGAGGAGTAGGATATGAGATGTTAGTTTGTCAGGACATTGGTGGTGGTGCCTGGTTTGTGAAGTAGGACAACCAGAGCATGTTTCCAGATTGAAGGAAAGGTGCCAGTGGCCAAGGAATGATTGCAGATGTGGGTGATGGGGAGACCACAGCTGGAGCCCTATGGCTTGGACTCTGAATGAAGCCACAGATCTTCCTGAACAGAGAACATTAGCAATAAATAGTAGTAATCTTTTATTGTTCTACCATTGTTAATACAAACATATTACCATCAGTTATTATAATACTTTAAGTTAAAAAGTGCACAAAACAGTATTACATCTTTTACAAAAGACCTTACGTCCATACATTTAATACGTTGCATAAATATTTGTTAAATAAAATACCTCAGTAATGAGAAATACCATTCTAGTCCTTGGTATATCTTGACAAGTGTTACTGGATAATACTAGCCATATAAACCAGAGTCTAAGTACAATTTTGGGACAAGGGTGTCAGTTTACAACTATGGCAATAATGGTGTTTTGTTTCTTTCGTTGTTCAATTAGCAAAATTAACATAAGTAGGAGGAAATGTATTTGGATAGTGAACAGTTATAAATTCTAAGGTTCAACAACATTTATGATGTTTATTTTCCAGGGAGGAAAGAAGGTACAATTATTAGCTAATGCCATCCTGTTGGGTAGCATATAAATCTGATCATCACAACTAAAATGCTTGGCAGCTTTCCCCAATGTTGAATGACGAGATAATCTCTGCACTGTCTAGGGTTTAATTTAAGCAAAATTGCTTTATCTTCTGACCTCCCTAGAGGGCTGGAACACAGTCCTACATTCTTTCTTGTTTTGATTATTGCTTTGAAGAATCTGGCTACCTGGATAGCATCTGCAACTGACATGAGAAACAGCAATATAAATGACAGGTCATGTACGTTATCTGCATTAATATTAAACTGGGACTCAATATAGCTTTTCTCCATTTTCATAAAGTGGACACTGTATTAATACTTGATGTAAGGTATCTATATGACCAAAAGTACATAGACATATTAGCGGCTAGTCAGATGCATGTGTGAATAATGTATTTTTAAATTACTGACATATTTAAAGGAAAATAATTCAAACCTGACAAGATAATAGCCCTTCTAGTTTGAGGATGAATTGGAAATATTATATGATCTTCCAGTCCATGTGAGTTTCTTTTCTCTATACCACTGGGTACATCTACCAATCTTAGACTTTTCATTTCTTATTTTTGTGCCAAAGCATATAACTTTTTTAATAAAAGATATGTACGAATGTGTGTTCATGATTTTCATCTATAATCTGTCCATAAATTATACAATTTAACCTCTCTTAAACTGCTTATTAATGACAATAACCATAAAGATGGTTAATTCAGATTTGCCCATTTATTTTTATGTAGACATTTTAATGCTAAATCATTACTTGGATTATTTATTAGGTATAACTAATAAGCAAGAAGACAATGTTTAGCCTGAGAATGAAGATCTAGTTTACACAGTTCAGTTCTTAAAATTTTTGTGGCTGTGAACATGGGTACTTTGAGCAATCCTTTGTAGTAATATAAGAGTGATTTTTCTAGAACACTCACATAGCTGGGGCTCTATACTTCTGCAAAGTATAACACAGGGTTCAGTTTCATATCCCCACTACTAATGTGTGCAATAATGTTTTTCTGCCATAAGTATAATTGTATTGTATGAGAGCTTTGTACATAATGGAGACCTTGAGCCTGTTGTTTCATATGCTGGTGCTTCTTACCATTAGTGGTGAATTTAATGTCTAACTATATATACTGTTTCACCACCTCTTTCTTACTGAACTTTTGAAAACATGTTTCCGTAATGCAGACTGCATAGCTCTTCTGGAAGGTAAATTGGTAATGATGATTGATAAGTAAGTGCCCTTAGTGACCAAAAGGAGTTTTTGTCCTTCTAGTTAATGACCTTGTACATTTCTTAGTACAGAAAACCAGCACTACCCACTCACAAACAGACCACAATCACAAATCCTGTATGTCAAAGCAGTTTATTAAGGTAGAAAAAACTTAAAAGGTGCAAACCTCAAACATGCCAAAGCACAGACCAGAAGACATAGGCAGATCCCACCAGACTTCTACCAGTTTCACAAAGATTCATCAGGCAGTGTCTCACAGGTGTGTGATCATAATTTAAATGGAAAATTTAAATCGATAGTGCTCAAATTTCATTGGATTGGCTTCACATATTTAAATTCTTCAACATGTATGAATTAACTTTTCCCTTTCATGTGAAAAGATGTGTAAAAAATACAAAACAGTGAAATATATTAACCCTTCTGAAAAAAACCCAACAGTAAAGATGTGTGCACTGTCCTTATATACAGTAAGAAGGACTAATGGCCCTCAAAACTTTACTGGGGTCAGTAAGACCATCTTGACTGGTTTTAATAATGTGTGATTACCTCAGTCATTGCAATTAGTTATTACTTGATGCTACCATTGCAAGTAGCACAGTACATCAGGAAGTGTGGTTAGTATGCTGCCAATTTAATCTACCTGCACTTAACATGACTGAGGTAGAAATTCCATTACATATTGTTCTATTTCTACATGCTTGGATAACATTGCAGATGTAAGCCTACCTACCTTAAGAGTTAAAGTAGTACCTTCACAGACATAGCACTATTCATAAACAATTGAGTAAAAGAATATTTCCAGAATCTGGTGGGCATGTGGGTAAGGTAACTTGACAGTGATGTGGCATCCCAGAGCAAGTTGCCTTCTCTGTCCCAGACCCAGTGCCACAAGGTATTAAATTTGATGTCACTCTTAATTTCTGTGGCTTTTAAAGATCAAGTCTATAATGTGACCTTTGACTATCTTGACTAGTTTTAATAATGTGTGATTAGCCCAGTCACTGCAGTTAGCTATCACTTGATGCTACCATTGTGAGTAGCACAATACATCAGGTAGTGTGGTTAGTATACTGCAAATGAATCCACCTACCACTTGACATGACTGATTCATAGATTCCATTATGTCTTGTTTTATGTGTACTTAACTTGTAGTCAGGTATAACCATAACTTACATCCTGCTATAATTTCTCTTGCTTAATGCTCTGACATGCAATTACATTGGAGTTGTACTGTATCAGAAAAAGTTATGCTGATAAAAATAAAATGTAATCTCAACCATATTGGCTTTTCAATAAACACCTCCTCAAAAGCTACAGTGTGGTCTGTTGTCTTAATATTTCTTTGTACTGTACATAATCTTAACGCTACAGTGTTTGTGAAAGTAATTCAGATTCTACTTGGCTAATCACTTAGTCTTTCATTGCTGTTACATACCAATCTCATTAGGCAGATTATCAGTTACTCTATAGGTCATTAGCTCATGTTGATACTTTACATTTGAGGAAGCCATTAATGAATTAAATAATTTGGTTATTATTTAGTTAAGGGGTTACCCACATAGAGAGTCAATTGCATTAAGAGAATGACAAATGGGACACATATGACTTTATATAAGATAATGTGAAATATAAGACAAGGCGGGAAAAGATATTCACTGATACAAAGGCCAGCAGCAGTGTACTCAACAAGTAGCGACTGATATCTATCACTTTAGGAAGGAGGAATAGGAATCATTCTTTATTGAACACTGCTGCTGGCTTTTGATAAGGGACAAAGAATGTACAGCATGATTCAGTACCACCTTGCTACTGTGATGGATTCTGATTGTGGTGTGATCACAGATGAATTTTATCTGTGGTCACTCCACAACCAGAAGATTATAAGGCACAGCAGTAAGGTAGAAATGGACCCTAGACACACAGTTGTTGGCCATGGTTGGCTAAGTATTGTAATTGTATCTTATTATCAGCATCTTGCAACCCTCAGGTACTGCATAATATTTATTAAACCTGCAGCCAGCCAGATAACAATATTTTCCTTACAGAAAGGGGTGGAGGGAACTCAGATATGAGTTATTTACATAAGCCACAAATATACAACACAGATCATCTAGTACCCACTGCTTCTGTGGGCCTAGCGAACTCCACGTGGTATACCATGATTTGAGCAAGTCAATTACAGTGAGCCAATTTGGGTGAGGTTAAAACACCAAGTGTGAAATGGGCTACAATATTATTTTGATTTCTGTGTTCTGGCCTGTTCTGCAGTAGTCTTAATCTTCCTGCCACTTTAAATTTGAGCTACAAGTTTGCCATGGAGAAAGACTGGATCTGGCCCTTGAAGAATCCATATTAAGGTCAGCACTTTGTTTTGGTTGGGAGCTATAGAGGTAGTTTGTGCATGAAGCATGTAAGTATTTGTTTGTTGGGTTGACTCTGAGCTGGCCATGTAAAGTAGAGGTTACAGTTACCACCTGTTTGGCTGGCAGACCCAAGTTCAATACTGGCTGGAGGAGTTTTTTGTTTAATTCCTGTTCTGCTTGCCCTCCCAACTTTGCTCCCTTTGCCTCCAGTGGGGGATGATTTGAGCCCCCAGCTTTCTCCCCAGCTTGTGTCCCCTGTACAGTATTTCTTTCCGAGTTTTTCCCTGTCATTGAATTCATCCCCCGATAATAGTTAATTTACTTATGAAGGGTGCGAGGGCAGAACCCATGCAGAAAAAACAAGTATAGCTGCATGCTAATTTGGGAGTATGCTATAGTGTTATTTGTTGTATTGCTTTCAGCTGTTTTTCCTTCACTGTTTTTTGTCGGTGCTGTTTGTAGTCATCATTTCACATGGAATCCCTGAGACCCCTGCCCTAGAAGCAAGCTGATACAGCAGCAAGTTAGTATCGTACAATACACAACCAAAACCAAATGCAGACTATGCCCTGAGGTACAGTACATTAGCATCTGGCTAGCCTCAGGTACTGAATACATAAATTCAAGAGGGCATGGGACAACTACATGGGGATAAACAAAAGAAACAATGGCATGGCATAAAGGGACTAAGAGAGGAGGTAATGGGCAGACTGGGTTAGCCAAGGGGTCCTTTTCTGCTGGCAAATGTCTATGTTTCTATGTCTACAATATGAGCCACCCAGATGGTAATCATTGTCCTGACAGCAAGGAGTGCAAGAGATCTTATAGATGATTTGTTTAGCTTTAAAAAGTGGTCACAAAATGAACCACATAGCACCTAGTACCTCAGGGCTTCTGAGGGCCTAGTAGCCCTGATATTAGATACTTTTCATGTCATTCTACTTTTATTTTGCAAAGAATATGTAGTATTGTCTAGAAATCATGCTGTTTTGTAATAAACTCTTCTTTCATTACTTACAGTATGTAAGAGCATGTGAATTGTCTCTTTGTTACAGACAAAACAGTATAATGTTTCTGACATCATGCAATCTGTAAAGAAAAGTTTGTCATCAATAAAGATGAAATTACTATCAGCCATGAGTACAGAGAAGTGTGCATGGTGATTCAGTCTGATGCATGACAGATGGTAATAGTTAAGGCCCCAGCTTTGAGCTTCTAACTAAAGCAACCAAGCTTTTAATCCACGAAAAAGGAGGACTTTTAAAAAAATGCTATAATTTCACAGTTGTACCTGAATTAATTTGTAGCTCATTATCCTCATTTTAAGTATAAGCAACACCTGTACCAATTGCAGGTCACTCTGCATGCCTGAGTGATTTTTGGCTGCCCCCCCACCCCTGCCCCCAGCACTCTTTAAATGGGCCCAGTCTCCACCCCTATACTGCTGACAGAGTAAGCAATTCAGGCTGCTAGCCATTCTTCAAGGCCAGATCCAGTCTTTCTCCAAGGCAAACTTGTAGCTCAAATTTAAAGTGGCAGGAAGATTAAGACTACTGCAGAACAGGCCAGAACACAGAAATCAAAATAAACTCTCTGGTGGGGTCTTCAAGATACCCCCTACATTTACTATATCCAGGTGGCACTGGTAGCAGAGCCATCAGGAGAATTAGAACACTTTCTTACGTTCTTCAAGTTGGTGCACATAAATTCTCCTCAATCCCCAGTTAGAGATAGCAAACACAAACACTAACATGACTGGAGGAATAATCCTTGCAACTTTATACACCCTAATAATATTGGTCTCGATCAAATCATGCACCATGAAAGGCATAACCCACAACAGCCAAACAGACCCCTCAGCTGATTATTATATAACAGCATCCTAAATGAGCCTTCCATCTTAGCTATCAACCTGAGACGTAGAGGGCATTTTACAAAATAATGTGCTACGTAACAGATGGCAAATGAAAGATCTCACTCCCTATGACAAGGAATTTAATCGAAATTATAGCTAAACTGAAGTTACTACTTTCAGGTGACATTGAGATGAATCCGGACCCCACTGCCCCAAAGCCCACATTACCTCCTCATCAGACATAGAATGGATGAATTCAAAGGGTTAAGGATCACCCATATGAGCATAAATAGTCTGAGGACAAAAATACTTGAAGTAGAAGCCTGGGTAAGTCTGCAATCATTGGATGTATTAACTATCTCAGAAGCCTGGCTCAAATCTCACATACTAGACAACGAGATAGAGATAAATAGCTTCAAAACCTTCAGACAAGGCAGGGTAAATAAAAGGTGGGAGGAGTCCTCATTTATGTTAGATCATCATTAAACACCTCACATCTGGCTACTCCCTCCTTAGGCAGCACTAGTTGTGAAGCTGTATCCATAACCCTCCTCCTGGGCAGGGCAAAACTCCTGACTATAGGATGTGTGTATAATCCTCCCAATGCAGTAACAATCACCTAAATTCCCTCATATCATCTATCTCAGACCTTCCAAGAGAAGAAAAATAATATTAGGTGTCTTCAACATGCACTAGGGGCTACAAATAAATAAGGATTTAGAAAACCTCCTCTTAGAGGCTAACCTAACACAAGTAATCTGGGAAAACACAAGGCTAACATGAGGACAGAAACCACACGCTTTGGACTGGATCCTTGCCTCCAAATCTGATAACTTT
This sequence comes from Neoceratodus forsteri, assembly GCA_016271365.2. Lineage (NCBI taxonomy): Eukaryota > Metazoa > Chordata > Ceratodontiformes > Ceratodontidae > Neoceratodus > Neoceratodus forsteri. The sequence goes on along the minus strand of CM028136.1, from coordinate 336,458,580 downwards.
AAACTAGCAGGAACCTGAGACTCCTTAGTGATCATTCACAAACTTTTGGAATGTGGAAGAATGTCTTCTGCCCCTCACCAAGAATCTTCTGGGCACGGAACTACACCAAACTCAATGAGGAATCCTTTCTTAAAATCCTAGCTAGGTAAATTGGTCATTTATCGAACATGCCCCGAATCTGGACTATTGCTTAGGCTTCTTCATTAATAGCTTTCTTTCAGCTCTTAATAAACATACCTATGAGAAAACACAGGGTAAAAGGCCAAGAAGCAAGATGGTTATCCAGAGACCAGAAAAAATAAATGAGGGAAAGATATGAGGCATGGGGAAAATTCAAATCCACTACTCTCCTAATGATTGGCAGACTTTCAGAGTACTTCATAATGAATGAAAAATGAGATTTGCATGGCAAAAACTTTACCTCAGGAACCTCCAAGCAAACAATCTCTCTGACCCTCAAAATTCTGGGCACAAATCAATACCCTCATCAAAGGTCATCCTGCCTAGGACCATTGTGACATGATAACTAATGGCGCTAGCCTAAAAAAAAAAAACACTGAAGTTGCCAATACTATATAAATAACTATATTAAGTTTTATAACTGCATAAAATAATAATCCTAATAGTACATGTCCTTGGTGTCTAGACTACCTGATACTTCACGACAGAAATTTACCATACAAGATCAAACATAATACAGTCTACATAAATAAAGGTAAATATAAGAACAAACAAATCTCTTTTAAAGAAAGATGCAATTAATAATGTTTAAAAGGTATTTATATATACATATGTTTTACAGATTATTAAATAAACATTGTCAACCAGAAAGAAAGGTAAAACAAATACTTTTTCACCAAAAGGTAGGCTGTTCTATTAACATATGTAACTTTAGATAAAAGAGTTAACACATAGTTAAATAAAATCAATATGTTAACTTTTCCAGCAGACATTGGAGTTTTTGAACCCATAATGACATTTATTTTATTTTGCTTTGAAATTATTTTTTCTGAATGATGATAATTATTCCTGATTGTGCTGTATTATTTACATTTTCAATTATACTAACTAAACTTAAAATTATCCTGTAAATCTTTCATAAATAGATGCTGATTTTATAAATGAAATATGAAGTACAATATTTTAATCAATAGATCCTAAAGACACAGTAGGTAATACTGCAAAACATTGATGATGATGATGATGAAATAAATCTTAATTATTATTCTTGGACATATCCTGGCGTTCTTTTCCCAAAACTTTAACAGGTGACTGGTCACCTATCTCCAAATCTGTGTGCATGGTATTGAGGTATTTTTGGAGCATGACCCCACCCCGGTGATTTTGTTATTTTATCAGACACCAGGTGGGCCATACTGCCCCAAAGTGGTTTCCCTAGATTTGGATGTGTCACTTCCCTCAGTGACCTCCAACAGGAGGCCCCATAGTTCATTTTCAGACTGGAGGTGTCAAGATACATTTTAAAGAAAAGAACCCCATATCCCACAATTGTCACAGCCAGGATTTGGGAACTACAATATGGAACATTGATTAGCTACATGAAAGGATTGCATGAACTTCCATTGGTATAGATGACTTTATAGTTATTATTGGATTCAAAACTAATAAATTTATTGACTATTTATACAGGATCAAGACTTGTTGGCTCTGACCTATTGTGACTCTCTGGAGATTGATACTGGGACTTCTGTAGATCAAAAGATAAAGGACTTTGTGTTACTTGGTTAGTTGATTAAGAATAAAAATAGATAACAACTAGACATAGATGTCTTTGAATCCCTCAGAGGGATTACAGATGAAAAATCTATACCAAGAATTGTAACAAAATGGATGAAGAAAGGATACTTGAATATAGTCAGGAAAAAAAAAATCAGGATATCTTAATACTAAAACCCTGATACATAAATATGAAAATTTAAAACAAAGAGAATTAAGACTAGAGAGGCATTGTGTCACATTTACAGAATATTACAAACAGAAATGGATCCGAGAGGCCTGAGAGTACCAACTGAGTGTAATTTAGGTTTCACAACAAGTGGCTTAGAGAAAAAATGGGATGGGGTACATAATAAATGTTCCCTTGATTTCTTACTACTGTAGTGAAGCCTTGAATATTGAATTAACAAACATTAGTGGTGAGATAAAAAGTGTATTTGACCAATATAACTTAAATCTGGATATCAAGAAATGTTCTGATTTCCTTGATAAAATCAACAAAGCCCTAGATGATTATGAAAATAACCTAATTGATCAAAAATGTAAAAATTTAGATGTGATTTAAATGATTACAAAGAAGAAAAAGTCTATACTTCTAACAAATTTTCTCCATAGGTGTCAGCATGGCTCGGTTGGTAGCACATCTGCCTCTGGACCAGAAAGTGGTGGGTTCTTATCCCACACAGGATTGGACTTGCACCTAAAATTGCTGGTATCTGAGTGCAGTATGGGGGTGCTGTATTGCTGGGGTGTGTCATCCTTCAGATGAGACATTAAACCGAGGTCCCTTCTGCCCATCCTTGTGTTGTCCTGGTGGGTGTCCAGGTGGAAGTAAAAGAACCCAGAGCACTCTTTGCAAGAGCAGGGAACATTCGGTGTCCTGGCCAACATTCCCTTCCATAAACCGGTTCATGCAATTATCCAGGCTGTATGTGGGTGATGATGTGCGTATATGGCCACACCACACATTCAGTCACTTCACTACCAGTCTAGCATTGCTTGTAAAGTGCTTTGGGATACTGTGTATGAAAAGCTCTATATAAATGCTGATTCTTCTTATTATTATTATTCTTCATATAAAATGCAGTACTCATATAACCCAGACTCAGATAGCAACCATTATAGTTCAGACAGCAGCACTGAGGTTGGTGGCTCACAACAACAAAATGTTAAACTTTTTAGATTCTGGTCAATACAGAAGAAGGGTCCAGGTGAAACAGGGGACAGTGAAGAGAAAAACAATGAGAGAGGAGATACACTACAAAGGACCCAAAAGACCAAACAGAGGAAGAGATTCAGATGTAGGCACAGGAACAGAATCTGGACTAGGACAAGGAAGCAGAATAGGACAAGAAACAATAAGGAACAGGGTGGTTCAGAAGCATCAGAAGACAGGGCAAATTTAGTTTTAATTTGTCCAAAGACAATAAGTGGAACAGAATTAAACATTTTGAGCTTTGGTTTAACTTTCTGTCCACATGAGAGACTAAACTCCTTCCATCTCAAAATGGATATCCAGAAATTATATAGACAGATTAGACACAAACTCTTTTCTCTTCTATCACAGACACTACAAATGCAATAGAAAAAAACAAATATAAGACTTTATCTCTTAATTTACACTATAGACTGAAATTTCTGCCACCAGGTCCAATACCAGCTAATATTACTACATACATGGAGATGGTAGATAGAGACCTGGAAAGGTCTGAAAACAATTCCATGGATAAACAACAAAGATATAATCTATCAGCTGATGAATTTGGGCCTTAAGAAATTTAGAAAATTATGTTAATATATTATCAAAAAGCAGACAAAGGTGGTGGAATAGTCATTATGGATGAAGATAACTACAGAGCTGAATGTCTTAAACAGTTAAGAAATCAAGAGTATTATGAGAAATGTGACCAAAATCTCACAGAACAAGTAAAAACCTTAGTAGAAAATATTCTAGAAAAGAGTATTCTCTTACGCCCTTTATATTGAGCCATTGGCTGAAGCTGTCCGGAGGGCACAGGAAATTCTGGGAATAGAGGTTGGGGGTTCAGAAGAAGATTCTATGCACACTGATGACTTACTGCTGCCCTATCCAGCCACATAAATCCATAGAACAATATGGCCTATCCTGGAGAACTTTAGGGCTTTCGGGCTACTCCTTTAACAAATCAAAACAGAGGCTTTGAGTTTCTTCTTGATCCACGGAACGTATCTGCCAGCTCCTCCCCTTAAACTGGGCAGCTGAGGGATGAAATACCTAGGAATTCGTATCATTAAACACCCATCCAAGATGTTTAAAGCAAACCACACCCGGCCCTGACTGATTCCCTTAAGAAAGATTTTGAGAAGTGGTCCTGATAAATCTCCCTATATGCCAGAATTCAAGCTATAACTATGAATGTATTACCTACATTTTTGTGTTTGTTTCAATGCATACCCCTTTAGATACATAAATCTGTATTCCAAGACTGGCACAAGATGATTTCCAGATTTATCTGGTCAAATAAGAGGCCAAGAATCAGACTGAAAGCACTACAGGTCCGGCCGGGAGTCAGGGGTAGATCTCTACCTGATTTGGAGGACTATCTCCTCGTGGTGCAACTGAAACAATCTCTTCAGTGGTCGGTCCCAGCTCCACCTTGGGTTGGAGAGTGGGGGAGGAGGGAAGAAGGCTGCCTCTTGAGGATCGGGTGGTGACTCCTTTGCTGACCCGTCATCACCCTATGCACAGGTTAAACTCAGTGGTTGAGACCCTCCGCTCGGTACATAGACTATGGCTAAAATATAAATTGCTACCCTCATTGTGGACCCTTAAAAGACTGGCCTGGGCTGAAGATTTCCCCCAGACCGAATAGACCTTACATACAAACAATGGACTAGGATAGGTCTGATTTACCTGAGACAGTTTACCCAAGGGGTCTTGCTCCTTGATTTTGACTCTTAAGAGTAGATTTGGTCTCAGGAACACAGACCATTTAGGTTCCTTCAGGTATGAACATACATAAACTCTCTCCAGAGGAAAGTGTTAGACCCGGGAGGGTAGCCTCACTGCTGGTAGCTATTCAACAAATAAAGTCATCAACAGACCAAAAGGGACAGATTTCTGTTCTAGATAAGGCTCTGAGGACCATTAGGCCAGACCCTTAATTAAAATTAAAACAAATGGCAGGAGGAGGCAGGGCCCAGTTTTCCGCCTCTTAACTGGAAACTGATCTTCAGTATAGCCAAATCAGCAACTGGATCACCTTTCTGGCAAGAATTTGCCTGGAAGGTAAGGATCCACTTCTTCTCCACCCCTGAGATGCTAAATAAAAGAAATCCAAACCTGCCGTCTGGCTGTTGGAGGGATGTTCGGAAGGTAAATCAGACTACCTTCACATTTTTTGGCGTGTCCTAGGCCAACTGGGTTTTGGCAGACATTATTTCAGCAATAAAATAAATTTTGCTATCACTCAGTCATTGAATTGGGTTGAATTAATCCTGAGGGAACTTCTACCAGAGATCAGGGTACCAGACTCACAGTATCTTTGGGCAATCTTAACAACAATGACCCTCAAAGCAATAACTAGAGCCTGGCTTAGTCCATCTATGCCACAAAACAAGACTGGATCTCGATCATCAAAGGCCTGGCTGACCTGGAGGAGCTAACTTTTAAAATAAATCAGAAGGCTCTCTTTATGTCCAAAGATAGTTCAGGTGGATAATATAGCAACAGCCAGTCAGACCAACAAGGGCAGAAAATTGAGGAGTGCAGGGTTTCCTCTTCCTGGGCTAGAACAATCTGTACCTGTACCAATGATTGTAAAACCCAAGACCCAGCAATGTTAAATGTCAGAAGCAGGCCCTCTTCCTGTAGTAGGTAAAAGGGTAGGTGGCTAAAGGATTTCTCCTGTGCGCCCCCCACTGCTTGAGGTTATGGAGTCCCTCAGTCTAATACATTATTGGAATAACAATAAAATAAGTCGCAACAGTATACACTACTTTAATGTCTGTATCAGTGATTTCTGAAAATGTAATTAAATTTTCTGCAGAGCATGAATAAAGATTAAAGTATTAAAAAAAATAAAAAAGAGTAGAAGAAGGGCTTATATCTGAATGGGAACATAGAGTACTTTATAGACAATACCCTATAATGCCTGTTTTTACATTCTGCTGAAAATTCATAAAGCCTCACTGAACCACCAGGAAGACCAATTATAGCAGTGGTAGAGTCTTCTCTTGAAGCCCTGTCAGTCTTTATAGACTATTAGCTACAGCCATTGGTTATAACAACAAAGTCCTATTTAAGAGACAGCAAAGACACTGTTCTCCTCTTAGAGGACATTAACAAAGATAATATCCTAACTGATGACTGTCTATTTGTAAAACTTGTAAAAGATCTTTACACCAGTATTCCTCATACTGTGGGATTAAAGCACTAATTAAAAGCTTGATGAAAGAAAGACAGTTGCAACCCACCAAACAGTTACGTAATAGAACTTGCAAAGTTTGTTCTAACCAAAAATTACTTTAAATTTGATAACCAACACTATTGAGAGAATAAAGGGTATGACTATGGAGTCTTCTATATGCATTTGGCAAGGCACGAAATTGAATAACATAATTTCCTTCACTACATTAATACCTGTACCAACTATTTAACATCTGTAATGGCATTTGACAATAAGACAATGAACTTTCTTGATCTAACCATAATGAAGATGAACCAGAAACTTACAACTAGTATGTATAGAAAACCTACAGATAAGAATCTATTGTTGCACACAAAAGTTTCCATAAAAATCTGCTATTGAGAATATGCCATATGGCCAGTTCATCAGACTTAAAAGAAACTGTACTGACAATGATGACTACAACTGAGCTGCAGATGAACTTGAGGAGCAGTTTAGAAGTAAGAGTTATCATGATGGTAATTTACAAAATGTATGAACAAACAAGCATTTGTCAATGCGAAAGTTGCTTACCCAGGTATTTGCAGTGGTATTTAGCTTGGACATGGCTTAAAAAATCTGTGACAAAAGTACAAGCATTTGTCAATGCTGAATGTTGCTTGCTTCTATGTGCTGTTTAGGTATTTGGAAGTCATTGGAGTGCAAATATTGAAAATTACGAACTTACGAGGGTGCATAGGAGCTGCCGCAATGCAACGCGAAAAACAGTAATTTAGAATTTTACCAAATTTTCAACATGGCCATTTAAGACCTCTGCTCATGAACAGTGTCACTGTAATTTTCTTAATGTGTCCCATACATTGATTTTGCACCGACTGCACCATTGTGTGCTACATGGGCGGAAACACGTTTTGGGCAGGATGTGAAAATGACAGCTGTACTGCTCATAAGGAGGTGTGGTAAAATGGCAATGTTGAAAATCTGGAAGTGAAAATATTGAAAAGTCGCAAACTTATGAGCCTGTGTAGGAACTGCATAGCATACGCTCATAAAACAGTCATTTTAGGAATTTCTTCACCAAATTTTCAACATAGCCATTTTAAGACCTCTGCTAATGAATGGTGTCACTGTGATTTTCTTAATGTGTCCCATACATTGATTTCACACACTGACTGCGCCATTGTGCACTACATAGGTGGAAACATGTTTTGGGCAGGATGTGAAAAATGACAGCTATACTGCTCATAAGGAGGTGTGGCAAAATGGCAATGTTGAAAATCTGGAGTGAAAATATTGAAAAATCGCGAACTTATGACCGTGCATAGGAACTGTGCAATGCACACTTATGAAACACTAATTTTAGGAATTTTTAACCCACATTTTCAACATAGCCATTTTAAGACCTCTGCTCATGAACAAGGTATCACTGTGATTTTCTTAGTGTGTCCCATACATTGAGTTTGCACACTGACTGCGCCATTATGCGCTACATGGAGTGGAAACACGTTTTTGGGCAGGATGTGAAAAATGACAGCTGTACTGCTCATGAGGAGGTGGTAAAATGGCAATGTTGAAAAATCTGGAGGAAAATATTGAAAATTGGCTGAATTCACGAGCGCAGCAGGAGCTGCGCAACCACACTCATAAAACAGTCATTTTAGAATTTTTCACCAAATTTTCAACATAGCCATTTAAGACCTCTGCTCATGAACAGTGTCACCATGATTTTCTTAATGTCCCATACATTGATTTCGTACACCGACTGCGCCATTGTATGCGCTACATGGTGGAAACACATTTTGGGCAGGATGTGAAAAATGACAGCTGTACTGCTCATAAGGAGGTGTGGTAAAATGGCAATGTTGAAAATCTGGAGTGAAAATATTGAAAATTAAATGAACTTACGAGCCTGCGTGAGGAACTGCATAGCATGCGCTAATAAAACAGTCATTTTGGAATTTTTGCTCCAAATTTTCAACATGGGGTTTTGAGACCCCTTCTCATGAATGATGTCACTGTCACGGCATTATTCAGGCCCAAAGGTGATTTCACACAGTGATTATCCAGTGACTGCGAAATCACCCGTCGGCCCGAATAAAACTATGACAGTGGTTATTGATCATGAGAAGGGGTCCCAAAACCCATGTTGAAAAATTTGGTGCAAAATTCCAAAATGCCTGAGATATGTAATAGTTGAAAACACCCTATCTAGCCCATTATACAGCTTACGGCATTTCCTCAGTTCATGGTCGGCTTTGAAGAGTGCAGGCGTGTTCCCAGTCCACGATGATCATCGTGCTGACCTCTGGAGGTAAGTATGGGGTGAGGGTGTAGGAAGAAAAGGTTATGCGCAGTGGGTGGGTGCAGGTTGTGGGAGGGGCGGGGAGACTGCGTGGGGCGGTTTTAATTTATAGGTTTTTACAATTGGCGACACGGGACATTTGCCATGCTGGGGTGGGCTCCCAGCATGGCAGAAGATAACTGGGGGGCCGTGGAGCTGACGGGGGATTGGGCACCCCGTTGGCGAACAACAGGGGCGATTTGCCGCGCTGGGATGGGCTCCCAGTGTGGCACTTAAGGCAGGGGGCAGCATGGCGCGGTGCTGTATGACAGCGGTGGTTTTCTTTGAAGAAGACCACCACTGTCATACACAACACCTACTCGATGGTGCAGGACTGCCATGCCTGCTCAATGGAGCAGGGGATTGCAGGGGAGGGCACACCTCCAAAGTGTCCCATTCTCCCAAGACATTCCTTGCGCATGCATGTCAACGTAAAAATGAACTGAAAAATAGATCGGATCTACTAGAACAAGCTCCTAAACCAGACAATACACAGGATAAAATTATAGTGTCAGTTGGCTATCCTGACCAATTTTACAAGATCAAGGACATCATTCTGAAACATTGGGAAATCTTGCAGTGCAATCAAGCAGGAGCACAAACTTTCAGAGACAAACCCCTTGTCATAGCTAAAACCAGCAAATCTCTGAGTGACCATTTATGCCATGCACTTTATAAAACCCAAAACCAATGTATGAACTATTCGAGGGTCATACAAACATCACAGGAAACTATCCCTATGCCAGATGCCAAAATTGTGACAGCATAAATAAAAACAGTTTACAGTCCCTACAGGACAAACTTATTGAAATTAAACAGTTTATTACATGCCAAAATGATCAAGTTATCTATGCATTAAAATGTCCTTATGATCTACATTATATTGGACAATCATCTAGACAACTGAAGTTAAGACTTAGAACATTGTAGTGACATAAGACAAGGTGATCTTGCTCTGTAGTAGCAAAACACTTTACAGAGTGCAGACATAGTGGCATGATGTTTCAGTTTGTTGGCCTTGAGCAGTAGAGATTCCCTCATGAGGAGGAAATATAGAGGATATCTTGCTCAAAAGAAATGTACTCTTTATCAGTAGATTTGGGACCCTTGATAAAGATATGGCATAAATGAAGAAATAGTTTGGTCAGAGTTTGTTGAATGATAACATTTTTCCTACATACTTCATGTATTTTTTCCAATACATTTTCTATATTTTGGAAACTACTTTATCAAGAGGTTTGTATTCTACTTTCCATTAAAATAGGCTGACCACATGGGCAGGCATCCTTGCACACCATGTGGCCACTATTATTGATGGTTTGGGAACCAGGCCACATACCAGATGGCCCTGTTTGTCCCGATTCAGCCTCCATGCTGAGTGCTAAGTTTAGTTTAATGTATAAATAAATAAGAATATAAATGTGACTATAACATAAGTTTAAATTTATGAACTTGATGGAATTAGAAAGAGATTATTTAAGATAAAGGCATTTTGAATTTATTATCTCCATTGTATTGTTGGATCAAGAGCCAGCAATTTTCTAAGTCCCACTTTCCTAGTACTGAGCATGTCTAAAGAAATAGCAGACTGAGAAGCCCAAAATTATATCCGATTTCTTACCCACCCTTTAACCAATGACAATGTGATGACACAAACAAGAGGCAGAGCCTCTAGCAAAACAAGAGCTGTGAAACTCCAAAATGCCACCTAGAGCCTTGCAGAGATACCTGAGAAGTATCATAACTATCGAGGAGTGGGTAAGCTTGTAACTTTTACCCTTTCTGAAAGAAAATGCGATTCAATACATTTAAGGAGTCAGGGTTTTAAATGCTTTAAAACAACAAAGTTCTGAATGATTACACATAGAGTTACATCAATACTTAATGGGATGCTTCTTCTTTTTCTTTCCTTTGTTGTGAATAGACCAACAATTTGTTAAGACACCAGTGGCATCATAAGAAAACAGAAAGGAAACCACAAACTAACAAAAGAAACCCTGAGCTTAGCTGGTATATTAACTTATTAAATAATTATACTGAGTTTTATAACTGCATAAAATAATAATCCTAATAGTATATGTCCTTGGTGTCTAGACTACCTGATACTTCCCAACAGAAATTTACCATACAATTTCAAACATAATAGAGACTACACAAATAAAGGTAAATATAAGAACAAAAAAATCTCTTTTAAAAAGATAGTTAATACTGTTTAAAGGTTATTTATATATATATACATAACCTTTACAGATGTAAATAAACGTTACCAACAAGAAAGAAAGGTGAAACAAATACCTTTTCACCAAAGGTAGGCTGCTCTATTAACATATGTAACTTTAGATAAAAAGTTCACACATAATTAAATAAATCAATATGTTAACTTTTCCAGCAGACATTGGAGCTTTTTGAACCCATAATGACATTTATTTTATTTTGCTTTGAAATTATTTTTCTGAATGATGATAATGAACCCTGATTGTGCTGTATTATTTACATTTTCAATGATATCAACTAAACTTAAGGTTAGTCCTGTGAATCATTCATAAATAGATGTTGATTTTATAAATGAAATAAGAAGTACAATATTTTGACCTATGGATCCTGAAGAAGCAGTAGGTAACACTACGAAACATCGATGATGATGAAATAAATCTTAATGATTATTCTTAGGTATAGTTTGCTGTTCTTTTCTAAAACTTTAACGGTGAGTGGGTTGTCTTTCTCTAATTCTGTGTGCAAAATAAATGCTCTCACCACTTGTTTTGCAGTAATGTCTGGGAACATAGTCAGTCCAGTTTTTCCAGTTGGTTCATAGGAAAGCAAAGCAGTAGCTCCATGACCATCAGCAGTCGGCTCTATCCTTCAGCTCCCAGACATCACAAAAAAAAGAGAGAGAGAAGTGAAAAGCCATCTTTGTGATTGGCTTCACAGCACTCTAGCAGTGTGAGAAATAAATATTCTCACCACTTGTTTTGCAGTAATGACTGGGAGCAGAGTCCAGTTCAGGTTTTGCAGCTAGTCCACAGGAAAGCAAAGCAGAAGCTCAATGGCCATTGAAGTCAGCTCTGTCCTTGGCACCAAGACCGCAAGTTACTGGTTGCTGATTAATAATTAAGGTAAACTCCCAACAATGGCACATAAACAGTTTGCAACTAAAAATAAAAAATCTAACTGATGGTTTAATGCATAGCCATTGTCTCTGCCCTAGCTTGGCTTTTCAACCCACTTCCTCCCTTAAACACTGTGGGTAATGGGGAACAAAGTCACACTTACAGGAGCCACAGCGTACAGGGAGTTACTGAAGTGTTAAAGAGCTGAAAGAGTTATCTTGAAAGAGCCGCTAGTGGCTTACTGAGCCGTAGAGTGAGTATTGCTGACCTAGACCCTCTGCTCTATCCCTTGATGCACTTGATCTAAATTATTTATCTAGGTGTTTGCATAGTTTTTATGAATACTTGATGATTTTGCACTCTTTTATACTCATTTTGGTCATTTTGATAACAGATGTACCCTGCACTTTATCTACTGTAGTATTGCTCTACAATAAAAAGCATGTTTACGTCCATCTATACAAATTTTAAATTGTGATTTTTTTTTGCCGTATTACCACCCCCTCATACACATGCATATGCAAATGAAAAAGTCTTCATACTCTTCACAGCTCACAGACTCACAAACATGTACTGTACAGCACATCAGTATTAAGAGAGTTTGTTGGGCTGTGAATTATCTGTATATCTGTGCAGATTTTGTTGATTAGAGAACATTTTTTAAACATATCACTATCCATTTGTTTACCTTTTATCTTGCAAACATGAAAATTTATCTGGATATCAGTCTTGTGCCAAGTTGGGAAAAATATCAGGAAAGCACAAAAATTCAGTATACATTTAAATCATCTCTCAATCAGCCACAATATCTCTATTCAGAGTGGTCCTGGAATGGAAACAGTACACCCTTAGTCTATAAAAATCTAGATGCTACTGAATCTCTGTAGGCTCGCTAAACTATAGGTGCCTGTGTCTTATAAATTATGTGTTTTCTGTGTCAGATGGACAACAGTGTTATTACTTAATGTGTTTGACTCACCTTGCACACAGAGTTATTTTGATCAGATATTTAGACTGAGATCTGAACACGTGACTGTCACTGTATTATTTGATTGTCCACTAACAATAATTCTGTCTTTAGATTCTTATAATAGGCAGATTTGTTGTCAACAGATGGTAACCATTTTCTCTGATGCATTTTTGCCTGTGCATTTATATTTTACTATCTCATTTTCTTTGTGTTTGTCAGATGACTTATTTTGTACAGTAAGCCAACAGAAAGTCAATTCCAAATATAACAATATTACAGATGAACATGTATTTTAATTGGGACCTAAAGTTTAAATTAGTTTTCTTTTAACTTGTAGAGATGAAATAGCTGTTTGAGAATTAAAAGACTTTTCTCAAACATTACTGCATTTGAAGAAAGCGAAGAAACAGGTTAGCATGTGAAAAAAAACCTTGTTCATTGTGCATAGCCTAAATATGGAGCCATGTGCAGATAGAATGCACACATTTTTGTTTATCTGATTTATTTAGGGAATCAGAAAACTACCTTTAAAATGCTCATTTACAAAGGCTCCACATCAGTTAATATAGTGGTATAACATATCAGAACATACAGGTATATGTAGGAGATAAACTTACAACAGTCAACAGGCAAGAGAGAAGCAACCAATGTAGGCACTGTCATGGAACACAGGGCAAGACATGTGAGTCAAAAAAATGAATACACAGTGCTGATGGTTTATGGAGTTAGACTAAGGGAGATTGAAGGAGAGGTGAGAGTGTTAGGATGGGAAGTGCACTTATTTTGGATAGCTACACATGGCAGATACAAGTGTTCTCAGCAGTTCTTTTTGAATTGTCAATTTTTGAGATCTCCTGGAATGGCAAAGTCAGATCATTTAGCCAGTGTGGGGCCATTGTCACAAATGCTTGTATGGCCAGGCTAGTTCTGCAGAAAGGGACCCAGAGGTTGCTGAGGTTGAGATCCTGGTAAAATAGGCATTTAGAAAGGGGTTAGGAGTCTTTGAATCCCATGGGAGGTGAGGCCCAGGAGTTCTTTTGCTCCCATCAGGCAAGTCTGATATGTTGGCCTGTTGGTGAGGGTAGCCAGTTGGTGAAGGCATAAAGTGCTCAGGTGTGGGTGGTTTTGGCTGCCCCAGTGACAAAGCAAATAGCATTGTTTAATGCCATCTTGACCCTGCCCAGAACTTTTTCTGTGGAAGCTCCATAGACCAGGATGCCATAGTCAATCATAGTGAGGAAGGACCTAGTGATAGCCACTCTTCTGGCATTTCTGGTAAGGTTATGCCTCAGCCTATAGAGCGCTCAAGTTTCCTATTGATATTGCCAATCAGCTTGTCTATGTGTGTGTGAAGGTGAGTGCTTGATCAATCGTGATGTCCTGGTATTTAAATGTGTTGACCTGGTCTAGGGTGGCACCCATTGCATTGTGGATGGCAAGTGGTGGGACCTTGTTTCTTTTCTGTGTGCTGGCAAAAGCATTGCCCTTGTCTTTTTGTAGTTTAGCACCAATTTGTTTTGTTGGAACCATTGTTCAAGTGACTCAAAACTGTGTTGAAGTTTGCATGTTAGGGCCTCATGGCTAGGTCCACTAGAACTGATGATTGTGTCATCCACATATAGTAGCATCATTGAGGTGGGACTGGCTACTGAGATGGTGTTGACAAGAGGCTGAAGAGGAAGGGTCCCAGCACAGAGCCCTGTGGTACCCCCTATGACTGGTCTGGAGTCAGAGCAGACTCCATTGAACCTGGCTTCTTGAGGTGTTCAGTGAGGTAGCTGCTAAACCACTGGACAGTGTCAGCAGAGAGACAAGTGAGCACAGCTTAATGAGTAAAGCTGCATGGCTAACCAAGTCAAAGGCCTTGGTTAAGTCAATAAAGATTAATCACCAAATGACCTTTATCTGGGGACTCATGAAGGAAGTTAGTGCATTCTAAAAGGGCCATGGAGGTTCTGTGCAGCTTGCAGAAGCCATGCTGGTGGGCACAGTGAAGGTTATACTGGCTGAGCTGGGATTCTAGTTTATCAGAGACCATCCTCTCAAGGGCTTTAGACAGTGGAGAGAGGATTGATATAGATCTGTAGTGAAAGACCTCATTTCATTCACCCATCTTTTTTCAAATTTAATAAACTTTATTAAGGTCAAATCAGACAGGGACTCACAAATACATGAATAATGGTGATAATGAGGTGCATCCAGTGTTACAGCAAGGTCAAATGGAGTGCAACATCAAAATCTCTAGACCAAAACAACTTTAATAGGCTAACTTAGGCAATACCTATCTCAGTAACATAAGGACAAGGTTCCTGTCCACCCTCCTCTATAAACCCCATCCCTCCCTCTCCCATCCCTCCCTTCCCTCTGGAGATGAACCAACCTCTGGAAACACCATGGAAGTGTTCCAGGGTCTAACAAGAGCAAACTATTATGTCCTCTTTGATAAGTGACAAGTTGGAGTCCAATCCCAAGATAAAAGAATGTGACCAGTAGGAAGAGCCAACAGGCCAATTCTGGTCATCATCAGTGGAAGATTTGGGTTCATATGATCTAATGTAAATCAGCATTAAGGGTCAGCAGTGTGAAAAGCAGTTCCCATACATGGCAATATTCTCCCTGTTGCCAGAGAGGTGTGCTATGACACCTTCAGCCTGTAGGCAAAGGTATCTCCTAGTACCACTCGCTTTAGCTGGGGATGGCCTGGTCACACCAGTACCTAAGAAAACTTTCTTTATGCTGGCTGCTATAACAGTTTCTGATTGCCAAAAGATCTTGATGGTACTTACCCAAATTTTTTCTTTATTTTTATTTAGTTTTGTTGACCGGTAAGTACACTAGACAAATACTGCCTATTTTCAGGCATGACCGGGGAGGGATACAGATGAATGCCAACTGACCGTGAACGGATGAAGCTATTGGTGGTATTTTTGTGAATGGAGAAATTTGACCATTGCATCGGGAAGTTCCCTGCTCTTTTTCAGAAGTGTCATGGGATCTTTAACATCCATCTGAACTACCACCAGAACAGGCAGATGGGACTTTGGTTTAATGTCTCATTCACAAGATGGCACTTCAGGGTGCAGCACCCCTCATGCTGCACTACAGTGTCAGTACTGGGATATTAACCCAAGTGCCTGGTGTGGGATGGAACCCACAGCCTACTGATCTCGCGTGCCTCAGAGGCGGGTGTGCTACCTGCTGAGCCACTGACACTGCAAATGCAAATCTCTGGAGTAAATGCTTGCTCCAGCCCTAATAGAGAGTCCAAGTGTTGCCTGATTTCAGTCCAAGGAGCACCATTCTTTCACATGTCCAAAAATATGGAGCAATGTACCAGTGTCCGTATGACACCTGGTACAAATCTCTGAAGGCCAGTTTACCCATCCTATGTTGTTTACGGGAGTGTAAAACATATTATGCAGTATTTGGAATTGCATTTACCTATAATGGTCCCACTTAATATATTTGTAAATGGCCATCCATAAGCGAGTCCAGTCTCGAGCATCCTATGATGAAGGAAGAGCCTGATCCCAAATGTCAAAGAAACCAGACTCTCCCACCCAGAACTTCTCATAACTGAGCATAGTAGAAGGCTATGGTATGGGAAGTGGGAGAGGTTGAGGCCATCTGAAGTAACTTATCTCCACAGGGTCTTGACCATGAGCTGGTACCAAAGTGGTGGAGAAGCATATACCTGACTTGAAAGAATTTAAAGGCCAGAGATGAGGACCTGGCAAATTTTCATCAAGCTTCTAGGAAAGTGAGGAGTTTACCATACTGCACCAGATGTTCCACCAAGAGGAATCTAGAAAAGACCAGCTTGTCAGGATGAAGATCTTCCTGGCAATTCTCAGATTGGATTTCCAAGAAGGGGTTGGAAATATCTTGAGAAGGGTTCAGGTCTAGCATGAGACATAGTTGTTTATGAGCCTGAAGGGAGTTACCAATAAGAGTATCTCATAAAATGACATGAATCTTTTGGGGAGGTGGAAAGTAGTGCCTGAAGGGTAAGACACTGCTGTGAGCAGAGAGACTGCTCTATGTCTAGCCACTGAGGGACATAGGTAGAATTCTGCTCAAGGGGTTCAAATACCCTCAAGAAAAGAATCAGGAACAATGTATGGCCAGGTAATATAAATAGACATTAGGTGCCTTGGGGCCACCAGCCTCTCTGGACAGCATCAATTTGGTCAAGGCCCTCGAGGAGGTTTACCCTTCAGAGAAATTTGGCAAAGTCTGTTAATCTGACTGAACTGAGTTTTAGACAGCATTGAATTAAGCATAATTAAAGGGTATAAAAGCCAGGGGTACATTCATTTTAAGGATATTAAGCCAGCCCCACAGAAACAGGAGTAGCAGGGACCAACGGTATTGGTCAACCTGGATTTGTGCTACAACTCATTCTATATCGTACTGCCTCAATTTAATCAAATCTGTAGTAGGTATATCCCCAAATACTAAAGCTTATCTTTAACCCAAAGAAGTCCCAATTGGTAGACACTTGTGCAGGTGGCAGGAAATTGAGTGGCATGACTTCCGTTTAGACTCGTTTAGTTTATAATTAGAAATGTCACCAAACTGGGAGATGATATCTAAAACAGCTGGCAGGAAATAGTAGAGGAAGTGACATGGAGAAGAATATAGTCAGCATAGACAGACAGCTTATGTACGAAAGCCCATGGGTATACCATGAATCTAAGGGATATATTAATCCTCTAATCAAGTGGTCAAGGTATAAATTAAATAGATGGGAGAAAGGGGACAACTCTGGCATGTACCCTGCTGCAAGGGAAGTAGTCTGAGAACATCCCATTACAAGTATACGTGCGGTCGGGTATATAACACCTCAAGCCAATGAAGAAACTTGAGGAGGGACACATCTATGGAGCAGATCAAAAGGTAGTCCCAGAAGACTCTATCAAATGCTTTTATGCATCTGGGAGGCCAGCTTTGAAGGAGTAGGAGAATCCTGGATGTGGAAATAAGATGTCAAAGTTTCCAAAGGTGGTCAGCCGACAGCCTCCTGGAGATGAATCCCACCTGCTCCCTACTAAGGAGGCAGTCCCAGATCAAACTCAGCCTGGCTGCCAAGATTTTGGCCAAAATGTTAAAATCAACATTAATTAATGAGATAGGTCTATAATTAGTAACCTGGGAAGGATCTCTACCTGGTTTAGGAAGAACCACAATAATAGCAGCAGTAAGGGGTGTATTCAAGAGGCCATGAGTAAAAACATAGTGAAACATATCCAGTAAATATGGGCAAGATGCTCCTTGAACTTCTTGTAAAGTTCAAAGAAAAGTCGTCTGGGCCAGGAGACTTTTCAGGAGCAAGAGACTTTATGGCAGTATACACTTCTGTTAGAGTCAGGGAGGCCTTGAGGAACTGCCCAGGTTTCTTCTAATAATGGTAGCTCCAGATCATGGAAAAAGGTCTCAAACTGGGAAAGGTCTGAAGGGACCTCAGGGGCAGCATACATGGAGCTGTAAAGGCCTGGAACTGAGATACACACTATCCTTGGGTGAGGTAACAAAGGGTACCAAAGGCTGAGCAAATGGATGGGACAATCCTATCCGCCAGCTGTGTACGTAAATACAAAGCCAAGAGTTTTTCAGCCTTTTCTCCTTGATCAAAATATCTAGCCTTAGTCCCTAAGGAGAAGATGATAAGCCTTTTCCCCTAAGGTGTGATTGTACCATTCCCTAAGGACCTCCAGGTTCTCCCAGCCAGTCTGTGGTGAGAATGCAGAGAACCTCTGCTCAGCCACCTTGATTTCTTACAAGAGGAAGATACAGATTGTGAGATCCTTTCTTCCGCTTGGTAGCCAGCCTAATAATTTTCCCCTGTAAGAGAGAGCTAACTCCTCAAGCGCAAAGAGCCACTAGTTTCATATCTATGGTGTCTCCCCATTCTGGTTTTTATTGAGCACTCATCTTACCTAGGTAATAGTGTCTTTGGTGGTGATGGACCGAAAATAGAACTTGGGGACAAGAGGTCATATTTCCTGTAGTAAGTCAATGGGGTGGTTTCCTCTTGATGGGTGGGTTCATCATTTGGTGGATTATGACACTGAAGTCAAGAAAGCATTATTGAAGGTATTGATCTGTGAGGTCCATAGTGATTATGCCACTCATGTTGTACAGTGCTGGTGCAGCTTTATCTCCTTCCCTATGATATTGTGCATTGAGTCCCAGAAGACTTTTCCTTTGCCCCATGTGTTAATTTGCTGCTCCATGTAGTATGAGACCTTCGCCTGCCTGATCAGCCTAGTACAATAGTTTCTAGCAGCTCTATAATCCTGCCAATGTGCTGGTGAGCCAGAGGCCTTGGCCTTGAGCCAGAGGTTATCCCTAGACCTCATGTGCCCAAGGAGGGAAGGGTTATACAGTTTGCTGAGGTCCCTCTCATGACTAACTTTCTAAAGGGGAGAGTTTGTCTGTGACTGAATTGAAGGCAGTGACAAAATAGTCCAGTGCCTGGTCAATGGAAGGGTGGTGTTCAAGTAGCTCCAGTCGGTTTAGGTCCAGTTGGTGCTTAAATTTCCATTGCTGATCCCTTCTTAGAACCCTACTATATATAGTTTTGGGGGTGCCTTTTTAGCTTAGTGAGACTATGTGCACAGTATTGGGATATGGTTGATTAAGACATCAGGTAACACTGAAACTCAGTAAGCCTTTCGGGGGTGATGAGGACCCAGTCTATAAGGGTACTGATGCCAGTTTTGTAGTTGGCCCTTGTACTATCCTTTACCAGTTGGGTAAAGTAGAGACTATTTACCTAGTCTTGGAATTTTGTACTGATTTGGTGGTTCAATTTATATTGAAATCCTACCACCAGAGCCTCATGGCCTTGCCTGGCTTGTTTATAGAGGTTAGTAAACATATCTAAACCAGAGGATTGATTGCCCGGAGGTATAGTATATAAACTGTCATTATTAGGTGTTTCCTCCCATTACCTAGCAGAAGGTACACTGCAAGGCATTCACAGTCTTTATCGGCATACTCAATGGAGAGTTTATGACCTTAGTTGTATATTCTTCCAAATATAAATGATGCAGCCTCCTCCTTTCTTACCTATTCAGTCATGCCTGAAGTGTTTGTAGCTGTGCAGTGTGATGGAGTCATCGATGGTTTTAGGGTACAGCTAGGTCTTGGTTAGAGCGATTATGTCAGGCTGGACTTAGTTCAACCATGCCTCAAACTGTGCTATTTTTGTAAGAATGCTACCAATGTTTAGTTAGATGAATTTCAGGGGTAAAGGTGGGGATTTATTTAGGCATGCTTCATGTGGGGGCTTGGGTTTGGGTGTACATTACCAGACAGAGTAGAAGCATCAGTAGCAGTTTCCTAAGTAGAATAGAGTAGCAGTGTCAGAACACAGCTTTTCTAGGGTATGGCCTGGTTTCTGCATGGGGTGGATGTTTCATGAAACAGATGGACAGGAGGTATGGAAATTTCCAAACCGTAGTCCGCTTTGTATAGTGGTTGGCAGTAGCTGGGGTTTGTGTTGTACTTTGGTGATATTGGGGAGGGGCAACAATCCCAGTTACCCATGATGGCATGCTTCTTTGTGGGCTGAGATCAGGGTTAGTGGACTTGCCTTCATGTTTCTGGTTAGGAGATTGCTGTAGCAGAAGGATTGGTAGGACAGCAATCATGCAGATGGTCCAATCTTGGGACAGCATTTTTACATGTCTGTTGGCTGTCTAAATGTTGTTTTAGCTGTTGACTCATGATTATCTAGGAAAATAGGCAGGTAGTAGTTCTCAGCAGTCAGCTACAGTTAGGATGTTTGTATAGAGCCTACTATTAGAGGATAGTGGGGAGTAGCTAGTTGTCTTGGGCTGTACCATTTCTCAGTCTGGGTAGGGGGCAAAAGTAGGTTGATTGTTTTATGCACCTTATAAAATATGACACACCTCTGGGTGAGGTCTGGTTTAAGAGATTGGGCGGGGAAGTGATTAGCGGTGCTGCACCAAATGGAGTCATCATCAGAAGACAGCAATTCACTTCTTGCAGGCTGGAACAGTAAAAGAATACTGAGGACTGGCTTCACAGCTGGTAACTATACCAAGCATTGAAGACAACATAAATGTAACAGGGCACACACAATATTATATAAATTATGTTTGTTAAACATAGCAACACAAAATCACTCATGTTCAAGCCACAAGTGCTTTCCTGTCCCCTTTAAAACATTTCCTACTAGTAAACAAATAAAATGCAATCCCTGTAGATATATCAATGAAGATATACAATAAAGGTGAAACAAAAGCATCCGACTTGTTACATTGCAAAATGTGTGAAAGCTGCATATGATATGGAGAAGCATACATACAATATCTATTAAGTACATACAGTACAAATGTCAATTTGTTTGGAGTAAATTGGTGAACAGGTAATTATTACTTGGTGATATGTTTCATGGCCTGTATATGTGTATTGGACAAATTACAATAATGTCAACCATAGAAAAAAGACAGAAAAAGACAGCAGCAGCAAAAACATGCAAGACAAGCATTTCTCAATGCTGGATGTTTGTACTGTGTGTGTGTGTGTGTGTGTGTGTGTGTGTGTGTGTGTGTGTGTGTGTGTGTGTGTGTGTACAGGAAAGTGGTCCTGGCTGTCCATTCCTGTCATGTCAACTGTGTGATCACATGTGTTCATGGACAGGATTGAAACTGGCACCAGTCCACTAGCCAAAAGCTGTTAGATTTTCTTTGGGATAGTCAAAATCTTTTTAAGTAGCCAGGAAGGCTTGTACTGGAAAAGGTAATATTTCAATAAGTAGATCAGCTGAGCCTGTAGAAAAGTCTGTGGGGCTAGTGGATTTTACAAGTCACTACCCTGCTGGCTAGTAGCAACAAAACTTAATCTGACCCCTGCATGGATCATTGCAGACATAAGGCTGGCTGCTTGATACTTAAACAATGTTTATACTGCAGCAACTGTAAAATAAAGGGGTACTGCATACTATGAGCTACAACTTGGAAGTGCATAAATGTTGTTACAAATATAAATATATAACATGGATGTTACTGAGCATGTAAAAACATAAAGGTTGCAGAGATAATCACCGTTACCAGTGAGTAAATACCATTTGACATCAGTGAGAGAGAGAGAAGAAAGGAAGAAAGAAAGAAAGAAGAAAGAAGAAAGAAAGAAAGAAAGAAAGAAAGAAAGAAGAAACATTACTTTAACAGCTGCTGTCCAGAATTGTGCTGTTGTATGCTTGGAATACCTTAGCTAGTCTGATAAGGACAGGTTAGCATGCTGGGCAGCTACATCATGGAAGCCATAAACCCATGATTAGGTTGGCTTTTTGTTTGAAATGGCAATAGCCATAACAAGATGCACCCACAACACTGTACACACAGGCCAGGGACAGTGTCTGAACACAGGATACACCAACACAGAAGCCCCCATGGCCCACGGGCATGTGCCAGTCACACAGGGCATGTAGGCATGGTGACACTGCAGTGCAACCGTAGCACACGCGGTACAAAGTGACTGGATACACACAACTGTGTAGGCAGACAGGGCCCCAGGATACAGCACCCCACACCACACTGCTGTTGGCTGCAGGGCGGTCCTGTAGCAGGTCACCCCTGCAATGTCAGACCTGCACCACGCCATGGCCAAGTGACACGGCTGTGCATGGCATGATTGCAGTGTATCCCCCATGGACACAACATGCATCACGCAGCACTGCTACTGCTGTGGTGGTGCCTGGCAACTATGCCCCCAGACACTCTGTACTATGTGCCGCTAGAGGCCCATACTGTATGCCCCAGAACCAGTGCTACATGTGTCCAACCACCTGGCTTGACAGCACACCTGTGCACAGAGAAGGACACACACACACACATATGCACACTGGTAGACAGAGACACGTAACATAAGTGTGCAATGTGCAACAACACCTACATGGCACTGGCACAGTTCCATCATGCACCACCCGTTTGAACCTCTCCAGCTGTTGGGGTTGCCAGTGGCGCGGGTCTGCAATATGACGGTGCCGACACTTTGGCATCCCTCGTGATGCCCGTCCGTTCTATGAGGCAGTGTGAAATGGATGCCCACACCTGGCATTGTGGGAGTCACCCTCCTGACTTCCCCAAACAGGCGTCTGTGCTGTTGCCGCGAATGCACTAATTAGCCATCTCAACATCCCCAGCGCCTGTTCCTGTGCACCATTGCATGCTGCCTATGCCTCCCAGACATACTGTAACAGCTGATACCTTGCCACATGAACTAACTGCATAGCCTGTGTCACACCCTGGGCCCTCCAGCAACATGTGCATCAGCACTGCACAGTCACATGGCATAGCGCAGTGCTAACTGGAAATGGACTCATTGCACATGCCCAACCCCACCATGACCCTGGAGTGTCATGGTCATGCATCGCATAAGCGCCACGCTGCTGTGATGTAGTGTGGTGCTACAGCATGCTATGCTGAGAGCTAAGCGCATCACAAGGAAGTCACACGCACATGCACAGATGTCACGCTATGCCACATAGTGCTATGCTAATGGGACAGCATGGCGCAGGACACCATATAGTCCGGCACTACCATTAGCAAAGGCGCTAAGCTGATTGCCAACGCTAACATGGTCCATGTTCAAACAGCCTATGCAAATAAGGGCACTTGTGTATGCAAGGAACAAACAGTGTGATTAGCATATCATTATCAGCTCATTTGCATGCCTAACAGACAGGATTGCCCAGCAGAGACTATTTAGGCACAAACAGTGCTCCACCTGTGTTGTGTAGAGGGACTGCAATACTAAGCAGGTGACACAGCTGAATAGGTGCAACACAGAGGAGAATGTCACAGGAGGAAGAGCAGCAATAGGCAGGTCTGTATAGCTTCCTGGGGCTTGGTTATATAGCAGTGAGACATGACTAGGTCCTAGCTTCACAGTGCACATATCTGTATGGCCACAGAACATGCATGGGACAGAACATACACCTGCAGGCCCACATGTCAGCATGATCTGCATAAGCGGTGCCACTGTGCCTGCCGGCCAACTGACTGGGATGTGTGTTACACCTGTGTCAAGAGCAGCGGTCACCTCTGAGGTGGCCTGCCTGCCCAATGTTGTTGCCAGGCACTGGGCGGGGAAGGGAACATATTGGCCTGCAGGCAGTCCAGGCCGTCACGGTGCCATGTGGGGGCTGGTGCATGCAGTATGGCCATGGTGTCCATTGTGACACATGCACATGCACTGTGCACACAGCGGTGCCATGATGCACAGTTGCAGTGTGTACTGTATCCTTCCATGCTGAACAGAGCCCTGCGCTATGCTGCTACAGGACGTACATCTGCGGCCGAAGGTGGCATGCACATTGTGTTCTGCCAATGCCATGTAATGAAGTCACACCACAGCATGTGACCATGTGACCTGTGTCCCTCTACATGTCTCCCATAGGTTGCATAGCATGCCTGGACAGGCTATGTGCACAAGTTCTCACACGATGAACTGACAGCTCTGTTCCACGGTGTCAAGAAGTGGAAGCAGGTGCTAACATCAACACAAGGCTACTGATGCTGTTGTGAAACAGATGTGGGATGAAGTCACAGCAGGGGTCAATGCTGTTGGAGGCCAGGAACATACTACCTATGCTGTTAGGAAGAGGTGGAGTGACCTGCTGCGATGGGCCAAGGAGGAGGAGGCACAACAGCTCCATGATTGGCTATGGACTGAAGGAGGGCCACAGACCACACAACAGTGGCATGAGGGACCCACTGATAGCCTGGTGGCCTCCATACTGTGTCCCATGTCCATTGGTGGTGTTATTGGCGGGGGTGAGATGCCACTCACACCATCTAGAACAGGTCAGTATCCACCTGTGTGCACCCTACATGGCATGCCTGCACTGGTGCTGGGAGGATAGTGTGGGACTGATATGTGGTGTGCACTACGGGGTGCTATGCTGTGCACACTGCACATGGGGCAGTACTGCATGCATCCACTGCCTGTGCAGGGCTGTCACCACAGCTGTCAGTATGATGCATGTGCACCATGGTAGGGTTATGAGTATAACCCCTGTTACCAGGGTTACTAGAATCCCAATAAGACCTAGTGGTAGGCAGGGAAGGCAGCTTGAGAAACTCCAGTTAAATGGATTTCACACTGTCTCACTCTGTTCTCAGTCTCAGCTGAGACTGAGGATGCTTATCATTTAGAACTGCTGCACCTGCATAAGCCATACTGGAATGTTGCAGTTGGAGGATAGAAGTAGAAACTGTGGAATTTGAAGCCAGTCGTGTGTGCAGTCAGAGAGAGAGACTGTAGTGCAGCAGGTGTGTGCAGGCTCTCAGAGCTTTAAGCTCTGTTTTAGAGCTACTTTTTTGTTTAAGGTATGTGTTTCCACCTGAAGAGGAACACAGGAACTGGTAATTGAGCGATGGAGACCGCTCTCAATGGTTCAGAGCGGTGTCTGCCTGTTTTCAGGGGCAACCCTGGGTCTGGCTAAGGAAAGAAGCTGCCTGTCTGAATTGTGCTGAGGCACAGAAACTCTGAGATGAAAATACCTTGAGGAGGAAATGCCTGTGGGGCACCTGCAAATAAAGGTGCGTTCACTCTGAAAAAAGGCCAAGTGTTTTCACCTGAAACAAAAGGAAACTAAAGGACTGTTACTGTGAGGTCAGGAAAAGACAGCCAAGTACAGTTGGAAGATGTGGGATTGGACTGCTTAACTCAGTGGGGGGTCTAGAGTAATGGACAACGCCACTTATAAGTATGTTCAAGTCCAGCACAAATGGAAAGGAAGAATGTGGGATTGGACTGTAAGCTGTGAGTGGTCCAGAGTAATGGACAATACCACTTATTTTTAAGTATGTTCAAGTCCAGCACAAATGGGAAGCAAGACAAGTAGATTGAATGTAAAATACATTTAGCAAAATCTACACAACAAAGTGCTGAAGTATGAGGTTTTACTGTCCAGAGAAATGGCCGGGTATGAATTGTGGGAGCGAGAGGTGGAGACCCCATCAATAGTAACCAAATTCACCTCTATGGATTTGCTGTGAGACACCTTTTGCTTTCCGTCAGGTGCTCAGCAGTGCCTGAGAAAGTACCCAGACGATGGGATTAAAGAGGAGGATTCCTGATGGAGCCGAGGTGCTCTTAGGTGGTTTAGGAAGCCACCAGAAAATGTTTCCATGAAGTATGGAATGTGTCCAAGTGGCTGCAAGGAGCCGAGCCAGGGAAAACCCAAAGCACTGTACAAGTTCAGGCTGTGTAACCCAAAGCAGCTGCACAAGTCCCGGGCTGTGTGCCCAGTGTGTTGTAGAGCCTGAGGGCTAAAGTGATGAGGATGTGTCCTGGTCTCTTTTAATCTGCATTACCAGGAGAGTAGCCTCATGGGGTCCATCTATGCTTTGTTTATTCTGTTTGGATGTGAATAAAAGCCACACTGTAGAATTCCACTTCGGTATTGGACATTACAGTTATTGCTTCCTGTGTTCAGAGTTACTTGGGTGCCACTGTGCAAAGTAGCCAAACCTAGCCTTTGTGCTGAGTGGCCTATTCCTCTCAAACCCAGCCCACCTGGTAGAGCTGTCAGATACAAATGGCATACCAGGTAGGGTTACATGTGCATGGTCATGGTTTGCATCAGCAGGAATGCAATGTGGGGTGTGCATGTCCGTGGAGTGTGGCACATCCCAAGATGTGCATGCACAGGTGGTGGTTGTGGCACACTGTACATGTAATGGTCAGTGACACTGTCCTTTCTTGTTTCAAAGCGGTGGGTGCACACCATGCAGCATGTCTGGATGTGGCTGGGATGGCTGATGTGGAGCAGGAGGAAGTGGATTCGACAATATACAACAACCTCAGGACTGGGTACCAGGCGTGGAACCTCAGCAGCAACACACATAAGTGGCAGGCCAAAGGACTGTGGTACACCTGCTTGTGGTACACCTGCCTGTGAGAACGATGACTCCGGGGCTGGTGGGGACCTGGACACTGCTGACATCCTATAGGATGCCAGGTGGAGGATCTGAGTGGTGGCCAGGTGGTCCTCCTGACAGTCACTAGTGACATTGGATCAGATGGCTCAGACCAGGGTTACTACATGCCTGTGGAGGGACTGTGATTGGTGGCACATGGGTGAGGCATGCTGAGGTTTGCAACATGGGTGCCATGTGGGTGCTGTGTGTGTGCACCTCTGGACATGCATTGCCTTTCATGGGAGAGGTGCAGGGCCAGCAGGGGACACATCACACCACAGGGACCGTGCAGCAGCAGGAACTACACCAGCAGCCACAGTGTCCCCACCATGTCCAACAGCAGGCACAATCCCCAGCCAGCATTGGCATTGCCACAGCTGTGGTGCCGGATGGTGAGTGATCCTGCCCTCTGCTCCAGGCCACCCTGACATCCCAGCAGGAGGCCCAGTTAGACCTGCATGCCCTTGATTGTGAGATGCGGCATGAGCTCTTGCAGTTCGCGGAGACTGTGGCCTTGGGCTCTGCATGTGCAGAACAATGGGTGGAGGACAGGATGGGGCACATGGTAGTCATGTTGACCGTGGCTTTGCTGGTCTCTTGGCCACTGTGGTTGATCGTGCCACAGTGCTGCATGGAGTGCATGGTGGTCAGAGGGCTGTGCAAGGGGACATTGTGCCAGTGGAACGCAGGCCCACAGGCAGGCCTCATGTGGCCACAGGGAGGCAGGGGCTCTAGCACCACTGCATTGGGTGCATCAGCCAGCACTCTGAGGTGCCGTAGGCTAGCCACCCACCCTGTTTGGATCTGCTGGTCCGCCAGGGCGCCTGTGCACCACCCTTCCAGCCTCCATGCAGTCCTCCCCAAATATATTATTGGCACAGAGCACCTCTGGCTCGGTGTCCCACGCAAATGGTGTGCATCGTGCATGGTGGTAGTACCCTTAGATGGCACAGCTGCCATGCACAGGCACACAGACAACACCCATGTCATACTTGCATGCACACATACACACACACACACACACACACACACACACACACACAGCCACTGGCACAGTCACCTATGCACAGCCATGGTAGCCCTTCCCCTCTTTACTCATATCAGGCACCTCAATCATCACCCGCATCACCATACCATGGCAGTCCTACCGTGGTCCCATGCATGTCACGCAGCACACTGTACACATTGCCATCCCATATACATTCACTCTCACTGTGTTGTGCACATGATTTGTTAGTGGTCCTCACTAGTGTGGTCTGCACATAATAAAGTCATTGTTACTGTAGTTTTCTGGTTGCTGTGCTGTGTTTATTTACTGTCCTGCCTATGACAGTGTCCTGATGATGCCAGCTCTGTGCTCCAGGGCCCTGCAGAGCCATTCAAGAATCTCTTTTTCAAGTTGCTCCACTATCCCTGATCTCTGGCTCTGGGTCACTGTCAGCCTGTTCCTCAGGTTCAGGTGCCTGTATCCTATGGTTCATTGCCATGTTGTGGAGCATACGACAGGCTAGGATGATACGGCATACCTTCTGAGGCCTATACTGTAGAGCACCAACATGTCTAGGTAGTGGAAGTGCATCTTTAGTATGCCAAAGACCCTCTCTATGATGTTCCTAGTGGTGGCAAGTGCCTCATTGTACTGCTCCTCAGCCACTGTGGCTGGCAGGGTATGGTGTCAGCAGCCAGAGTTGCAGGGATAGGCGCGTGTGCACCTGTTAGTGTTGCTGTTCTGCTGTCTGCCCCTTGCTCTGGTGAACCACCTGTGTTGCTGTCTCGACCCCTTCCTTGCATACCCCTGCCTATCTCCCCCCACACTGTGGTGTGTGCATGCCTGCATGCTCATACTCACTAACTAGGTGCCCACTGGGTATCCTGCCCTCCTCAAAGGACTGACACAACCGGGACTGGTGCCAGATGAAGGCATTGTGGGCACTGCCGGGTACTGCACAAAGACATTACTGATGTACCCACTTGCATTGCACACCACCTTCGCAATTGATGGAGTGGTACCCTTCCTGTTCATGTACTAATTTCACTGCCATCACCAGGTGGTGCATGAATTGGGACATGGGT